>VDFB02000017.1:356042094-356209620 GCA_007258455.2 Sequoia sempervirens
AAATAAGTGCTCCTTGTGCTATTTGGAGAAATTCTAGTAGTTACTACCGGCCAAGTTTTCCCTGTTTTATTCTGTCTTGTTTTATGATAAATTTTATCTTCTCATATTCTTAGTTTCTTTTCAGGGTCAAGTTGATTCCACGAATTGGGAGAAGTTCCAAGTTAACCATGGATTACAATATAAGTCAGTGCCCCTTCCTCCCATCCCCAAAGATGATAAAGCGAATCTCACTATGGAGCAAGTAAATCAATGGAGCAGAGTTCATCCCTTGTCCTTTCCTAATTACCGGGTATGTTGTTCTGCTCCTAATCTCTAGATTCAGCACTTTCAGACAGTTTGGCTGCTTTAAAGTATAATACAGTCACCTTAACTATCAAATATAATAAAATGCTAGTGACATTCAGAGAGCACATTAATTGCAGCACTTGTACTACCTTCTATGTATATATTGGAAGGGCTTAATAAACACTCTTGTTTGCATAAGTTTATATCTATTTAAACACCACCTATTTCAATGGTCAAACAGTCAATATCAAATTTTCATCTCATCTGTATCAAAAATAGTAAGTTCCCTTATTTTTATTGGCCAGAATTTATCTTTGACCATTGAACTAAGTGATGATTAAAGATAACCATAAATTTTAACTTGCAAAATCAGTTGCTGACCACTTTTTACCCATAAGAGATGTGGCCAGCAGTTGACCGGGCAGCCTGCTACCTTTTTCTATTTTTGACAAAATTACAAGCATGCTTAATTTTAACTCCAACTCCAATTTTCCATATCACTTCCCGTCTTTCAGATCCCACACTTCCAATACAAATGTCCACCAGGCAAAATGGTTAGGTCAATCTCCACTGTAGAACTAAGCCATTTTTTGTCTAATAAGAATCTCAAATGAAGGCCATTGAAAATGTTTGGCCATCATCATACTTGCAAATAATTGGTAAGGTTGAATATGAAATCTCAATACCAATCAGAGTTAGCATTCAATGTAGACATCTAGGGTTTTGTTTCGACAGTTAATAGTGACATTGATGAAATTTCTTGCTACTGTTAATCAGCTGCCCAACCTGGATAGTGGAGTTAAAAGAAAAACAGGAAGTGACATCTCATCTCTATTACCCTGGTCAAAGGAGGATTGGAATTGGAAATTTTACAGTGATGGGTCACTTTCTTCACTGTTGGCAGCATCATCAGGATTCTCACCCCAAAATGGAATTTGTCATCCTTCAGATTGGATGCAAAAGTCAACCGCTGGGGCTAAACTTTCAGACACTAATCCATTTTCTCAGACCGAAAATTCTCATATGCCCATTTTCAGAGGAGCAAAGACAGGTGAGCAATTCTTGGGTTTGAACTTAAATCCCTCTGATCGAATGAATGATACACTAGGCCTTTGAAGCACAAGGATCTTCATTGTTTAACGGGTATCACATGGCAACTGTGTTGGGGTTAAGAAAAAGAAAAAGCCAAAAATATGATACCTTATCTGTTTCTATGCTTACCATTTTATTCTCCAAAGTATTTTACATGGAGCTATTTTTTAATTTTTTTTTTCATACTGGGTTTATTCTAGTAAAGAAGAATCTATAATATATGTTATTTGGAGAATGTTTAAAATGATAATCATTCAGTGCTCCGTATAAACATGTTATATAACTATTTGTTTGTTACATTATCTATCCTATTCAAATCATTGATCACAGAAGTTTTGATATTTATTAGCATAAAAGAAGCACTGGTACACTTATACTAAAACAATGTAAATAACTGCACATGTGGCTGCTCTTCATTTCAAACTTCGCCAACTTAATTCATATATAATAAGAACCTTTTATATGCTTATGATTGCATCTAAAACTTTAAACTTTAAAAGGATTTTAAATGATGCATGTCTGATTTTATTTTCTTCAATGTCAAATATACGATTCTATATTCATATTTTGAGGTTTTTCATTAATAATAAGTTATAATTTACTTACTGGCATGTTTGCGAAACTAAGAACCTCCTTAAATCGATAAGACAAAAGGTGAAACATATACTATCGCCTTAAATAATTTATCTGTTACTTTCATGATTGTAATTTATTCTATGTATTGTTTAAAGAGTCTGTTTTTATTTGCATGGACATTAAAAGCAAAAATATGAATATCATTATGGGATGGATAATTACTTACAAATTAGAAAGTAAATAAATGTGAAAAGGGGATGGATAATTACTTACAAATTGGAAAGGTAAATAAATATGAAAATGAGGTAAATTAATTTACATAATTAGAAAAAAAATAGTCAATAGTGGCATGGTGTGATGGGTAAGTTGTGTTGTTATTTCTGCCATCAAGGTTCAAACCCCATTGGGTGTAATTGTTGACAATTTATATTGGGGACAAGGTCTCCCGTTTGTGACCCAAAACACTAGTTCATAGCTCCCTTTGAGCATTTACCCTTAATAAATAAATAAATAAAATTTTAAAGAATATTATTAAAATAAATAATAGATTAGGTATATTTTGTTTTAGAATCTATTATAGATAAAATATGGTATTTTGAATCAATTTGTAATTATTAGAAAATTAATATTTTGAATTGATGGAAAATATTGAAGTCTAAATCATCATAGAAAATAATAAACGCTGATCTTGAGTTCAACAAGTTTGATATTAACTTTCACAAATAGATTTGATGCATTGAGTCGACCTAAGACATGCAATAATGACCTAACAAAAGATGCTTTAGAAATATTTGCTCAACTTCTCGTTCAAACCATCATAATATATCAAAGTGGTATCTAGAGAAACCATTGAGGAGCTTGTTAGCTTGATAGTTGAATGAGTTGTCGTTAGAAAAACCCCTGCAAACTGAATTAATGGTGACTTTAGAAAGGTTGAAGATGCCATTTGTAAAAATAAAAATAACCTATATGATGATGAACATTTGATTCTCATATTGTTCTTTAGAATTGAATCATGCTCTAATAATACACTATCTAAAATAAAGTGCACAAAAAATGACTTTAAATACCATGAAATAGCAACAAAAGGGGTGAGGTAGTTTAAATTTGAAGTTGAGGATTTGGGATTCAAGTATTAGTCTTGTGTTTTTGAAGATTGGCATGGATCAATAATCTAGGTCATATAAATTATTTTGAAGGAAATGATTTGAATTTAAAGTAGTGAAATTAAGGTAAAGTGTGAATGTATGGAAATCCATGTCAATAGGGGTGAAATAGAGATGAAAGAGAGATAGTTAGAAGTTGTAGAGGTAGAGGGAAGTTCAATGGCCCAATAGGATCAAATATAGAAACAAACTTGATGAGAGAGGTATTCCATGAATTGAAACCCTACCATTTTGAACAATTACATAGGCTAAAAATATTTCCCATACCTTTACACTTAGGATATGTGGGGGATTGAGGTCAATTCCTAGGAGATGAAGGGGGGAATTTGAATCCATAGTGGGATCATAGAAAACATAGTAGCTATAAATTGGGCATTTTGGTCCATGGCATGAGTTATAGGGGACATGACAACTCCACCCCACCTAGATTTTCTTGCCCTCAAGAAGCCTCAAACTTGGGTGTTCTAGAATTTGTGGACCTTCCCAAATTGCATCCTTGACATGGTAAGATTGTTCCATCTAAACTAGTACTCAATTAAGCTTCGACCTCTTAATTTTCTCATTCTAGCTTCTATGACCTCATTAGGTATGAAGATGAGTTTTCCTTCATCATCTTGTGGAGGAGCTTTGAGGATGGTTCAATATGTTTTCCTAATTCCTTCTTCCAGTAGGATGATTGAACATGTTATGAATTTTACTTTTCTCAAGCAATTTCAACTTGTAGGATACCTCAACCACCTGCTTTAAGATTTTATAGGGATTGTAAAACATGAGGTTTGAGAATTTTAGTTTTTCTTTCCTTTAGGGAGGATTTCCTATAGTGTTGAAATAAAAAAAAACAATAGCTCCCCCTATTTCAAAAGTCTACTTCATTTGATGATGGGTAGCATACATATCTTGTTGATTTTATGCTTGTTGGAGATTATTTTTGAGTGATTTCAAGATGCCTTGTCCCTATTGGAGTAGGTCACCCACCTCTAGGACCCTACTATATGAATAGACAAGATCAACAAAGCATCCAACTTCATACCCATATAACGCTAGGAAAGCTATCATCCTAATGGACATGTGATGAGTAGTATTGTAAGAATTCTCCCCCACTTGTGAAGCCACTTTATGCATGCCGTCTACTAATCTACTACATAGTTTATTAGATAGCCTTCCACCGACTTATTCACTCTTAGTTTGTTTGTCTATTTTGGGATGGTAGTTAGTGCTAGGCATGAGTTCAATTCTAACTATGTGAAAGAGCTCTTGCTAGAATTAACTCAAGAATAGACCAAACCTATCACTCAATAAGTGCTACATAAATTGGTATTAGAGCTTGGTTTTTTGGTTCTTGTTGGGACTCTAGACATATCATAGAAGGATTCTTTTTTTTTGTGGGTAGAAAAGAGTGAGTGAAGACATAAAATTGCAAAGAATCCAGAAGAGACATGGCATATACAAGATGTGGAAGGAGAAAAGGAGGCTTGGAAAAATAGGTACGACAAGTTTTTGTAGATGCAATGGTTGAAGGATTGAGAGGAATCACAATATGGTTGGAGGTGATGGAAATAACCTAGAGAAGATAAGTACATATGGAGGATGTAAGTGATTCTGAGTGTAAATAAAATGAGGACAATGGAACCAAAGAACAAGATGAACTTGAAAGGAGATTATTGAGGGTAATGTCCAAAATAAGTAGTAAAAATCATTTTGATCCACCTAGTTATAATGAAAGTTTGAAATCTAAAGAACTAATTGACTGGTTGCCAGAAATGGAGAAGTATTTTGATTTAAAATCTATTAAAGATCCAAGAAGAGTAAAATTTTCTAGTACAAACTTGGAAGGACATGTATCCCTTTGGTAGGATCACGTACAAACTGAGCAACGATTGAAGGAAAAAGAGACAATAAACTACTGGGAAAGAATGGTAATAAAGTTGGAAGAAAAATTTCGTCCAATGGACTATTAGGTTAGTTTGTTTAAAACCTATAGAATTCAAAGCAAAGGGAGAAAAGTGTACAAGATTACATCAAAGAATTTTATAGGTTGAATATACAAGCATAGCATATTAATGATGACATAGAAAAGGTTTTGAGGTATATTAATGGTTTGAATTATTCCATTTTATTGGGAAAATATGTCTCAGATTTGCAATTATATATTTTTTACTATTGATAGGTGAGCATGAGGGGTTGCAAGGGGGGTATACCCCCTACAAGGTCTAGGGGTTGCATGCCTCAATAGGGGTTTGAGGGAAGCACCCCCAAAAGCCACATTTAATGTATATTTTATTATTGTAAATCTGAACTATTCATCATTAGGTCTTAGATCTAATGGTAGATATTTCATTGGCTTGTCTTGCCCTAGAAGGCAACCCTATTTTATATGGGAATTATATTATGATTGTGCATTGTGATGTATTCTGAGAGTCTGATAGTAGTCATGTTACCTTCGTATCTGTGGTTGCTTATACTCCTATGAGAATCCTTCTTTACAAGTATATTGTAATCTTCATAATTTTTGAATGATATATTAGGCGACTTTTGGAGTGTGGTTTTTTCATCTTGAAAGGGTTTTCCACACATAAATCACTGTGTTGTGGTATGCATGATTTTCATGTTTATTTTTGTTTAAGTTTTTATAACTCTTGTAAATATTTGTAAGTTTTTGCATTATCCTCCTCTCAAGATTAGTGTAGAAAGTTATTCCACTATCTTTGCTTCCTTAAAAATGGTTTCAGCTGTGGGTTGTTGGGTTTTTTGAACCAATCTAGATCTGAGTGGGATATTGTGCATAAGATACTTTGTGATCTTCTTGAAGGATTTTTCAAATGGCAAGTTCATCAGGGAGAATAGATGTGGATAGATTTTCTAGAAATAATTTTGAGACATGTGGAAATTGAATATGGAGGATTTTTTGATAGATTGAGATTCATGTGATGATGTTGATTAGAATATTTCAAGGCCTATAGATCCTACTTTGGCTGCTCAATATGATGTTATGGATCATAAAGCCAAGGGTCTAATCAAATTGTGCTTGGAAGAATCAATTTTAATCAATGTCCATGGAGAGACCTTTGCACTTAAATTATGGAAGAGACTTGGTAAGATGTATCAAGCCAAATCTTTAGTGAACAATATTTTCTTGAGGAAGAAATTATATTCCTTGAGAATGGAACAAGGTGGAAAAATTACAAACCACCTAGAAGTATTCAATATGTTGGCATCTCAATTGGAATTAGTTGGTGTTAAAATGGATGAGGAGGAAAAATGTTATATCTTTCTTTGTTCTTTGCCTAATTCATGGGATTCTCTTGTTATGCCTATTGGGAGTAATTTTATTATCTTGAATATTGAAGATGTAGTGGGTTCTTTTCCTTTTGAAGAGATGATGAGGAAGGTATCCATCAATGTCAAGGATTCCCTAAATGTTCATGGAAGACCTAAGGAAAAAGGAAATAAGAATGAGAAGCATGATAAATCCAAGGGGAGATCCAAATCTCTTGGAAAGTCTAAAGTTATTTGTTGGAACTGCAGCAAGCTTGGACATATTTGTAAGGACTGCAAAGAAAAAAATTAGAAGAAAAAGAAGAGATTTGATTCTTATTCTGAGTTCAAGAGGGAAGATTGTGATGCATTCATTACAACTTTGGCAACTCGTGCAGGTAATGATGCATGGTTAATTGACTCAAGTGCATAGTTCCATATGACCTATAATATATATCGGTTTTCTAAATATGAAGAATTTGATGCAAGTAAGGTGTACTTGGGAAATGCTTCTTGCTTAAATATTATTGTTTGTGGTAAAGTTAGAATCAGGTTTCTTGATGGTAAAATAAAAAGGATTAATGGTGTGTTGCATATCCCTTGATTAGCATGAAATTTGTTATCTATGAGAAAACTAATAGATGCGGGTGTGCATGTATTTTTTTCTTATGTAGGATGCAATATGGTTAGAAGTGTTATGGTGATTGAACTAGAGGTGTTAGATATGACACATTGTATAAGCTTGATGCATGCACAATTGAGTGCAAAAGTAATTTTGTGAAAAGAAAGTATGTGGCTACTTCATTGGAAGAAGTGAGGATTTCATCTTAAGCAAATGGCCATGGATTTTGGGTACACAAGGGTGCTCTTTCTTTTGAATCAAAGTTACCTATAGAGAAAACTATGTTATGGCACCATAGACTTTGACACATTGGAGAAAAGGGTCTAAGGGGGTAAAAGTATGAATTTGTGTCTCATAAATCTTGTGGTGTATTGGATATTATTCATGATGATGTGTTTGGATATGTAGATGTTCCTTCAATTGGAAAATCCACATATTATGTTTCATTTATTGATTCATATAGTAGGACATGGGTATATTTTCTAAAGAGAATATGATTTTTTCAATTGATTTAAATAATTTAAAGAAATGGTTGAGTTGCAGAATGGAAAAAAAATAAAATGTTTGAGGATTGATAATGGTGTTGAATTTTCTCTAATAATTTTAATACATCATGTAAATATTATGGTATTCATAGAAAAATACTTCATGTTCTCCACAATAGAATGAAGTTTCATAAAGAATGAACAATACACTAATGGAGAAGGTTATGAGTATGTTGAGTGGTGTTGGTTTACAACAAATGTTTTGGGTTGAAGTTGTTTCCACTACTTGTTACTTGATTAATAGGTCTCCTACATCAACTCTTGTTGATAAGATTCCTATAGAGGCTGTAATACCCCCATGTTTCTGATACTATTTGCTACTATTTGATACTTTTATATGTTAGTGGGTACTAACTTATATTTGGTGATTCAATTCGGGCGTTATGTGTGGATCTGGTTTAGTTGATTGCTACAAGTGTTTATGATATATGTAGTATGATTATATATCATGTTTCTCCTTATTGTTTTATCTGATGAATAGGTTGATGATGTTGAACAATATTATATTAATATATATATTATATATTATTTAATATATATTTAATACTATATATTATATATAAGTAATATATATAGTAATTAATAGGCAAATTATATAAGGAACATGGTTTCTTGTTGGGATTGTAGATTCATTATAATAATAATTTTTACAAGTTATCATAATATAGTGAAATTGAAAAGATTAGGAATATGCTATGTGATTATTATTTAATTGATTAGTAAAAATTAAAAGATTCAATGTTATAGTGTAATTGTACGAAGTGGGAATATCTTGTGTGTTTTGGATTTAATCGAACTTTCTCGAGTATTGGTTTATGAAGTTGGTGAAATTTATTGTGCTGTAGTTTGTTTGGCGTTGATTTATGAGTTATGTACTATTGTGATTGTTCATTATGTTTAATTTGATTTTCTTTAATTCGGGTTTGGGTCATGAGGGAAAACCCTAGAGTTAACTTGTCTGGTTATAGGAACTTAAGATGTGTTTAGGACTTCCAGAGGTGGGATACTGATGTTAGTTGTGATCTCGTATTTTGATGCTTGGTCTATGTTTTGACCATGGTTATGATTTAGTTTGCTCTTGGATTGTACCGTTTGTGGTTATGTTTCTTATGATTGTGGGCAAGATGGTTAATCCTCGCAGATGAACTATTTGATTGGTTCAGTATTTCTTGTGGTACAATCCTGTTGAGTTGGTTATTTTTGTGCTTGAGTGTCTAGAGAGAGTGGCTCTAGTGGGGGTCCGACGCACAAAGGGGTTGTCAGGGTAACCCACGTAGAGTTAGTTTAATCAGTGATAACCTAAGTAATAAACCACGGGTGGGGATTAAACATTAACAAGATAATTGTGATGCCTCGTCTGCCTGTTAGTGCTATCACAGACTAAAGGGGACTGAGAAGGCCATGGTTGGCAAGGTCATTGCCTTGTCTTCACAAAAGGTTAATGACTTCGCATGAGTAACCCTATGGAGCGGCGCCTTGAGATAGGTTGTCAGGAGAACCATAGATGGAGGCGGCACCTTAACTTGGTTGTCTGAAGAATCCATGTAGAGATGGAGGTGGTACCTTGTGATAGGATGTCTGGATAATCCATGTTAAGCCATGCGATGACACTCTCCTCTAACATTCTATTTGTGTAGTTTTGCGGAAGTCCTATGGAAGTAGTCTTTGGTGTTATGTTTCTTGGTGATTTATCGTTGTTAGTTTTGGAAGTAGTCTTTGATTTTATGACTTGAGATTTATTGATGATGTGTTTCGTGACTTGTTGAAATTTTGGAAAGTGATTTATTGTTATGTTTCAAAAGTGGTTTATTGTTATGTTTCATAAGTGGTTTATCGTTATGACCTTTGGTGATTTTTCGTGGTTTAGTTTCTATGTGGTCTTTGGTGTTATGTTATCTGGAATAGAGTTAGTCTTGTGTAACTGTTGATGTGCTTGGTCGGGGATCCTTCCTTGTCTACTCCCAACACGGGGGTGGTTGGGTGGAACGTGCTTCGCACCCCATTGGGTTCCCTATTCAGTTGCAGATGTATCTTTTATCGTAGGGTTTTGGCGGATGTTGTTGTTCCAGTGTTCTCATGTACTGGATGTATGTTTATACCTCAGATGTAATGTATTTATTGATGTATCATCTCCCACATGTGTTGGGATGACCTTGATGTAATTTGTATATGTGGTTATTGAGATGTATTTTCAGTTAGTTGTATTGTACTATCTTATGGATGTAATGTATATTCAGACTATGTATTCATTCAAGACCGATCTCTTGTTATAGTTGGTTATGTTGAGTTGTATTTGTTGAAATATGTAACACTTTATATCTTTATAACTTCATTTATTGTCATATGTACTTATGGTATTAATATGGTTCTTGTTAATGGATATTTTAAATGATGATATGAGAATGAATGGATTTATGTAATTGTTTAATTATGGTTTAATCTATTATCATTGTTATGGGTTAGTATAGTAATGTCACCTCATGTACCCCAATGGAATTTGTCGTGCAACTTAATACATTGTTATATTGGAATACTTAAATACAATCTTATGTTCTTTTTTATAAAAAAAATTGTTACGTGTTTATTAGTTCCTTTGGGGTTTGCACGGCGGGGCGTTACAGAGGCATGGTCGGGTCACAAGCCTTTTCATTAAAACATTTTACAGTTTTTGGTTGTGAGGCATATGCACATGTGCCAAAGGAGAAGAAAACAAAGTTGGAGAAAAAGGATGTGAAATGTATAAGTCATTAGATACAGCTATGGTGTGAAGGATACAAGATTTGGGATCTTGTTGCACAAAAGGTAATATATAGTAGTCTAAGTGTTATTTTTAGAGAAAATAAGCCCTCTTTTGTTACATTGCACCCAAAAAAATGTAAACAAGAAGATGTGATTCAACTCCTTCTACACTTGAAAAAGTTGAATAGAGGCCCCTAGATAGACAAGAAGTTGAGAAGATCTCATATAGCTCTAAATCTTCAGAAGAGGAGGAAGAACCTCCAACTCAACTTTTTCATAGGTCTAAAGTGCATAGATAACCACTTGAAAGGTATTCACCTGATGATTGGAGATGTATTTTTCTTTGAATACTAACATGGATGAACCTAGATCTATAGAAGAGGCATTAGGTATGAATGATGAAAAATCCTTGAAGATTGCTATGGATGAAGAAATTATAGCTTTGAAAAAGAATGATACATGGGATCTTGTAACATTTCCTAAAGGACGAAAACCTGTTGGTTGCAAATGGGTGTCCAAGATAAAGATTGGTTCAGATGGAGGTATTGAGAAGTACAAAGCAAGGTTGGTTGCAAAAGGTTACTCTTAAGTTGAGGGTGTTGATTATGGTGAGATATTTTCTCCTATTGCAAAAATGACATCTATTAGATTTTTTCTTCTATTTTTGATGCTTATGATTTAGACTTTGAGCAAATGCTGTGAAAAATTATTTCCTTCATGGTGAATTAGATGAGGTTTTTTATGTGACACAACTAAAGCACCACATGGTGAAAGGTAAATGTAATTTCATTTGCAAATTGAAGAAATCTTTGTATGGCCTAAAACAAAGTCCTAGGATGTCATACCAAAAATTTGATACATATACATTGATTTTGTGATTTGAGTATACAAAATCATATCATTGTGTTTATTATAAAATTTATGGTGTTCATTTCCTATTTATTGCATTAGATATGCTATTCATTGGTAAAGGGAAAGGTATGATTTTAGAATTAAAGTCTCAACTTGTAGCTAAATTTGAAATGAAAGATCTTGGTGCAGCTAGACATATTCTTGGGATGAAAATTAGAAGAGATTGAGAGAACAAAAAGCTATGGCTTGGCCAAAGTAAGTATGTTAATTCAATTTTTACAGAGCTTTAACATGCAAGATTTTAGACCATTGTGTGTTCCTTTTTCATCTAGAATAAATTTATCTATTTTAGATTTTCCAACATGCCCATCAGAGATCAAAGACATGAGCAAAGTGTCTTACTAGAGTGTAGTTGGAAGTTTGATGTATGATATGGTTTGTACTAGACTAGACATTGCCCAAGTAGTGGGATTTCTTTCCAGATATATGTGCAATCCTAGTAGAGTTCATTAGGATGTGGTTAAAAGAGTCTTCAGATATTTGTGTGGTACCTTAGAGTATTCCTTGTGTTATCATAGTAATTTTATTGAAGACAAGATTTCCCTTCATATTCATGGTTATGTGGATTTATACTAGGTAGGTGATGTTGATAGAAGACAATCCACCGATGCTTATGTGTTTACTTTATTTGGTGGTGTAAGTAGTTGGATGAGTAAGTGATTGGTTGTGGTTGCAAGTTGTCCACTATTGAAGCTGAGTATATGGTAGCTAGTCACTCTTGTAAAGAATCCTTTTGGCTTAAGAGACTATGTTTAGATATTAGAATAAAATAAGGTGTAGTGATAGTTTATTGTGACAATCAAAGTGTATTTTGTCTAGCTAAGAACACAAAATTTCATGCCAAGACCAATTACATTGATGTACAATATAATTTTGTTAGACATATGGTTGAAGATGGCAAGGTGAAACTGGTTAAGGTAGAGACTTTGATTAATGTTGCTAACTCTCTAATGAAGATTGTGAGTACAAAGAAGCTCCTTTTGACCCCTAACAATTAAGAGACAATGCTTATACTGCCTCCCATTGCTCTTTCAAGGTGTTCGACAAGTGGGAGATTTGTTGGGAAAAAGTATCTCAACCTTGCTATTACAAAAGGTTTACTATAAAATTTTCTATTACAAAGTTGAAAGGAAATGCATCCCTTTGGTGGGATCATGTCCAAATTGAGCAACAATGGAAGGGAAAAGAAAAAATAAATCCTAGGAAAGAATGGTGACAAAGTTGAGAGAAAAATTCTTGCCATTAGACTATCAGGTTAGTTTGTTTAAAATTTGTAGAATTTGAAGCAAAGAGAGAAACATGTACAAGATTACACAAAATAATTTTATAGGTTGAATATATAGGCATGAAATATTAATTATGATGTAGATAAAGTTTTGAGGTATATTAATAGTTTGCATTATTCCATTCTATTGGGAAAATGTGTCTCAACCTTCTAATTACAAAAGGTATACCGTTGATAGGTGAGTGCAGGGTGATGTAGGGGAGTACCCCCTATAGGGTTCAAGGAGCTCATCCCCACGACGGGGGGTCTAGGGGCCGAGCGCCGTGATAGGGTTTCAAGGGAAGTGCCTCCAAACGCCACATTTTATGTATATTTTAATATTAATATTATAAATCTAGATCATTCATCATTAGGTCTTCTGATATGATGATATATATTTTGTTGGCTTGCTTTTCCATAAAATGAAACCCTATTTTATGTGGGGATTGTATTACAGTTGTGCATTGTTTTATATTTTGAGAGTCTGTTAGTAGTCATGTGGCCTTTGTATCTATGGAGGGTGATACTCCTATGATAATATTTCTATACAAGTATATTATAATCTTCATGATTTCTGAATAATATATTCTAGGAGGATTTTGGAGTGTAGGGTTTTTCTCTCGAAACAATTTTCCCCATGTAAATCATCGTGTTGTGGTATAAATGCTATTTATGTTTATTTTTGTTTAATTTTTTGTAACTTTTGTAAAGATCTGTAATGTTTTGCATTATTCTCCTCTGAAGATTAGTGTAGGAATGTGTTATGATACTTTACCTTCCTTATACATTCAATATGAAATGATTATGGTAAAAATGTTGAGTGTAAAAGAGGCCTATCAATATTCCTTGAAGGTGAAGGAAAAGTTGGCTAGAAAATAGAAAAATAACAATAGAGGTTAGGGAAGAACATCCTGTGGAAGAGAAAAATATAGTAGTGGTACAGGTTACCAAAAAAACAAAAAGAAACCAATACCTCACAAACTAAGTCCTAGGAAAATAGAGGACATATATATTATTTTTAGGGTCGTGGTAATTTTGGAAGAGGAAGAGGATATAGTGGTACTTGTTTTCAATGTGAAGAAACTAGGCATAGGGAATTTGAATTCCCTCAAATACATCAAGGTAGTGTGAAAGGAAAGGAAGTAAGAATAAATATTACATATCCAAAAAATGAATGTGTGGCTTCACATAAGCATGGAGAAAATCTTGAGGATGAACAATCCTTGATGTTTGAGAAGGATTTTGTTGAATCCAAAGAAGGAGAAACCTAAACCAATTTAGAGGAGGAAATCAATTCAAACAAAATACAAATCAGGTGGTAAATGTTGCAAAGTGATAGTGGACCTGGTGGAAACACAAAAAATATTGTGTTTGAAGAGATGTTATAGAAGTTGAAATTGAATAGGGTAAAACATCCCTTCCCTTATAGAGTTTATTTTCTATAAAAGGAACAACAATTATTGGTGAGTGAACAATGTCTTGTGAAAATTCAGATTGGAAATTATAGAGATAAAATTTTATGTGATATAATGCACATGGATTATTTCCATATTCTCTTGGGTAGACATTAGCAATTTGATAGACAGGTTGTACATGATGGGAGGTCTAATACATATAAAATAAATAAATATGAAAATAACTTTACATTGATCCAATGAAGGAAAAAGAAGCTGAAGATGAGAATAGTTCCAAAGTGTGTTGGGTTTTGAGAATGAAATTCTTGAAATAATTGAAGAAAGGGGGGACATTTTTGGATTTATTCCCAAGACTACAACTATCATGATGTTAGAGAAGGATAAAGAGTTTCCACCTAAAATACAAGAAATTTTGGATGAATATGCAAGTATAATAATGAGGTCTGAAGTTCTTGACAGTTTACCTATTGAAGAGACATTAGTCATTGTATGGATTTGATATCTTGTGCAAATTTTCCAAACAAGGCACCATATACAATTTCATCTATGGAAAATGAGGATAAATAGGAAAGTACACAAATTTTTGGATAAGAGATTGATTAGGGAAAGTCTCAGTCCATTTGTATTTCCAACAGTTTTGGCATCCAAGAAGGATAGGGAATGGTGTATGTGTACAAATTCTAGAGCTATAAATAAAATAACAATCAA
Organism: Sequoia sempervirens; assembly: GCA_007258455.2. Classification (NCBI taxonomy): domain Eukaryota; kingdom Viridiplantae; phylum Streptophyta; class Pinopsida; order Cupressales; family Cupressaceae; genus Sequoia; species Sequoia sempervirens. The sequence goes on from VDFB02000017.1 coordinate 356,056,674, forward strand.
ATAGATTCCCATTTCCACGGATCGATGACACGATGGAATATTTAAGTGTAGCTAAGTACTTCACAAAGATTTATGTGAGAAGGGGATGAGTGGAAAATTGCATTCAAAAATAAAGATGGACCTTATGAATGGTTGGTAATTCTATTTGGATTGACCAATGCTCCTATCACTTTCAAGAGGTTGATGAATGAAGTGTTGAATCATTTTCTTAGTAAGTTTGTTAATGTGCATTTGGATGATATTTTGATTTGTAGTGAAAAAGAATATTTACCACATATTAGGGTAGTTTTGTAAAGGATGAAAGGAGAAAAATTGTTATTGAATTTGAAAAATTGTGGTTTTATGAAAGAAGAGTTGGTATATCTAGGGTTTGTTGTTTCTAAAGATTGTTTCAAAATGGATCCATAAAAGGTTAAGGTGATTGTATGTTGGCCTTCACCTTGTATTATGCTCGAAGTGAGGAGTTTCCATGGTTTGGAAAGCTTCTATAGGAATTTTATTTATAATTTTAGTAGGATTTGTAAACCTATTACATAAACAATGAAGGTTAATAGGAAAGAGTTTGTTTAGACAACAACAACAGAAAGATGTTTCAACATTTTTGAGGGTAAAGTAACTGAACAAATCGTATTGGTACTACTTGATTTTGGAAAAGCATTCCAAGTTAACTGTGATGCTACTGGGACAAAGATTGGAGTTGTTTTTAGTGAAGAAGGGAAGCCAATTGTATACTTTAGTGATAATTTGAATGAGGAAAAAATAAATTGTTATGTGTATGAACAAGAATTTTATGCAATTTTATAGACATCAAGAAATGGCATAATTATTTTCTACCTAAGGATTTTGTGTTGTGTATTGATCATTACGCTTTTTAGTTCATATATATCCAAGGTAAGTTGGATAAAAAAAAATGAAGTGGGTTGAATTTTTATAGTTATTATTTTACATGTTAAAACATAGGAGTGGAAAATCTAATAAGGTAGTTGATGCATTGAGTAGGTGTATATTGTTGAATGAGTTGAGAGTGAATGCAATAGGTTTTGATTCTATGCAAAAAATGTATGAAGAATATGTTGATTTTAAATAAGAATGGACAACATGAGAAATCTAGTTGATAAGGATATAACTACATGGCTAGAGTATTTCATTCAGGAAGGTTTTTTGTTCAAAAGAAAGAGGTTTTGTATACCTCAAGGGTCAATGAGGGACATTTTCATGAAATAAAATATAGTGATAGATTGAGTGGACACTTTGGTGTTGATAAAATATTAGCACAATTGAATGCAGGTTATTTTTGGCCTAGTACGACTATAGATATAAAGAAGTGAAATAAATAAAAATAGGTTGGTCTCAATGTGGAATGGGGAAATAGGGTTATGATGGACCTGTCTTCCTCTATTTAATTAGGAAATGAGATCCACACAATGAAAGGACTGTCAACCTTAAGGTGAGGCAAGTCAAGGTGTAAATCTACTAATTTCCTTTTTTTGCAACGACGAGGGTCTTGATTAAACAACACTTTGGAGAGAAAGATTAAAAATAGAAAACTAACTCCAAAATGCAACCTATAACTTGAATTTGGAAGATTAAACTTAATTTTGATGGAGCCAAAAATAAAAATGCAGATCTGAGAAAGGGAAAATGATGTGTACTAGTCACCAAAAGTGCTTTTTCAAAGCTAACTGATGACTCATTTTCCCTATGGCGAATGGGTCCTAGCTAAGGCTCTGTAAAAATGGTTTTTGGGTTCTCTTCTACTATGTTTAAACTCCTAGATCCCAAATTTCATAGTCGAACAACCAAAAATAAATCTTGTAGGTGAGTTTTCATGAAATTGCAAGAATGATGACAACAAATGCAACTTTGACAACTTTGCAATTTTTCTCTTCAAGAGATCTTCCACCTAAAATCTGCAAACACAAATTAAGATGGAAAAATGTTTTGTTGTTGGTGAATGGGGATTTTCCTTGGTCAGACCTAATTTTGGTAATTAAACCTTGAAATGAAATGAAATAGCATGAAGGAATGATGAATGAACAAGCCTATGTCACAACTCACCAAACCCTTGAGTGCACCTTGAAATGTAGATCCACAACTACCATGAAATGGCTTCAATGGATGTGGATCTTGATATTGAAACTTTATTTGAAACAATTCCTTTGAATGCTTGAATGGATCTTGAACACTACATCAACATATTAGCTCAAATAACATGTATGATGCAAGAAGATTTTGACATGATAATGGATTTTGATTGCTGCAATAATTCTTCATTAAATTTTCTCTTGAATGCCTCGAAATGCTCTTGAACTCATAAAATTTCTTAGATCATACTTTCTCATAAAATCGCTAGCTTGAAAATCTTGTCCTTAGATGAAACTTAGTGAAATGACCTCTTATTTATACATATCTTAACATTAAGTCTCAAAATTAAAATAACACAAGCTGACATGTGAATATACATTTGAAATCATTGAAATACCACCAGAAACATAATAAAAATTTAGGTCCTAGGCCTAAATGAGGACCCATTCACCCTTGGGAAAATGGGTCCTAGGTCACTTACCTAGAACACACATTCTCCAATGATAAGTGTTATGTCATGGCATTAATGATTGTCAAGTTTCCTCTTTAGAAATTGCAATTAATTAGGATTGGAATTAAACTAAAGGGGCCAATAAAGGTATAATTAACCTCAATTAATTAATAAAGCCCTAAATGAGTGTGAAAGTTTAAAGGTACACTTTACAACACCAAAAATGAGGCACAATTAAGTCCATTTTATTTATAGGGCCATAAAATTAATGTGAATATATAAAATACACATTACAACACTAAATTAAGGCATCATTTAACTCATTTTAATATTACTTATTCCCAAATTAAGTGTGAAAAAGGGATACTTTTTCCTACACTACATTTAGCCCCCACTTCAATGAGAGTATGACCCCACATTAAACTCATAATAAAGTAGACATTCAAGACACATATGTATGAAACACTTACAAAGATACTCAATCACACAACATCAAAGCCTAGAAGAAAGGGAGGCAGATCAAGCTTCGACTTTTTGTCCAACTCGATATGGATCAAGTCTAGGTTGATTTTCCAATACGTTCACAAGAAGAACTCAATGTCCACTATGCAAAAAACACATACACTCACACGAGCTAATTGAACCTCGTGCCATCCACTAGGTGAGCCCCCAATAGGTGGAAAATGAGAGAATCTTATTAGTCTCCCATATAATATCAAAGCTATCGTCCTGAAAAATTCAATAAGGTACCACAATATGAAACTTCGAGCTTCACAAGGCCTAACAAGGTACGTTATGTTAAGCACTCATGAACATGGGAAAGGCTATACTAGCAAGAAAGTTGTGTTATGATTGGTGGCCTTGAATTTAGAGGTTCGAGCTTCATAAGGTTAACAAGTCGTATTATGCTAAATATTTATGAACATTATATATATACATTTTTTCAAAGGGACTTCACTTAGTTCATGTAAGGTCTCTTCTTATGGATCATCGTGCCTAATGTATCCAAGAGAGGGCAAGTATAGAATAAGAGAATCACAGCCTAGGGAATGCAATGTGTCACCACTAAGAGGAAAGTCATACACTAATAAATATCACACTCTTAGAGGACATGAAACCCAATGACACCACCAAGAAAAGGACGCATCACAAGAAGAAAGAAAATCACACAGTGAAACATGAGTGTCAATGTATGCCCCCACTTTAAAGAAATTGCTAACACCATTACTGTGAGCAATAGATTTAAAGTAGAAAATATTCAATGCTAACCATATTAAAGAAGACATGAGAGCTTATTTGGAAATCCCTATGCCAAGTCTATGTTCCTAAATGAAACTACATCATGTAAAAGAGGAAGAGGTTGCCCCCAAAAACACATAAGGGATCTACGGATTCAGGGTCAGCATATCTTGTTACAATGTTGTTATAGAGCTTGGAAATGACATCATTCCAAAAATACTTGTAGAACAAGAAGAATGACTCATAGAGAAAAAAGACAAAGAAAAAGATTTCAGGTCAACATGGAAGAGACCTAAATGTCTCAACTCCTTGCGTCATCTCCAAAAGGAAAACACAAGACAAAAAAAAAGATAAACGTTTACGACATATAGAAGAATGTAGATACAAATAGAGGAATGCACATAAAAAGGGAGATACATTAAACAAAATAGTACAGGGGATCACATTACGCACATGCAATCACACAAAGAACATAAAAAAGAAAACAAAGAAAAATACTAGCAAGGAACATACAAGTCAACCTATAGTAGGGAATCTGCATCCCAATCTTGTTCAATATATATGGAAGGAGGACATCTAGAAAAAGTGACAACATCAAGTGTTGAACTAGGAAAAGCAACAAGTTCAACACTCTTATTAGGAGGATCATCTTTTAAGCTCGTAGAAGAGGAAAACATTAGATTTGGCTCATTATGCACTTCCTTATCAATCTTAGCAATTTCAATGTCATCATCTAGATTAATCACCATGGGAGGTCTAATTACAATATCCATAGAAGTTTGTTTATGTTGATGTTATAGCGAGGGTTGAGAGGCATCATGCCTTGCTGGAGACAAGTTTGAATTTTGATTTTCTATGTCATGCTTTTCTTCTTTTTCTTGTAATGAACGAGCAATAGCATGATGTCTATGCCTATGCTCTCTAGCATTTTTATTTATTTTCATGCGGTTTTGAAATTGTGTTTATGTAGGAATGGGCTTATCAACCATATGTTTTTTTTCTTCCTTTACGGGAGGAATGGAAGGAACCATGGGAGATTGTTCAACTAATTTCTCTTTAGCTTTGTAAACTTGTTTGACATTAGGAGGCACAATGAGATTTGTTTGATTTTCTCGTGGTCTCTTATATGAAATGGGTGAAGGATTTTTCATAGATTGGTCATGGATATTTGGAAGGACTTTAGGTTCAATCATAGTCTCATCAAGAATGGGTGGCTCAATCACGGGTTGAGGCATATTGCTAAGGGATAATTATGTTGTGCACTTTTCCTTTAACTTTTGATAGAATTTGAAAAAGAAGTCTTCATAGGGTCTAATAGGTTCAATAGGCTTAGGCCAAAATAAATCTAATGAAACGTTCCCATGGGAAGGCACATGATTAAATCCATTATGATGCAGTGTAAATATCTCATTACCAAATGGAATCTTTAAACATTTATGCACAACCGATTGGACAACTTTCATGGAGCGAAGCCATGGATAGCCTAACTTCACATGAAATTGATCCAACAATAGGATGATGGTGAATGAGATATTTAATATTTTTGGTGAAACCTTTAGAGGGAGATTTATTGAGCCAATTGTAGGGAAAAAAACCATTATGCATTTTGATCCATGCTTTCAGTTTTTCATATGTATCTTGATAGAGTTCATGCACAAATAAGAATTCTTCAGTGATCGCGTTCTCCACATAAACGAGATAAATTAATATCCCATTAGTAGGCTTGTCATTGATTCTTTCAGCTATGTAAAGAGGACCACCAAGTGCATGTTTTTAAGTATGCCTTGTTGTGAGAAATAAATATCAAGCAACACCTTAGTTAGGACCTTACGATGTTTAGCATCAATAAATGTAATCAAACGATCTGCAAGGTTGTTGTTTATGTGTTCATTAGCTATGTCAACATTCATCACATCACTCTTTGTTTCACTAGCTTTGACAAAGGAGATATTATGATTAGGCATAGGATTGGTAAAGATTTACAAATCATGATTAGGAGGAGCAAAAAATTTATTACCTTCATCATTAACACCTCCAATTAGGATATTATTAGAATCAATGAGGTCTTGTACTAGATTGTTAAGACATTTACAATGTTCCATGGAAATAGGAATTTGGTCTATAGTTGGGAGATAAAGGCTTAGTAGGATCATGATTTGTAATAGGAGGAAATGAAATCAAATTCTTTTTTAAGAGATGCAACATGACCTATTATGAAGGTGTACCATAGAAAAATGGATCTTTAGACATTTTCATGGTCATTTAGGTCTTTTTCCTGTGATACTTGGCTTATTTTGCTTAGATTTAATGTCGTAATGTAACTTATGCATTCACATTAGGTCTTGAATATTCAAATTATTAAGACTTTATGATGTCTTGTGAAGGTGTTGTGAAGTGTTGTAACACATTTCTACACTTTTCTAGACTCTTCTTATTATAATTCATCTAAATATTCCCTTTTTATCCCTTATCAAGTCTTATTCTAAAGTGTTGTACAAAGTCCTGTAACAAACTTTCACGCTTTTCTATGCTTGTCACTACTAATTACACCTTTCTTATGCTTTATTTGACCCCTTTATGCACTTACAATCCTTAATTAAGTGTGTTTTTTAATATAAACCCAAAAAACATCATTAAATACAACTTAATCCCCGAAAGCCACTTGCATGCCTTGAGTGGGACCCATTTTCCATGGGTGGAAAATGAGTCCCTCTTGGCACAAAATTAAAAATAAATTCAAATTTCTTTCGAGTTTTTATTCATTAAGACCTTAGGTCAGCATGTGATGTATTTTTGGGAAATTAGGGCATAAATGTGTATAAATAAGTGTTTTTATATCCCATTTAACCCCCAATAACCTAATTCATTAATTCACTCATTCAATCATCTCATTCTTGCATTCAAGCATCATAGCATCAATGAATCAAGCATCTTGGAGCATCCATTCACATATCTTCAGACTTCAACAACAAGGGTTTAGACATGTAGGCAAATTTGTCAAAGAGATAGGTGTTGAAAAGTGGTCAACAAGTCATCAAAGCTATTCAAGTCAACAAAGACCTAATTCAAGCTTGGAGACATCATTCAACACGTTTTCTACATATTTGAATCCGTCAACCCGATAAGAAGACAAGTACAGATCTGGACTCATAGAGTTGACTTCAGAATTTGTAGAATTTTGTAGGTGGAATGATTCACCATCAGTGGCGAATGAGTCCCACTGCTAGGTTGGAAAAAGTGATTTTTGAAGTTTTCAGTTCCCAACACTCTGAAACCTGTTTCAACAAAATTTACTAGAAGTAGGACTAATTCACCATCTGTGGTGAACGAGTCCCAGTGGTTGTCAACAATGATTTTTGAAACATTCCAGAACCTCCCAGCATCATCATTCTATCTCCAGGTGCACTCCATTCAGTTTCATTAAGTTTTTTTTTCATTTGATTATGTTTTTAGTTCATTTCTGCATATCACACTATGTTTTCAAACATTTCATATTTCTTAGGTTTTGCATAAATAATCAATCCATTTTATAAGTTTGTTGCATTTAGGCATATTTTCGTTGTACTTGCACTAGTTTGAGTGAACCACCTAGATTTTGTGTGGGATCTGTAGATGGGAAAAATCAACATTGAAGGATGTTGAAAATAACAAACTATATAAACCCTATCAAGCACCATGAAGCACAAACTAGAATGAAAATGAAAAGAAACAAAGGAAATGCAAACCAATTTTCAAACTAGACTTGGTTGACCTCCATGGATCTTCTCCACCTGCATGAGAATGCGAGATTTTGAAGGATTGATAATAGAGGAATGTTGGTTGCTCAATTCAACAACATAACGACCTGATGAAAATGACAAATGGAGAATGATAGAGACAGATGGAAGACTGAAGAATGATTTTGACAGAGCGAGGATACTTAAGAATCAACCCCCTAAATGGATTGTGAGAGGTCGTATTTATAGAGCCGCGATGTGAACGAAGATAAGATTTGATAAGATTCGATAAGGATTTGATTTTTGCTTTATTTGATCAAGGAGGAAATAAAACAAGATAAGATAAGATGTGAAAAGATAGAAATATTTTGATTCTCTTTTAAAGGAAATAAAACAAGATAAGATAAGATGTAAAAAGATAGAAAGATTTTGATTCTCTTTTAAAGGAAATAAATCCTAAAAAAGATGAGAAGGATAATTGATGAATTATCTAATTAAATAAATTAATTAGATACACATGAGTTTCAATTTTGGAAAGAAAGAGAAAAGATTTTTTTAAGATTTTATTAATTAAATAAATATTTGATTTATTTAATTAATGTTGAATTTATGATTTCATCAATTAAATAATATAAATTATTTAATTAACAATAGAATTAATAGAAATGATTTAATTAATTAAATAATAAATGATTTAATTAAATTAAATGATTTAAACATTAATATATAAATTATTTAATTAACATTAGAGGAATGGATGGATTATGATTTAATTAATTAAATAATATAAATTATTTAATTAACATTAGAGGAAGGGATGGATTATGCATAGGAAGGGAATAAATGAAATTAGTAAAATAAATAAGATTTATTTAACTAATTAGATGATGACATGGGTACCTAGGGAAAAACATACTACAAGATGTCTAAATGATGCAATGTTGTGACAAAGTGTTGTAAGAGGACATTTTTGGGTGTCTACATTTTGCCCCTCTTTGAGATGATGTTTGAGATGATGAGATTTGTGTCGAGTAACATCATTTCAAAGAAGCTAAGGTATGGATAGAGGAAAATGGATGATGATATCAAAATATGATGATGCCCCGTCGAGAGAATAGGTGTGTTGGACAAACACGGGTAGGCTCTCGAAATGAAAGGGATGGGTCAAGAACTAAAGATGAAGGAATGGATAGAGGAAGTGAAGGATGCATTATGCTGCAATGAAAGTGAGCAACCATGATGTTTGATTTATCACTAGATGTTATGCACCAAGATATAAGGACCAAGGTGACGATTTGTCTCGTGCACCAACATAATACAACCTTGTCTAGATGTATGAGGAAGTAGACTTAGAGCATTAAAGTTCTAACGCACAAAAGGTATGATGTGACCTTAGATGCAAAGGACAGTGCAAAAAGCTACTCCAACATACACAAGATATGAATATTAGCTAGAATGATATGGATTTGATACAAATGCAAGATAAAATGATAACACACACAAGCAAGCAAGCAAGCATGCACAAATAATACAAAAAAAAACAAGGAATTGCCCCTGTCAAGTTGTAAACTAATGATTAATTGATTGATTGATGATGATGATAGTGTTGTCATTGTAGGGAATGATATATCCCTAGATCAACACAAGGATGACTATTAATTGACTGATTGACTTGGATTGATGATGATAGTGTTGTCATTGCAGGGAATGGCATATCCCTAGATCAACACAAGGATGATGATAATTGATTGATTGATTGGGTTTACAACAAGATAAGGATCAAGACCAAAGGATGTGATTGGATAATTTGACAAGATTGATCGACTTGATTGGTATGGATTAAGGATTGACTTGCATTTGGATTATTGCTTGGATTGATTCGATTGAGTTGATTGGACAAAATGGTTTTGATGAAGATGATTGATTTGGTTGAATGGTTGGATGATTGGATTGAGGTGAGGGATTGAATCAATGAAATTAGAAGTAATTAGATGGATTGATTTTATTGCTTGAATTTTTGTTGGCTATTTGATTTTTTTTGTATTTTTGGGGATAATTTGATTTTTTTGGATTTTTGAAATATTTTTATTTTTTATTTTGAAATGTTTTGATTTTTTGAATTTTTTTTGGGATATTTTGATTTTTTTTGTTGAAATGTTTTGATTTTTTTGGATTTTTGAAATGTTTTGAGGTTTCAAAGGATAAAAATTTGAGTAGCCTTTGTGCTAGCTAGGTTGACAAGGGGAAAACCAAGTCTAGGTGCAAGGAGATAGATGGGATTGATGGATGAAAGGGTGGGTGATGGGATAAGGGATAAAAAGCTCATGATAGATGGATGGATGGAAAGGATAGGTCATAGTGAATGGAATGAATGTATGCATCATAGGAGAGCAAGGATGTGATTTCCAAAGACTATGTCACATAGGAATAACATGCCCCATTCTAGGTACAATACTTAGGATTTTTCATGACAAAGCTTATGACAATAGGATAATGATAGGCTTGTTTGGGAGGATGAGGTATGTCAAGAGATACCCAAAAAACATGTTTCAACATTTTGCCCCTATGTCTTCATCAATATCAAATGGAGAAGGGTGGATAAGTGGACTCAATATGATAGGTATGTATGATGGCTAAGATGGTAGTTAGGATGGAAATGATATGACATGAATGATAGGTTGGATAGATTAGACATTGTGCCCCCAAGTGTAAGTGAAATAGAAGATCAACCTACACATGACACCTGTTTGCTAGGTTTCCATCATGGTACTTATCCAGGGTGCCTATTTACCAGGTTTTTATCGTTAGATGAAGGGATTTATCTTTACTTTTTTTATTCTTTTTTAATTTTTTTACTTTTTGGATAGGAGAAGAGGAATATGGATAGGAGGGACTCAAGTGTCTAGTTCCATGAAAGGTGGTAGTCCCACTAGAGATGGATTTCATCGCATGAACCATGTCAAATGTCATTATGCTCATAAATGTTGATAAGGGATGACATGAAAGGGAGATGGAGTAGGTATATGATGGATTATGATGTGGATTATGGAGGAAAATAGTGGATTATGATACAAATTATGTAGGGAAGATGATAGGGATTATATGGGATATATGGAATAGATGAATGGGGAGGATTAGCCAAAAGCATGGACCACAAGAAGATGGTGGGGGAGATATGTAGGTTAATGGGTGAAGGGTGAGGAGATGGAGGTATGTGGAACTGTTGTGAAATGGAAGGGAACCATGATTTAGGAAGCAATGGTTAATTTTAGATTCAATTTTTGTTATGTTATTGAAGAAAAAATTCGTTTTAAGAGCCCAAATCCAAATGTGTGACAAACAAGATTAAGAAATGAAAGATGGAATGTGTGCACCTGATTATTTGCTTTCCAAATTGCTGTTGTGACTAATCCAAATGTTGCTATAGCTTCTTTGATTCACCTACAAGCCACAAAATTGAGAAAGACCAAGTAAACTTGCATAGAAGAAAGTCATGTGAAAAAAAGAGGAATTCTGATAAAAATATGATTGAGATTACCTAATACAGCTGAATGGATTGCATAAACAAAAAATTCAGAAAATTTTATGCACTTTTAAAAAACAATCGTCGAAATTGGATCAATTTTGCTCAAGATATGCTCGTTTGAAGTTTAAATGCAAGTTTGACTTTGACTGATAAAATAGTACTGAAAATGATACAGTCAACTGAAATGGTCTTCACCACTGCGTATTTCGCCGAGTCAGCTTTCCAACACTTTTTGAATTTTGAAAATTATGCAAAAATTATGCCCGTTTTAGTAAAATTGCTATTTTAGAAAAATGTAAGCAGCTAGATTAAACCCCTAAACGCCTAAATTTCAGCCCCCACGTGACCAGAGGCTGTGACTGAGTGTTGGGTGTCTATTTATCATAGCCCATGGTCTCCCATATGACCTGGAGCTAAATCCTTGAAAAATAAAAAAGAAAACAAATTAACATTTGATTGAAAACCTTTTTAAACAATGGTAATCGTAAAGAAATAAAAGGCTAAAGATTTTTGTTTTTTATAAAAGTTTTAACTTTTGAAAGAACACATCCATGCTAGATTTGAATAAAGAGTGAATAGAATTTGAAAACCCTACGTGACCATGCAAACTACGGGTTGTGTGGATATGCTCCACAGGCTGCAAGCATATGTGAATATATATTCACATATTTTTGTCATCAAAATTCTGTAAGTGAAAAGAAGTGACCCAATATATATACAAAAAAATAAAGATATTATTAATAAAATTATGCAATATGTATAACCCTTTGATAAATATTCACTATATACACTTGCAATAATAAGGATTTAAAAAAAAAATCAAAATTTTCCTGCAAGCAAAATATATCAAATTATATGTCAAAATTTGTCGCTCAGCCCCTCTGATCGCAATGGTGAGGCTATTTTTTCTGATTTAGGGCTCTTATAAAAACTTGATCTCCAAGCCCTCTTTAGAAAAACCCTTGACCTACATAATCAAACTCACAAAGGCTCAAAAGAACAAGGGTTAGAATGTCAGGTTCACCGAATGTAGATAGGGAAAAATCAGCATTGAAGGATGTTGAAAATAACAAACTATCTAAACCCTATCAAGCATCATGAAGCACAATCTAGAATGAAAATGCAAATAAACAAAGGAAATGCAAACCAATTTTCAAACTAGACTTGATTGACCTCCATGGCTCTTCTCCACCTGCATGAGAATGCGATATTTTGAAGGATTGATAATAGAGGAATGTTGGTTGCTCAATTCAATAGCATAACGACTTGATGAAAATGAAAAATGGAGAATGATAGAGACAAATGGAAGACTGAAGAATGATTTTGACAGAGTGAGGATACTTAAGAATCAACCCCCTAAATGGATTGTGAGAGGTCGTATTTATAGAGCCGTGATGTGAACGAAGATAAGATTTGATAAGATTCGATAAGGATTTGATTTTTTCTTTATTTGATCAAGGAGGAAATAAAACAAGATAAGATTAGATGTGAAAACATAGAAATATTTTGATTCTCTTTTAAAGGAAATAAAACAAGATAAGATAAGATGTAAAAAGATAGAAAGATTTTGATTCTCTTTCAAAGGAAATAAATCCTGAAAATGATGAGAAGGATAATTGATGAATTATCTAATTAAATTAATTAATTAGATACACATGAGTTTCAATTTTGGAAAGAAAGCGAAAAGATTTGTTTAAGATTTTATTAATTAAATAAATATTTATTAATGTCGAATTTATGATTTCATCAATTAAATAATATAAATTATTTAATTAACAATAGAAGAATTAATATAAATGATTGAATTAATTAAATAATATAAATTATTTAATTACCATTAGAGGAATGGATGGATTATGCATAGGAAGGGAATAAATGAAATTAGTCAAATAAATAATATTTATTTAACTAATTAGATGATGACATGGGTACCTAGGGAAAAACATACTACAAGATGTCTAAATGATGCAATGTTGTGACAAAGTGTTGTAAGAGGACATTTTTGGGTGTCTTTAGGATCTATCTCTTTTCCTTTATGTGAAAAACCCTAATTGAGCAAGAGATTCATAGCATCCTACACCCTAAAATCTATGGTTCAAAAGGGTATCAGGTAGATATGTGAATTGTCTATTTCTATCAACAAAGGCATATGGTTTTGTCATCTTTATAGCAACCACTTGGGTGTTAACATTTTCATTGGTTTGAGGGGGATTAAGTTGTAGAAAGATCTTATTTTATTTCTTGAAAAGTTGATAATTGTTTTGAGGTGTAGATTTAGACTTTTTAGAATGGTTAGAGGGAGTTTTCACTTCATGACTACTAACCAAATTTCAGCAATCATGAAGGGTTGTACTCAACTGTGTAAAGGAAGGAAATCTCATCATATCAAGCTTTGTTTGAAGTTTTTCTTGAAAATTGGAAATAAACATTCTTTGAAGGTTGGCATCAGGGATGTTAATGTTTATTTGTGACTAAAGCATTTGATATCACACTATGAAATCAAAGACCTTTTCATCATCCTTTTTTTTACATGTCATCAAATTAGCTAAAGTAATCTTAGGACCCATGTGAATTTGGAAGTGGTTGCAAAAGGAATCAATAAGTTCATTGAATGAACCAATTGAATTATTCAGTAAGGAGAAAAACCTCTCTAAAGCAACATATTTCAAGGATCTAGGGAATAGCTTAGCTAAGAGTTTAACTACATAGGGTGGTGTAAGCAGAAGCATGGCTAATAGGATCTCCTTTCCCACCATATTTCTCAAACCTAGGAACTCTATACCTTGTGGCATTTGTGTTCTCAATATCTTCAAGGATAAGGGATTAGTTTTGATGTATTGTGAAGGTTGGCCATAGTTGTTTTGATTTAAGGTGGAAATTTGTTGTTGAAGGGATGACATATTTTGCAAAAGTGTGTTAAGGAATACATCATTGTTGGTATAGTGAATAGAGGTAAATAAGGTGGAGTGGTGTATTTTTGTAGAGGGCAAATGAATTATATATTTGTAAGGGGGGAATAGTTGAGGAGATATAAGATTTGAATGCACAAAAGTAGAGGGATTCCCAGTGGAAATACCTAAGGAAGTGTTGACATTACTAGTAGGTTGAATGGTTGTGGTAACATAAGTATTAGTGTATGTAGGAATAGAGGTGAGAGTTGGGAAAGGAGGAATTGAATTTCCACCTTGGCTTTGAGTATACCCCAAAGCTTGAGCACAACTAGTTAGGGTTGGGTTGTTCTTACTAATAATATGTGCTAGAATTCGCACAATCTCTATTTCATGTTCATTTTCAAGATTTTTCATTACGTTATATAAAGTAGGAATGGCACTAGTATCAATGTTTTCAGTATTCACAAAGTGTTAATTTTTTTTTGTTTCTTCATCCATCCTTCTTATGTTTCCTTGTGGGATATGAACAACATCATTCACATTGTTTGTAGGTAGGTAAGTCATTGGAAATTAGGTATGAAGGTTATGATCTGTAGAGGGTTGATTATCAACACTATTAGTAAAAGAGTTGGAGAACCCAAGATCCATGATGAATGGTGTATCATGGGATGACATGAGTCCCAAACTACATCTCACAATAGTATTGCTAATAGGACACCAAGTTGTAAAGCTCGTACAAGATTCACAAACTTGGTACACACCCAAAATTGAAAGAAGGGGAAATGCAAAGCAATAAACTAGGATGTAAATATGTAAATGCAATTTTTAGATTCTAAACAAGGTAAGTTTTTTCTTAGACAATGCAAAAACCTAAAAATTATATTTTCTAAATGCAATTTTGAAATCACACAATGCATTAATTTGATCAAATTAAGGTAAATGATCAATTTCACTTAACAATTTTTTTGTAAACTGAAATAGGAAACTAAAAACAACAAAATGAGATATAAAAATAGATGTTTTAATGCCCAAAAAATCAAGAAATGACCTTGTCAGGGACTCATTCGCCCAGGTGTGAATGGGTCCTAGGTTAGGGTTTTTAATTTTTTTTTTACAGATTTCTAAGATGATTCTAATGGTTTCCAGATTCTGATTAGAAACAACAAGTTACAGTTTGAATTTTTAGTGAAAGTAATGTTGAATGAAAGTGAAAAATATGAAAAAATGATAGACTAGGAGACCTAATTTGAGTACAATGTTTTTTCAATTTTCAAATGCAAGTGAATGATGATGCAATTCTATGTAAATGATATGCAAAATGACTGATTTGTTTTGTATTCTCTATAATTAAAGAATGTAAACATGTAATCCTAAAACCCTTAAATGAAATGAAAACTAATGCAAGCTAAACAACCCTAAATGAGACTCAATTCAATGCAATGAAATGTAAATGAATGCAAGATCTAAATCTAGGGTGAAAGTGGACTCTAAAATCAAAAAATGCAATGATCAAACTTGGGTTCACCAAAATGAAATAATGAAAAGTAGGTTCGTGTCAATGTGGAATGGGGAAATAGGGTTATTATGTACCTATCTTCCTCTATTTCATTAGGAAATGAGATCCACACAATGAAATGAATTTCAACCTTAAGGTGAGTTAAGTCAAGGTGTGAATCTACTGTTTCCTTTTTTTGTAAGGACGGGGGTCCTAATTAAACAACACTTTGGGGAGAAAGATTAAAAATAGAAAAATAACTCCAAAATGCAACCTATAACTTGAATTTGGAAGATTAAACTCAATTTTGATGGAACCAAAAATAAAAATGCAGATCCGAGAAAGGGAAAATGATGTGTACGAGTCACCATAAGTGATTTTTTAAATATAAGGACTCATTTTCCCTATGGTGAATGGGTCCTGGATAGGGCTCTATAAAAATAGTTTTTTGGTTCTCTTCTATTGTGTCTGCACTCTCAAATCCACAATTTTCATAGTCTGATTGCTAGAAATAAATCTTGTAGTTGAGTTTCCATGAAATTGGAAGAATGATGACAACAAATGCAACTTTGAAAACTTTACAATTTTTCTCTTCAAGAGATCATCCACCTAAAATATGCAATCACAAATCAAGAGGGAATGTTTTTTGTTGTTGGTGAATGGGGGTTTCCCTTGGTCAAACCCTGTTTTGGTAATTAAACCTTGAAATGAAATGAAATGGCATGAAGGAATGAGGAATGAACAAGCCTATGCCACAACTCACCAAACCTTTGAGTGCACCTTGGAATGTAGATTTGTAACTAGCATGAAATGGCTTCAATGGATGTGGATCTTGATCTTGAAACTTGATTTGAACTAATGCCTTTGAATTCTTGAATGGATCTTGAACACTACATCAACATATTAGGTCAAAT
The DNA here is from genome assembly GCA_007258455.2 of Sequoia sempervirens. NCBI lineage: Eukaryota > Viridiplantae > Streptophyta > Pinopsida > Cupressales > Cupressaceae > Sequoia > Sequoia sempervirens. The sequence goes on from VDFB02000017.1 coordinate 356,072,991, forward strand.
AAAATGCATGATGCAAGAAGACTTTGACATGATAATGGATCTTGATTGCTATAATAATTCTTCAATAAATCTACTCTTGAATTCCTTGAAATGCTCTTGAACTCATAAACTTTCTTAGATCATACTTGCTCATAAAATTGCTAGCTTGAAAATCTTGTTCTTAGATGAGACTTAGTGAAATGACCTCTTATTTGTACATATCTTAACATTAATTCCCAAAATTCAAATAACACAAGCCGACATGTGAATATACATTTGAAATCATTGAAATGGCACCAAAAACATAATAAAAATTTAGGTCCTAGGCCTAAGTGAGGACCCATATTCTCCAATGATGTGTTATATCATGGCATTAATGAATGTTGGGTTTCCTCTTCGTAAATTGCATCGAATTAGGCTTGGATTTGAATTAAAGGGACTGATTAAGGCATAATTAACCTCAATTAATTGATAAAGCCCTAGATGAGTGTGAAAGTGTAAACGTACACTTTACAACACCAAAAATAAGGCACAATTAAGTCCATTTTATTTATAGGGCACTAAACTTAATGTGAATATGTAAAATACATATTACAGCACTAAATTAAGGCATCATTTAGCTCATTTTAATATTATTTATTCCCAAATTAAGTGTGAAAAAGGGATAATTTTTCCTACAGTACAAGAAGTTAGTGCAAGGTTACAAAATTTGCCAACATGCAAAGGGAGTAAGACAAAATATAGGGTTGTATCAACCACTTCCTATTCGAGAGAGACCATAGGAACATATCAGTATGGAATTTGTTCTAGGATTTCCTCAAACATAAAGAGGTAGTGGTTATGTTTTTTTTATTATTGAATAGTTTTTTAAAATGGTTCATTTTATTCCATGTCAGAAGTGTAATGATGTATACCACATTGCTACATTAGTTTTCAAGGACATATTTAGGCTACATGGTTTTCCTAGAAATATAGTTTCAAATCATGAGGTGAAACTTGTTTTCCATTTTTGGTGTACCTCGTGGAATAAAATGGGTACACAATTGGTTTTTAGTTCTATTTACCAACTTCAAATTGATGGTAAAGTTGAGGTTGTGAATAGGAGTTTGGGTAATTTTCTCATATTTTTTCTTTAGGATAAGCCTAACCAGTGGGACTTGATACTTGCTCAAATAGAGATTTCATATAATAAATAAACCAATAGTAGTGTGGGGAAGAGTCATTTCAATATTATCTATGGATATATTCCAAGAGGTGTTGAGTTGAGATATAATACTAATTTGAATAGATAGAGTATTATAGTTGAATCTATTTTGTCGATTATATTCATGATGTGGATAAGGAAGTGAAGGAAGCTTTGGAGAATAGTGCCATCAAATATAATGAGTACGCATATTTGCACAAAAGAGAGCAAGAAGTTTAGATTGATGATTTGGTTATGGTGTATATGAGAAAGGAAATGCTACCATAGAAAATATACAATAAATTTTAAGGGGAGACAATTGTTGTTTCTATGCTTGGGAGATAGAATAATAATCTTCTACACTCTCATTCAAGGATGACCCTAGAGATCTCAATCCAATGAAGAAAGGGGGAAGAGATCTTGCAATAGGGTTGTCCTAGGGACTGATTTTGAACCAATGAGGGGTTCACCACCAAGTTATTACTTGGAAAAACAAATGAAATGTAAGATGTCATGCTTAACCCTAATATAATGCAATCTTTCACTAAATGACCTAGAAATGTATGTAAAACAAAACAAAAAGCTGCAAGATGAAATGTGTGCACCTGGAAATCTAAAGATGACTGGAATGAGATCTCAAATATTGAAAATAGAAAATTTAATGTTGACTAGGATTCATATGCTAGGTTGGGTGAATCAATCCCAAATCTGGGTTTCTATGTAGAAACAAGAATTTGGCAAATGGGTATCTAAAACTGCAAAAACTTGAAAATTGACCTAAACTAGGACTCATATGCTAGAACTATCATATAAGTCCAGTTAGGCTTTTTTGAAGCTTCAAAGTCTAAATCTAGTCTTTAAGGTCTGCTATGTGCTTCCTAATTGATTTCCAAATCCAAAACCCCGATTTGCAATCTGTAGAAGTCTTCCAACTATCTCCAATGCAAGGTGACAACTTTGACAACTTTGAACACTTTGACAACTTTTTCCAAGCTTTCTCTTCAATGTGTCTTCAATCTAAACTTTCAAATCACACACTAAAGAGAGGGAAAAATGTTGTTTTGTTAGTGGAAAGGGGTTTGTCTTGGTCAAAACCCATTTTGGTAATCAAACCTTGAAATAGAATGAAATAAAAATGGAGGATGATGAATGAACAAAATATGATGTTGTAACTCACCAAACCCTAGCGATGAAGTGCTACAAATACATATGAGATGGAACTAATGGATGTAGACCTTGACTCTTGCTTGAATAGAATAGATCTTGAATGGAATGATAGCTTGAATCATGAAACCCTACATCACAATTGTTATCTCAAAATAAAACATGATGCATGAAGATTTTTGCATGATGCTTAATGCTTGAATAATTCTCTAGAATGCTTGATAATCTACCCTTGAAGACTCTTTCATTCTCTTGTAAACACTTGAATGCTCTTGTGAACTCAAACTTGCTATAAGAATTCTCATTCAACTTGTTAGGTGTAAAATGAGTGAAAGAAACTTGTATTTATACTTAATTATGCAAGAATTCCCGAAATTACAACACTACAAGGTTCAACTTCAGATCTAGGAGGATAAAATCCTGCCAATAATTTGAATTAATTTTAATTTTGGGCCACATGGGACTCATAGGCCAAGGTGGCGTATGAGTCCCATTAGGCATAATTTATGGGACCAAATTCAAAAATGCTTAGAAAGGTGTAAAATCAGGATTAGGACCCAAAACCCTAGGTGAGACTTATACGCCCAGGGTGGCGTATGAGTTCCAGATCACTAAATCTGGGCCACACAACCTAAAAACACCTAAAATATGATTAGATGTTGATTTGTGTCAAGATTTTCTTTGAAAAGATGCATTAAATGAGGCTTGTGGATGCAAAATAAGGCCAATTAAAGCATAAAGAAGCCCAATTATTAATGATAACCCTAGACAAGTGTGAAAGTGTGTTACAATATTTTACAACACTCAAAACAAGGAATGATTAAATTTATTTAATTCACAAGGCCCCAAGACCTAATGTGAGTGTGTTAAACACATTACAACACTAAGTCAAGGCATCATTAAGCTCAATTTTACAAGGAGAGCCCAAACAAGTGTGAAAATTTCACCGATGACATTTTTTGACACTACATTTAGCCCCCACTTTAGTGAGAGGATGAACTTGCTTCAAACTCACAATAAAGTAGACAAAATCACTTCAAGAGGGGTCCAAGTGTACCAATGCCAGTAAGATAAGATGACAATGATCAAGAGGGGTGATCAAGCCCCCAGGATCAAGATCCCATGGAAAACCAACATAGGCACAAAAGAACACACATGAAAATGATATAAAGAGTATCACAAAGGAATAGGCATACACTGCCAAAGAAAAATAGAAAAGAAAAACAAAAAAAGGGGCAGATGGAGCTTCGACTATTTGTCCATCATGATGTGGATTAGATCTAGGTTGTTTGTTTTAAAAATGCATGCTCACTCTAAGGCAATGAAAATTCAGGATGTCCAATGGATGAGGATCCAAAAAAGGTGAGACACATACACACATAGCCGGTATGCGCTCACACTCACACACGAGTGGCTAATGGAAAGTCATGCCTCGGTTGGGCTTCCTGTCAAACACCATACCAAAGTTATAACTCTTGATAACTTTAATAAGGGGCCACACAAAAATTATTTTCGAGCTTCATGAGGCAAGAAAAACTTCATATGCTTGGATCTCATGAACACTAAACTTTGAGCTTCATGAGGCAAGCAAAACTTTGTATGCTTACAAGTCATGAACAAACAAGATGGCTCCACAAGCATGCAAGGTGTATTATGCAAGGTTGGCATATAAATGAAAAATGAAAATGTAACAATAAGGATTGTTCAAAGGACTCTTGCTTAGTTCATGTGAGGTCTTAAAATTAGGGAACATTGACCTAATGTCTCCAAGAGAGGACCAATCGAAGAATAGAAGATTCACAAATTAGGGGATGCAGTGTTTCGCATCAAGCCACTAAGAGGAATGTAATATGCTAAGAGAGATCACGTTCTTGAAGGACATCACACCCAATGTCACCCATAAAGCAAAAAATGCATCGCATGAAATAAGAGCACTACACCATGAACCATGAAAAAGAAAAATGCAAAAGAATAATGCTAATGTATGCCCCCACTTTAAAGAAATTTCTAAACACCATGCTGTGAGAAATTAAGTTAAAGTAGCAAATGATAAAGGCTAAAGAAGAAATGAGAACTAACTTGGAAAGCCCTATGCCAAGTCATATGTTTCTATGTAAAACTACATCATGTAAAAGAAAAGGGGAAAAGGGGTTTCCCCCAAAAATGAAACTTAAAACACATAGGGGATCTATGGATTTGGGGCCAGTATGTTCTTGGTACAATTTTTTTAGAGAGCTCAGAACTATCATCATTCCTCGAGTACACATAGAACTAAAAGAATGACACAAAGAGAGTGAAAACAAAGAAAAACCTTAAGGGTCAACATGGAAGAGACATGAATTTCTCAATGCCTTGCATCATCCCCAAAAGGAAAACACAAGACAAAGAAAAGATCAAGAAAAAGGAGCAATTACATTGAGAATAATTAAGGTACAAATAGAGGAATGTCACAAAGAGAGAAAAATATATTAAAAAAATAGTACAAGGGATCACAATATGCACATGCAATCACACAAAATAAAAAGAAATAATGCAAAATACTAATAAGGAACATGCGAGTCAACCTATGAGTAGTTCATCCACATCCCAATCATGTTCATTGTATATAGAAGGCAGAAAACTAGCCTGAGGGACAATAGCAAGTTCCAAACTAGGGCCATCACTAGGTTCAACACTCTTCTTAGGAGAATTGTTGTTTAAGCTCGTGGAAGAGGAAAAAAATGTATTCAATTCATTATGCACCTCTTCATCAATTTTAGCAACATCCTCATCATCATCTAAGTTAATCACAATAGGGGGTTAAATGATAATGTATAAGGAATGGTTCAACTCCTGTTGTGGTTCCATTATAAGATCTTTTTGTTTCAGCAAAGGGGGAGGCTCGCCATGCATTTCTTTAGTCAAGTTTGGATTTTGATTTTATTTTTTGTTTTCTCCATTTAACTTTCGAGCAAGGGCACAACATCTATGCCTACACTCTCTAGCACCTCTATTTCTTTTAGTTTTTTTTTCAAGTTGCGTCTGTGTAGGAGTGGGTTGACCAACCATAGGTTTCTTTCCTTCCCTAAGGGGAGGAATGGAAGCCACCATGGAAGGTTGTTCAACCACTTTCTCTTTAACTTTATAAACTTGTTTTATTCTAGGAGGTGTGACGAGATTTTTTTTGTTATCTCTTTGTCTTTTATATGAAGTAGGTGAAGGTTATGTCTTAGGTTGATCTTGGTTGTTTGGAGTTTCTTTAGGTTCAATCATGGTTTCATCTAGGATGGTAGGCTCGGTGGTGGGCAGAGGTGTGTTTTAGAGGGATAATTCTACTATTTTATTTTCCTTGAAATTTTGGTAGGACTTGAAAAAGAAGTCTTCTTGTGGTTTGATAGGTTCCATAGGCTCAGGCCAAAAGAAACCTAACAAAAAGTTTCCACTAGAGGACAAAGGGTTAAAGCCGCTATGATGGATAGTGAAAATTTCATTATCAAAGGGAAACTTTAAGTATTTATGTACGACAGAAGGGATGACATTCATGGAGAGAAGCCATGGATAACCTAGCTTCACACGAAATTGGTTTGACTGTGGGATGATGGAGGATGAGATATCTAATGTTTTCAGTCCTATTTGTAAAGGAAAGGTGATTGATCCCATCATAGGGAAAGTGAAATCATTATGCATCTTGATCCATGCTTTCGGTTTATCATATATATATTGATAGAGTTCATGAGGAAGTAAGAATTCCTCGGTGATCACATTCTCTCCACATACGAGATCTATTAATATCCCATTAGTGGGATTATGATATATTCATCCGGCTATGTAAAGAGGACCATTAGGTGCATGTTTAAGTATATCTTGTGAGGAGAAAGCAATCTCAAGAGGCTTTTTAGTTTGGCCCTTACGATGTTGAGTTTTGACCAATGCAACCATACCATCGATAGGATTTTTTCTTGTTGATCAATATCCATAAGACTTTGTTGAATTGTATCTATGTTCTCATCATCCGTGTCAACATTCATCACATTTGTTTTTGTAGTTTCACTAGCTTTGAAAAATGAAATATTATGTTTTGGAATGGGGTTCGTAAAAAATTTCAAGTTTTTGTTAGGAGGGGCAACAAACTTATTTCCTTGATCATTAACACCCCCAATGAAAATTCAATCGGAATCAATGAGGTATTGCACAAGATGTTTAAGACACTTACAACGTTTTGTATCATGTCCATTTTTTCGGTGATAATGGAAATAAGAATTTGATCTAAAGTTTGGAGGTAAAGGCTTATTGGGATTAGGTGTTTTAACGGGAGGCAAGGTACAATCTTTTTCTTGTTGTTCTAAAAGTGGAGACATTGTGTTATGAAGGGTATAGGGTAGGGGAGTGAATTGTATTTTTAGGTCCCCATAGCAAAAGGGTATTGTGGCTTTAACAGAAGCTACTTGGTTATTGGTATTTTTATTCCATTTTTTAAAAGGTTGGTAATTACTTTGGTTTGTGGACTTAAAATTCTTAGTTAAGCTAGAAGTAGACTTTTCATCATGACTACTAACCAAATTTTGATAATCACGGAGGGCAGTACATAAGTGCATGAAGGAGGGGAATTTCATCATGGTAATCTTGTCTTGTATCTTACTTTACAAATTTTCTATGAACATATTTTGAAGGTGAGGGTCGGGAACCTTGACATCAATTTGGGAATAAAGTGATTGATATCGTGAGATAAAGTCAGTTATCCTTTCTTCTTCTTCTTACTTACATCCCATCAAATCCAAGGTCATCTTAGGAGTCATACTCACTTGGAAATGGTTGAAAAATTTCTCAACAAGTTTATTGAATGAAAGAATTGAGTTGTTCGGAAATGAAGAAAACCATTCTAAGGTAGTATCCTTCAAAGATCTAGGGAAAAGCTTAGCCAAGAGTTTATCATCAAGGAAAAATTCACTACATAAGGTGGTATAAGCATTAACATGGTTAGAAGGATCTCCCTTCCCCCCATATTTATCGAATCTAGGCACCTATACACCTTGTGGCATCGGTGTTCACAATATCTCCAAGGATAATGGGCTAATTTTGACATAATATGTAGGTGGGCCATTTTGATTTTGGTTGATGGTATATTTTTTTTTGAAGGGATGAAGCGGTTTGGAAGAGTTGATTTATGAGAGGGTCATTGCTTGTGTTATGGGATGGAGGTGAAAATGGTGGAGGTGTGTATGTGTTCGAAGGATAGGTGAATGGAATGCTTATAGGTGGTAAAGTGGTAGGAAATATGATGTACGATGCCACAAAGGTGCTAGGGATTCTAATGGAAATACCCGAGGAAGGAATCACATCACTAGTCGGTTGCATTGTTGTTGTGACTTGAGGGTTGGTATAGGTAGGAATAGAGGCAATTTTTGTGGGAAGAGGAATTTGAATTCCTCCTTGGCTTGTGACATTGCTTGTAGGTAAAGGACAACTAGTGGTTGAGGTGGGTCTTTTCCAAAGATTTCAACTATTTTTTCATAAGGAAAAGTCCATCTTCACTTTCAATAATGTGATGAATATTATCTATGGTAGGGGTGGCAGTAGTTAAAATGTTATCATTTTGCACTTGATTTTGTAGGTTTGCTAAATCTTCATGAATTTGAATTATGTTTTCTTGTGGAACACTATCAATCCTTGTTTCAACTTGCACCACACTACTTGAAGGCAAGGAGTTGTTAAAGGTATGGTCCATACCTCATGTACTAGTGTCAATACTAGGAGTGAAAGAGCTAGACAACCTAGGATCCATGACGATTATGCTATTGCGAGATGACATGAGTCTCGAACTTCATCTCACTATAGTATTTGCAATAGGACACCAAATACTCATGCAAGGGTTACTAGATGCAAGATGAATACAAATGCAATATAAGCTAAAACAATGAAATGATTATAGCAGAAACTCTGTAAACTAAAACAAAAAGGTATCAACAACAAATAAGAGCATAGAAACAAAGTTTTAAATTTTGGAAAATGCAGTGTAGAATCTGCACTGGGACCGATTTTCCTAGAGGGGCATATGAGTCCTAGTGGGAAATTTTTTCAAAAATTTCAAAAATTTTCAATTGATTTTTATGCTTTTTATGTTTTATGATCTGTAACCTAAATGAAAATGTAGATTTGATATTATTTTCAATGATTTGAGATGCAAAAATGCAAGTTATATGCACTTTCACTAATACAAAATTAGAAACCCTAGAATGCCAATTAACTAATTAAAACCCTAAAGCAATGTTAATGCAAGCAAGATCTAGGATGATGATGCACTCCAAATTAGAATTATGATGTTCTAAATGTAGGTTCACCAAAATGAAGGGGAAAAAAATGTTTCTATGCTTGGGAGAGAATAACAATCTTCTACAATGTCATTCAAGGATGACCCTAGAGATCTCAATCCAATGAAGAAAGGGGGAAGACATCTTGCAATGGGGCTATCCAAGGGCTTAATTATGAACTAATGAGGGGTTAACCACCAAGTTATTAATTGGAAAGACAAATGCAATGTAAGATGTAATGGCTAACCCTAATATGATGCAATCTTTGACTAAATGACCTAGAAATGTATGTAAAACAAAATAGAAAGCTACAAGATGAAATGTGTGCACCTAGAAATTTGAAGATGACTGGAATGAGCTATGAAATGCTAGAAATAGTGATTTTAATGTTGACTAGGACTCATACACCAGGTTTGGAAAATCAATCCCAGGTCTGGGTTTCTATGTAGAAAAAAAAATCTAGCAAATGGGTATTTAAAACTACAAAAACTTGAAAATTGACCTAAATTGGGACTCATACACTAGAACTGGCATATCAGGCCAGTTAGGGTTTTCTAAAGCTTCAAAGCCTGAATCTAGTCTTTAAGTTCTACTCTATGCTTCCCAATTGAAATCTTTCTAGATCTAAAACCCTAATTTGCAACTTGTAGTAGTCCTCCAAGTATCTCCAATGCAAGGTGACAACTTTGACAACTTTGAACACTTTGACAACTTTTTCCAACCTTTTTCTTCAATGTGTCTTTAATCTAAACCTAAAAATCACACACTAAAGAGAGGGAAAAAATTTGTCTTGTTAGTGAAAATAGGTTTGCTTTGGTCAAACCCTATTTTGGTAATCAAAACTTGAAATAGAATGAAATAGGAATAGGGGATGATGAATGAACAAAATATGATGTTGCAACTCACCAAACCCTAGCAACAAAGTGCTACAAACATGTATGAGATGGAACCCATGGATGTAGATCTTGACTCTTGCTTGAATAGGATAGATCTTGAATGTAATGCTAGCTTGAATCATGAAACCCTACATCATAATTGTTAGCTCAAAAAAACATGATGCATGAAGACTTTGACATGATGGTTAATGCTTGAATAATGCTCTAGAATGCTTGATAATCTTCCCTTAAAGACTCTTAAATGCTTAGATGCTAACCACTTGAATGATCTTGTGAACTCAAACTTGCTATAAGAACGCTCATTCAACTTGCTAGGTGTAAAATGAGTGAAAAAAAAACTTGTATTTATACTTAATTATGCAAGAATTCTCAAAATTACAACATTAAAAGCTGACATTAGATCTAGGAGGATAAAATGATGCAATACAAGGTGGAGAAACTCACTATCCAACACCAAAGAACCTGACTTAAACAATGAAATCAACCTTTAAATCACAAGACACCCAACTTTTCCAAATCACTCCCAAGAGGCTTGTAGCCCTTCAAAAGCCAAATTTACACAAAATAATTTAGAGAATTCCATACCAAGGCCCAAAAACATCATTTAAGACTTATCATAGATCCCTGATCATCATCCCAAAAGATCTCTAATGGTTTCTTTGCAACAACATAGAGTTTCATTAACCTGCCCTGTTATGAGGCTACCTAATTAGCCTTGTTTTCCAAAGGAGGACCCTCCTAAACACTTCAATTTCAACAAAAATCTATTGAAAAACTTTAATTGTGTTCTAAAACCATAGTTTCCACCATTATTTGCCTATTTCAAGACCATCTTATCATTGTTCCATGAAACCCTCCATTTCAAGCCAAAACACCTAGGGTTTATTGAATATCATATAACCTAGGCTTATCAGACCAAACCAATGCATCTAACACCTTTCAAATACCCTGCACAAACTTAAAAATCCATCATTAGACCAATCCCATCAAAATTTTGTCAAAACCCTACTTTGGTTCCTTCATTTCACCATGAAAACACCATGTATGACCCTAAGGCTACACTCCAATGTCACACAACTTGCTTTCCTTTATTCCTAAAAGATATTAACATCTATTCTACCATCCAACAATGTCAATCCACTGAGTAATAGATGAAGACAGTAGGTGGATTGACAATTAGATCATTTAAATTACTATCAAACCCTTATTACTATGGTAACAGGTTGCTACATAAAATATTGAAAATCTTCCACAACTATGAATTTTAGACTCTCAATTCAAATTCAAAAGAAAGGTAATTCATAAGTTTACACCATACAAAAGGTTTCAAACCATTTAAGAGCCTGTATGGATGGTACAAAAGAGACAAAGTTCAGAAAAACAAAAGAACAAAGCCAATTTGCAGAATATGAACGTTGTTATTGATATGTGACTTCAAAACAATTATCAACCAACCTTTGCTCAAGCCCTTGAAGGATTTAAATACAAATTTCAAACCAAAAATACCTCCCCAACATTCTTAACTGCCATTCAAATTCCCTTAACCCTTCATATTCTCTAATATTGTATTTTATTACTTTTGACTAACAACATTTTTGGTATTTTTGCAATGTTGGTGTAATTAAATGCGTTGTACCTTGTCCTAGGTTATGATTACACCTTAGTTAATTTTACTTAGGGACCACATAGCAGGTAGTTGGAGAATTTCCACTTTTGGTAGACTTGACATGTCATTACTTTATCACTTCCACCTTTTGTGGACACATCATGTGATTATCTCTCCACCTTTTGTGGGTGATCCACCATTTGTGGTGATTATCACATTATCACTTTTCCACTTTAGGTGGAGTGATAGTTCTTCATAGTTGTCTTATGTCATAAGATTACGACACTTTTCATAATTTTATGTCCTTCTATGTTCTCACCTTAGCTATATAACCAAGGGGTCTCCTATGTACTTTTACTCATCATATTCTATTTGCATTATTGGCAGAATACAATTTATTCTTGTCATCTTGTTTCTATCTCTCTTATGCTTGTGATTTCTATTAGGCCTCTAGATCTTGGGTGGCTACCTCATAGCCAATTCTTACATGGTATCAAAGCTATTGGAGTGCCTTTAGTTAGTCTTTTGGAGAGATTCTTGGAGGGTTCCATTTTTGGCCTTGTTTTGTAGGTACATTTTGGGAGCTTGTTGCATTAGATCCAAGCTTGCCATTGTGTCCGGAGTGTTTGAGATAGTCAGATTTTCCTTTTATTTCATCTCAGTTGGACATTGGAGGCCAAATCTACAAAGGGTTGAAGATTGGAGGTGGTTGTCAGATCCAGGAGGTAGCTACCGCTTCAAAGAATTTTCAGCCAAAAAGGACATCACCATTGCATTCAGAAGGGCCAAAAACCCCTAAATCGATAGTCAAATTGTCGAATTTGGACAAAGTTGCTCTCAAAGGCAAAAAAAATTTAGCAGGTAGGTCGTACGGCCCTACCTGCACAGGTACGATTTTATTAAAAAATATATTTATTTTCTGCAAATAAATATTCACATTTAAAAAAAAAATAGAAAAATAATTTAAAAATCATATTTTGCTTTTTTAATAAAAATTTTTTAAAATATATATATATATATATATATATATATATATATATATATATATATATATATATATATATATATATATATATATATATTGTTTTTGGAGAATTATAAAAGCTTTCCACCACCCATTATTTTGATTATTTTTAAAGTTTTTTAAATAAAACTTTTTTTTCATTTTTTTAAGTTTTAAAAAATTTATGGTTTTATTAAGTTTAAAAAAAACTTTCTTTTCTTATTATTATTATTTTTTTAATAATGGTTTTAACAAAACTTTTTAAAGTTTTTTCTTTAATTTTTTATATTAAAGTTTTTTTAATAATTAAAAAAACAAATAGTTTTCTTTATTAAGTTTTAATAAAGTTTTTCTAATTAAAAAAACAATTTTTTTTCTTTATTTTTTAATAAAGTTTTTTCCTTAATAAATAATGTGTTTAAATTAAACTTTTAATTAAGTTTAAAAAAAAAAACAAATCATGCATTAATAAGCAAACCTGGAGAAATTATTTTTCCTATCGATCGAGCTTTGTCATGCACCGTTGCTCCTCTAATTGGCAGTCAACAGGGGTCAGTTGCTCCTACCGACATCCATTTGGAGGGCTTTTTTCATGGACTTCTACTTCAAAGAACTTTTGGTTGGCTTCTTCATCATCATTTCCAGATTTGCATCATGGTCATTGTAGTTCTCCTTTTTGTAATGTTGTAAACGCACTAAAATAAAGTGCCACAATCCTACTATTTCAGTGTACTCTGTTATGTACTATATGCTTCTTTAGATTGATCTATGTATCTAGTGTTAGTTCCTATATACTCAACGTATGCAACGGCTGGTTACCCATGCATTTCGGTGAGATGGACTAGTCACCATATAGACACTCCTATTTTGGAAGCACTCTACCTGTCTTTAGAAGTTCGGTTCTACATCCAGACACATGGTGCATGACTCCAATGAGACTTGGATTGTACAATTTGTGCATGGTTCCAGTGAGACATAGATTGTACCAATCTGCTATTGATGGGCATATAGTTGATGCTCACACAATTGTCTTCTTGGTTTTGACCTCATTCATGTTGCAGTGTGGATTCATCTACAGTTCTTCATTGATAGATTCTACAGTTACTCTTGAGTTGATAGATTCAACTCAGTCACTAGTTATGTGGCATCTTCTACAGTTGTACCCGATTCTTTATATAAGTGCTTGTCACAGTTTGGCATTTCTTTTGGAACAACATTTGGAGGACTCATCATCATCCTTGATTTGCTCTAAATCAACCTTCACATTGTTCTACATTATCTCCTTCTTCAGTAAAGATTGGGGACTATTGGCATTGTGGCATTTGAGTAGTGACTCTCCATTGAGGGGGGGTTGCAAGGACTATCTTCATTCTCTCTTATGGGGGGGAATTTTTCCTCACTTGAGGTTTTATCCTTCCTAGAGCATGTTTCTTGTTTTGTTTCTTTCTTTTGGGGAGGAGTTTTGTCCCACTGGGTTTTCTCCTTTTCTCTAGTTGTGAAAGATTGCATTGCATTTGTACATGGGTACCTCACAAGGTCTAGTAGCCAAGACCCATCTTGCATTGTTTGTTTTTGTGTACATTCTCCCTAAGTTGCACTTAAGGGGGGGTGTTGGTGTAATTAAATGTGTTGTACCTTGTCCTAGGTCATGATTACACCTTAGTTAAGTTTACTTAGGGACCACATAGGAGGTATTTGGAGAATTTCCACTTTTGGTGGACTTAACATGTCATTACTTTATCATTTCCACCTTTTGTGGACACATCATGTGATTATCTCTCCACCTTTTGTGGGTGATCCACCATTTGTGGTGATTATCACATTATCACTTTTCCACTTTAGTTGGAGTGATAGCTCTTCATAGTTGTCTTATCTCATAAGATTATGACACTTGTCATAATCTTATGTCCTTCTATGTTTTCACCTTGGCTATATAACCAAGGGGTCTCCTATGTAATTTTTCTCATCATATTCTATTTGCATTATTGGCATAATATAGTTTATTCTTGTCATCTTGTTTCTATCTCTCTTATGCTTGTGATTTCTATTAGGCCTCTAGATCTTGGGTGGCTACCTTTATAGCCAATTCTTACATGCAATTTCCCCCTAAATTGACACTAATGACTTACAAACCCAAAAATTACATAATGGATGGTCTTTTTAGTCCTTATTTAAGATTAAATAAACTCAAACACCCCCCATTAACCTACTGACCAACCTAACATCATTCAAGTGATCAAATTTTTGAAAATAAGGTGTAGGTGCTCCTGCACCATACACCCCCACTGGAAAAAACTCATGCCACATGAGTTGCCTCTGATTCCAATATCTCCAAGCTTCATTCATGCTCCACTGATATGCAAATCCTCTCCACTGGTCCAAATTTTGTGTTCTCCCAATCTGCCCTGCATCTTTGTATTTGTTTGCATATGCAACTGCCTTCATTCCAACATTCTGACCTGATGTCTACCCTTTTCCTTTTCTTTGATAAAAAATTGAGTGCTTTCCTTTACCTACACCTACAAACAAACAATTATTAGCAATACCATTACCATGAACTGTCTTTAACTTCATCTCATCCTCATGCTTGTGACTGTCCTCAACACCTTTCCCAATCTGTCTATCCATCATTGTCATCTAACTTGTTGTCTTATTAGCATGTACCCCTGTACTTTTCTTTCCATGATCTACTATACCAGCAGTTCTTGCTTGTTTTGTAATCTTATTCTCAACCAAAGGGCATGCAATAGATCCTACCATGACATTGGTGTTCAAATTCACTATCCTCAAATCTGAAACAACCTTCTTACTTGTTTTCAAAGCATTCTCATACCTTGTACCATCTGCAACACTTGTCTTTTTTTCTTCATTTGCAATTTCTACGAGTTCTCTTCTTCCACACATTATCACTTTTTCTTTTCCTTTCTCATCTTCCACCAAGGGAGTCAAGACAAACTTGCAGCCATCCTTCATTATTGTGTAGGTGTTCTCCCTACCATCATACAAGTCTCACCTACCATATTGCCAAGGTCTACCTAGGAGTAGGTGACAACATGGGAAGGATATCACAAACCACATTGTCCTTGTAACCTCCAATCTAGAAATCCACTAGAACCTTTTCATTTACCAACAAAGATTGTCCATCACTTAACCATGAAACTTTATAAGGCAATTCATGAGGTATTTTCTTCAAATTTAACTTATTCACCATCTCAGTAGACACCATGTTTTCAGTTGATCCAGAATCAATTACACCTATACATACCTTATCCTTGCACTTACAATTAGTTTTGAAAAGAATCTTCCTTTGTGATAGCTCCACCTCTTTTGCTACCTTCAATACTTTCTTCCTCACCATCAACATCTCCCCTATTTTAGGAGTAGCCCTCAAACTTGTAGAATGATTGCTTTCACACTCCTCTTCTTGAACTAATTGTGGTCTCCTATCAATCCTTTTTTCACCACTTGATGAACTACCAACCCTTTCAGGACATTTCCAAGATGGATGACCATATTCATTGCATGTATAACATCTCCCTGCAAAATCATTAGAACTTCTACCAGCACTAAACCTTCCTCTACCTCTAAAACCACCCCTAGTATCAACACCTTGCTCCTTACCTATGTTTTCTCCTTCTTGTTCTTCCAATGGCTGCTTTGGTGTAGGGATTGTTCCTCTCCCTCTTGCACTAGTAGCATCTCTTCCTCTAACTACTTTCTCTTGTCTCCTTTTAAGCTTTTCCTCCACCTTGATTGCTAATTGAAAACATTCTTCCACGGATTTTGGGTTAGCAAAAACAAGTTCATCTTGTATATTAAATCTCAAACCACCTAGATAACTAGCCACCTTATCAACCTCATCCTCATCCCTTCTAAACCTTATGCTTAATTTGTAAAATTCATCAGTGTAAGATTTGACATCTAGATCTTTTTGTTTTAATCCTTGCAACTTCTTAAACGATTGAATCCCATAGTCCTTTGGAAGAAACTTACCTTTCAACTTTTGCACCATCTTGTCCCAAGAAGTAATCCTTGATTTTCCTTGTTTTCTTCTCTCTGCTTGCTCATAATCCCACCATAGAAGATCATGTCCTTTTAGATTTGTTTTTTCTACCTTCACCATCTATTCTTGTGAAATATCCTCACTTTCAAAGTAATTATCCATGGAAACAATCCAATCATGAAATTCCTCTTCATTTAAATTACCACCATAAACAAGAAGATCAACTTTTACCTTTATTGATTCACCTTTCACTGCTTTCAGCATCTTCACCATTCTTTGATCTTCAGGGTCTAGTTCTTCTTCAACATCTTCATAGTCTTCACTTCCTCCTCTGTTTCACTCTCTTCATTTTCATCTATCCTTTTCTTTGTCTCCAAGGTAGCAAGCCTTTCCAAAACTACATTATGATATTCCAGAAGCTTAGCATGCTTCTCTTTCATATCTTGCAACTCTCTTGCAGCACCAACAACTTTTAGAGGAATCTTCACCAATCAACTCTCTTCTAGCTAACAAAATTCAAACCAATCGCCAAAAAAGATCTTGTTCCTGAAGCTTTGATACCACTTGATGCAATACAAGGTGGAGAAACTCACTATCCAACACCAAATAACCTGACTCAAACAATGAAATCAACATTTAAATCACAAGACACCCAACTTTTCTAAATCACTCCCAAGAGGCTTGTAGCCCTTCAAAAGCCATCTTTACACAAAATCCTTTAGAGAAGGCCATACCAAGGTCCACAAAAATCATTTAAGACTTCTCACAGATCCCTGATCATCATCCCAAAATATCTTTAATTAATGGTTTCTTTGCAACAACATAGAGTTTCATTATCCTGCCCTATTTTGAGGCTACTAAATTAGCCTTGTTTTCCAAAGGAGGACCCTCCTAAACAGCTCACTTTAAAAAAAAAATCTATTGAAATAATTTAATTGTGTCCTAAAACCACATTTTCCACCATTATTTCCCTATTTCAAGACCATCTTATCGTTGTTCCATGAATCCCTCCATTTCAAGCCAAAACACCTATGGTTTATTGACTATCATATAACCCGGGATTTTCAGACCTAACCAATGCATCTAACACCTTTCAAATACCCTTCAAAAACTTAAAAATCCATCATTAGACTAGTCCCATCAAAATTTTGTCAAAACCCTACTTTGGTTCCTTCATTTCACCATGAAAACACCATGTATGGCCCTAAGGCTGCACTCCAATGTCACACAACTTAATTTCATTTATTCCTAAAAAATATTAACATCAATTCTACCATCCAAAAATTTCAATCCACCAAGTAACAAATGAAGACAACAGGTGGATTGACAATTACATCATTTAAATTACTATAAAACCCTTAATACTGTGGTAACAGGCTGCTACAAAAATAATTGAAAATATTCCACAAATATGAATGTTAGACTCTCAATTTGAATTCAAAAGAAAGGTAATTCATAAGTATACACTATGCAAAAGGTTTCAGACCATTTAAGATCATGTACAGATTGTACAAAAGAGACAGAGTTCAGAAAAATAGAACAAAGCCAATTTATAGAATATGAATGTTGTTTTTGATATTTGACTTCAAAACAATTATCAACCATACTTTGCTTGAGCCCTTGAAGGATTTAAATAAAATTTTCAAACCAAAACTACCTTCCCAACATTCTTAACTACCATTCAAATTCCCTTAACCCTTCATATTCTCTAATATTGCAATTTATTACTTTTGCCTAACAACATTTTTGGTATTTTGCACTTTCCCCCTAAATTGACACTAATGACTTACAAACCCCAAAATTACATAATGGACAGTCTTTTTAGTCCTTATTTAAGATTGAATAAACTCAAACACCCCCCATTAACCTACTAACCAACCTAACATCATTCAAGTGATCAAATGTTTGAAAATAAGGTGTAGGTGCTCCTACACCATAAAATACCACCAAGAATTTGAATCAATTTTAATTTTGGGCTATATGGGACTCATTTTCCCAAGGTGGTGTATGAGTCCCATTAGGCATAATTTATGGGACCAAATTCATAAATTCTTAGACAGGTGTAAAATTAGGATCAGGACCCTAAACCCTAGGTGGGACTTATACGCCTAGGGTGGAATATAAGTCCCAGATCACTATATATGGGCCACACAACCTAAATAAACCTAAATTATGATTGGATGCTGATTTTTTTTGGGATTATCCTCGAAAAGATGCATTAAGTGAGGCTTGTGGATGCTAAATAAGGCCAATTAAAGCATAAAGAATCCCAATTATTAATGACAACCCTAGAAAAGTGTGAAAGTGTGTTACAACACTAAAAACAAGGCATGATTAAATTTATTTAATTCACAAGAGCCCAAGACCTAATGTGAGTGTGTTAAACACATTACAACACTAAGTCAAGGCATCATTAAGCTCAATTTTACAAGGATAGTTGAAACAAGTGGAAAATTTCACCAGCGACATTTTTTGACACTACAAAATTGAAATGGAAAAATATTGGACCTTATTATTGTTGAAAAGATGATTGTTGTTGTACCAAAAGATCGACTTGTTAATACTCGATACAACTGCGAGAGTTAATGAATGCACATGAGGTGATTAAGCCATGTCACAAACCCAAGCGCTACGTTCCACAACACAAGGAGACCAAGGGCGCACACCTTGCAACAATAATATACTTAGAAATATTTCATCTAATGCTTATGCCATAAAAATTCTAGTAGGTATTGATACTTCTCCAATTTTCAATGTTTCTAATTTATCTAAGTATTATGATGGAGAATCAAGTATGTAGGAGAATTCAAATTCATATTTTTAGGATGACTTAAGTGGATACATCATTTTGTTGAGAAAAAAGTTAGAAAAAATTGAAAAGGTGATTGATTCTCAAGTGACTAAGAAAGCACAGGGAAATGAATATATGAAGTATGTCGTATGCTGGAAAGATAGACCAATAGATTAAGCTTTTTGGATGCAAGGTTTTGAATTAGTTAAATATAAAACACCCATTCCCAACTTTTAAATTTTTTCATTAGTTGTATTCTCATGAAATATTTCAATTAACCAGTGTGTCTAATGTAAGAGCATCCAAGTCCACTAGTGATCCTACATCACCCAAAAATATTTATTTCAATGCTTTTAGTTTAGTTGTTTGCTTTCTCTTTGTAGGTTGAATTTTGGTTGCTTCATGTGGTAAATTTTTTTGACTTCAAATGGTTGGTTTGATGATGTCATTTCAAAGAGGAGCTTAATGGGTTTGATTAATTTACTTTTGGTAAGTTTTTTATGAAGATAACCTAAGTTATTTCCATGTGGAGATTTGTGTTCCCTCTGAATGTGGGCGAAAGGGTTTCACTTGGATGTGGAGCTTTAACAACCATCTAGATGTGTTATCTCATTTGGAATAATTTTACTACAACTGGATATTTATGAAGACTTGGACCTAATTTGGATGTGGGTTTTGAGTGGTCATTTGGATGTAAGTTTATCAAGTTCATTTGAATACAAATTTTGAGTGGTAATCTAGATGAGAGTTTATCATGCTCATCTAGATTAGTAGATTTTTATTTTCCATCTACCTCAACTTGTGCAACTTCATCTTCTTTGTGAGGATTTTTGTTCCATTAGCATGTGTGGATCAAACCAAGTGAACTGAACCTTATGATTTAACATATAGTTCAAATGAGAAGTTCTAATTATGACATCAATAAATGATGATGTTAGTGGTGTTGATAGATGGTTAACGCTCCCCTTGGGATTCATAGCATGACTTAACCACCTACCGTGGATCCATTAACTTTGGTGGTTGTATTGATCATTAACAGGTTGACCTTTTGGTGCAACAATAGTCGTGGGGCCAACAATTGGTATCAAAGCCAAAGGTTATAGGTTTGAATCCCCTTGGGTAACGCTAAGGGGGAGATTGTTGGCAGATGGTCAACACTCCCCTTAGGATTCACGACATGGCTTAACCGCCTCCCATGGATCCATTAACTCTGGTGGTTGTATCGAGCATTAACAGGTTGACCTTTTGGCGTAATGACATCCATGGGACCAACAAATGGATTATGATTTTAATAGATGATGACATCAACATGACTTGGTGATAAAATCACCATGGGTAGTAATGGATGATGATGTGAGAATGATGCATTAATGATGTCAGCAATTGTATGGATGTGGAGTTTTATATATGGACAGGTCTAGTGCACAAATATTATATCTTATTTATATGGAAGGACTTCTAGAAACATTTTAGTTTGGTTGATTCCATGCAAAATTTGGGTTTTAAACTAAAAATTATTAGACTTTGAAGGTGATTAGAACTTTGAACCAAGAATTTGATTGGTTCCAATGGGATATAGATTTTTGTGGACTCTCTTTTCTAATTCAATCTAGGTGTGGGCCTATAGGTTTGAAATGGACTAATTTTTTTGGGGTGTTGGAACAAGTTGTGGAATATTAACAAACCAAATAAATTTGAAGGTTTCTCAACTACCAATGGTTTGATAATTGAACTGATTCAACTAGCTATCCACAAGTCTATTTAATGATTGAATATTTATTTTTTGGTTCAAAAGTTGGAAATTTTGATTGCTGTAATTTTTGAAATGGTAATTTGAAAAATTGATGTACTTTCATACATTTTAAGAAGAATAAAATATGTAAGGTATGTGATTTTGTTTCTTTTCTCTTTTTTTTGGTAGCTAGATTGGGTCATCTGGTAAGACTCCTTGATTTAGTTCTACATAAATTTATAGTAAATTGGTAGAAATATTGAAATATATTAAATAGAATATCTTCTACACTCAAAGGCTCACAATATTTATAAACACTCCTTTCAAAATTTCTCATCTAATTTTATTTGATTGAAGTATGACAAATTGGTTATGTTAGAAAACAAAAGCTCTTCAAGTTTCATTCTTAAGCATGATGCTATATTTTAACCTTCATGGCTAGTTCTCATGAATGCACTCCATGAAATTAATATATAATGAAATTTCACCTCTTTTGTTAAGAGGACATGATGTTTATGACATGTGTTGAAAAAAGTTTATTTTTCATATTTTTTCTACAAATTATGTAATGACCAAAATAATTGTATTAACATGTCACCCTTATTTTGTTAAAGAGTTCATGTTGGTCACTTAGATTTCAACACTAGAAAAATTTAGTAGAGTATAATATTCCACATTTGTATGCACTAAATAATTAATATGACATATACTTTGTAGATCAATATTTATATCTAGAAGGTAAAAATAGTATTTAATCAAATAATAGATATTTACACCTTTTGTCTAGATTATATTGAAGATGGTTGAAAAATATTTGATTCCTTCTAGAATTAAATATTAATTAAAAAATAGATGTCAATGTGAATCTAATATAAAAATATGTTTAGGTGCTAATTGCTACATGTTGGTGTAAATAGGTGTTTTACCTATCTAGGTCCTATTTACATGTTAAGTCCACTTAGGCCAAATCTTCTAGTTAAGAATTAGTTGTCACTTATCTTATCTAGTTGGATTTTATTTGATGTTTGTGTCCTAGTTCATTAAATGTTGGCTCATGTCATTTAATTATGACACAATCATTTAATGTTGGTACATCATCACACATTTCCTATATAAGCGAGGCTTCATATGTACATTGTAGCTAAGCTCAATATAGAAATATTGAATCCATAATCATAGCATGATATTTATGCCATTTTTCTCTTGTGGAAGTTATTGTTGTCTTGCATGTGATCCTACGGTGTTGAGGAGTTCACCATAAAATCCTACATGGTATCAAAGCTTTAGTGTTGTAGAATTTTCCCAGATCTAAGGGACCTATCTTGGTGTGAAATATTTGTTGAGTATGAGTTGGGGTCTTGAGAACCTTACCATTAAATCCAAGGCATCAGAGAAATTCGGGTTTAGCTTTCATTTCATCAAATTTATCATGTTTTGATTGATCTAGAAGGTTTTGAAGAAGGGTTTTAATTGCTATATTTGGGGGGTAGCTTATTTTTTAGAGAATTTTGGGAAAAAACCAACCTCAACATTATGTCCAAAAGGATCAAGAACCTAAGGATCAACTATCAATTCATCAATTTTTAACATATTTTCATTGGGGAATCATAAATTTGTTTTTAGGCCATATGGTTAGACAGATCTATACTTGGTTGTACTAGTCATACAATACATCTATCATCATATTAACGTAGTCTGCAATCAAGAGAATAGTTAGCATATACTATGAATATTCTCTACAGATTCCTTTGTGATGTAGGAGCATCACTCAAACATGTGTTTTTGATTCTCTATTTTGATGATAAGTGTGATGTGAGTTGGTTTAGGTTTGGGAGGTCCATTGGGATCATAAATCCAATGGGTTAGATAGTTTGAATAGGCTAGAAATTCAAATTGTGATTTTCTTGCCAGAAGTGCAATTTGAATTCTAGGTGATGTTTTGGATTGCTACAAGGTTGGAAGTTTATTCTCAACTCTTGGTTTTTTGTTTTGTTGAGTCTAATAAGGTTTGAAAGACCATGGTTGTCATTTTAAAGTTCCTTTTTTTATATTTTTCTATAATGACTAGGTTGAAAGTTGCAAAAAAGGGGAAAAATGTCAAGTTTAATAACATGGATATTAGGGTTATTGATGAAAAAAGACACTCGACTTGTACTTTTTTTTGGTGTTATTTCATGTTGAATCAATGAGAAAACATGCTCCAAGAAGTTGAGAAATATTTCATGAGATATACCCTGTTTTGACAATTTTATGATAATTTTTTTCTAAAAAATAGTAAAGAACAAATTGGTACAGACTTACAGTACAGCATAGTTTTAGGTCTGTGATTATGTGTAATGATGATGACATGTCTTAAGGTTCAAATGCAGGTGGTTTGAAGTGTTTTATTTTATTTTTTTCTCAAATTATGGCAAAAAAAATACTCGCTGCCCTCTTTAGAAACCAGGGCTTTGAACAATAAAGATTTTCTCATATCTTTAATTCAAATGTTGGAAAATTATGAAATTTGGAACATAATTTTTGCAAGTCTTTTTGCATGTTTCCTCCAAAGGGAGGGTGGTAATTCATTATTTTGTGAAATTTATTGAAGATGGTGTGTATTCTTGAGCAATGGGATTGTTTAAACCCTAGTCTTTGTGGGGGTTTTGTTGAAAATACATTGTTTTGAGTTAAACCCTATTAGGTGGAGTTGGAGGCAAGCTTCTCAAGTGTGAACAAGTGTCTAGGATTCAAAAAAATGTCAAATAAAGTGAATGTTGATGGATTTTAAGAGTGTGAGCTTAGGAAAATAGGTTAGAAGAGCAATTTTTAGGGTGTTATTTATTGTCACCATTGAAAGATTAGAGAATCTTGTGTTTTTTGTTGTTAAACCCACATTTTCATTCTTTTTTTTTAGTCCACTGTGTGTGAAGTTGCTTTTCCTCTACATCAATTTGTTGTTATCTCCGTGCTAGGTCTATGTAAGAATCTATCTTTTTAGAATTCAAAACATCGATTGTCGGTACAAAGCTATCAATAATAGGCAAGTCTTTTTTATTAATAAATTGTTGTTTTAATAAAACATTCATAGTTTATTTTTTAGATTTTCATGCCTAGTCATGAGGGGATTTATGCCTGTGGTCCCACCATAGTAGGAGGGACTAAGCCTTAGGCAGTGTGACCTCAGCCTATCACCCTGTTCCGCCAGTGCCTAGCGACACTGTTGCTGCTAGGATAGTGCATTTTTAAAAATTGTGTTATACTGATAGGGTCATATAAATGATCACCTACCTATATTTTTAGCACTTGAGGGCATATTTTTTATCCTTGGAGGCCTAAACAAGTCATTTATTGTCAAATAATCATAACTTGCAATCTAGGAGGTTGTTTTTTAAACAAGATATCATCGGAAAGCTGGCTTCACTAATTTTATAGTGGTGTAGTAATTTTCGTAATTTTGTTGTTTTGTAGAATTTATTAATATTTGAAGTCAAATATTCATTTTTGGATCTCAAGATCATAAAATTTTGTCACGATCTCTAATTTTCATGATTCTTGCAGTGTTGGAAAGGTATTAAGGAGCTATATCATGCCATTCATACACTTTTCTTCTATTTTTCCTAGGTATATCATTATTTCATATTTTCCCGAATGGGTTCCTTGGAGATTACTTGATTGGGAGGGTACAATATTGATCTTTACACTTCATTTCAATATTAAAAAAATGTTCTTTCTCCTATTGCTTCATTCAAATTTGAGGGTTTTTCCATATCTTGAGTGCTCCAATGTTCTTAGCATCGAGTCTATTGTTGCTTTATCATGATTCTGACTTGAGTCCTTAAGTGACTCTAATATGGTTTCTAGAATTAGAATTTTCTTTCCTTTTATTTCTTATTAAGGATTATAGTGTTACTCCACTATTGTACTTTTAATGTTTCTTTCTAGCATGTTGTTTCATTGAGGGGTGGCTGAATGGTCTCTTTTATGTCTCTCATATGGGGTGGTATTTTTTCTTGAATGGGGTTTTGTCTTGTCATTTTTCATGGAGAGAATTATTATATTTCATCTTTTTTGGGGGAGGAGTTTTCTCCCTTTCTCCATTTGTGAGAGATTACATTTGTATTTATACATGTGTACCTAACATGGCCTCATATTCGGGAATCATCTTTGTGTCATTTTCATAAGTACTCCCTAAGTTGTACTTAAGGGGGAGTTTGGTGTAAATAGGTGTTTTTCCTATCTAGGTCCTACTTATATGTTAAGTCCACTTAGGTCCTAGGAGGGAATCTTTCTAGTTAGCATTAATTAGGAGGAATCTTTTTAGTTAAGAATTAGTTGTCACTTATCCAATTGGATTTTATGTAATTCTTATGTCCTAGGTCATTTAATGTTGGATCATATCATTCAATTATGACATAGTCATTTAATGCTGGTAAATTATCACACCATTCCTATATAAGAAACACTTCATATGTACGTTGTATCCATGTTCAATTTGGCAATCTTGCATCCATAATCATAGCATAATATTTTTTCCATTTGTCTTTATTCAAAGTTATTATTCTCTTGTAGGTGATCCTAGGATGTTGACGAGTTCACCATAAACTCCTACTCTACAATGACTAGAGAAGAGAAGAAAAAACTAAGAAAACAATCAAGCTCTAAGAAGTGAGGTACAATTAAATTTTTATCTTTTAAGAATATTTTTCTGCACAAAAATAATAAAGATTAAAAAAAATTATGCTAGAAAACGTAGAATAATTGAAATCATTTTAAGTTAAAAATTCCTTCCCTAAAAAATAAATAATCATAATAGGATTTTCTATATTCAAGCTATTACTTTGGTGATATCTAAAAGAATTAATTATAGGGCTTCAGGAAAAATCATCGCCAACAATTCATCACCAGTAATTCATCACCATGACAAATTCATCTATAGGAAAATTCACCGCCAACAATTCATTGCCATGGATAATTTGTCACCATGGATATTTCCTAATTGTATATGTGATGAATTATCCACGGTGATGAATTGTTGGTGTGAATTTTCCTAGAGATGAATTTTTCATGGTGATGAATTGTTGACGATGAATTGTTGGCAATGAATTGTTGGAGGTGAATTATTAGCAGTTAATTGTTGGTGGTGACTTTCCCTAGAGCCTAATTATAGCATTGTCACTAAGATTTAATAATCTAAATATTGAATATTAAAAATAAAAATACAAAAAGATTGAAGGAAATGGAATGAATAAATTCATTAAAAAGTTGTCAAGAATATTTTAAAATTAGAATACGAAATTTATCAATAAATGCAATAATCAAAATTATAATTACTTATTAAATATTTAAAAAATGTAATTATCAAGTATGAGGTATGGTTTATAGTATCAAATTTTCACACAGTTGAAAATAATGTTTAATGAGTTTGGGGCTCCTCAAAGTTACATTTTGAGGTTAGATAAGAAAATGGCTCCTGATGTGAGAAATCCATACAATACTCAGACCAAATGGGTACATTGGGCAGATAATGTAGACTCTAAATGGCCCCCTCTACTATCTTACAATCCCAACCTACCTTTGTGGAATGATCATGGCATCTTGAAACCCCACCCCTCCCCCCTCTTAATTTTTAAAACACTGCCCCACATTCTTCACGAAACGCTATTCCACTTCAGACTAGTGGCCCTCAGAGACCCACTCACCTTACTAGGGTTAGAAACCATTTTTCTTATTTTACTTCTAATGGAAATCATTCTTTGACTTCCTTCGCTTCTAATGGCCTGTCCTCAAAAACTCAAGATGGCTTCAAAGATAGGG
This sequence comes from Sequoia sempervirens, assembly GCA_007258455.2. Classification (NCBI taxonomy): domain Eukaryota; kingdom Viridiplantae; phylum Streptophyta; class Pinopsida; order Cupressales; family Cupressaceae; genus Sequoia; species Sequoia sempervirens. The sequence continues at coordinate 356,099,431 of VDFB02000017.1, forward strand.
AAAATTTTCCCCTATGAGCTCGAGATGATCCTCATGGAAAAACTTCGAGTGCTGATAATATAAAATGGTAGTCAGAAGGAAAATGGGGCCCCAACAATCACTCACAAGATATTACCTCTTTTCAAAATTGAAATGGGGAAGTGAAAAAGTTAAAAATGAAGGTTGATGTCCTTGTGGCCGACCCACCTGCAAAAAAGGAGTGTAACTAGAAGCCGGTACTGACAATACCTCTCAACTTGGAAAACTAGGCCATGTCAGAGTTTGAAAAAAATGGTTTCTTCATCCAAATTTGGGGTGAAGACAAGCCATTATCTGAAATACATGCTTGGGTAAAATAAAACGGGTATGAATTCTTTGATCTCATAGTTATTTGAGTTTCTATGTTCATTTGTTTTAAGAATCCATCTATTAAGACTAGGGTTTTCAGAAAGGGCCCATTCTAGTTTTTCAATACTTTTTTAGGGGCTTTTAACTAGCAACCTGATCTATTGATGGGTTCACTTAGTTTCCCCTAGCGCCCCATTTGCTTTACTCTTCCTCACCTCCCGATAGAATACAAGGAAACTGCCTCTTAAAAAAATTGTTGCCCATTTTAAGGTTTTCCTGAAAATTGAATACATATTGATTAATGAATCACCCACCTTAAGGGTTTAGGCTCTGATTGATAACATGAAAAAGATTCCTCATTCTATGAAGCTTCTCACCTGTATGGGTGAATGGTGTCAAAATTTAGTCTTGGACACAATTTATTGGAAAGAGACTAGAATTCTAATTGACTCTGAATTATTCTCTTGGGATGAGCCTTTTGAATTCTCTTTTTCAAACTGTGCTAGGGCTATTTTCCTTCCTTTCCAACCCAACACTTCAAAAATCCCTCAGGATACCATGACCTCTCAAAAATCCTTGCAAAACTTCCCTCTTGATTTCGATTCTTCACAACCTAAAGGGGATGTTAGCCCCTTGAAGGGTGTCCCTCACTTCAAAGATCTGTTAAAATGATCGTTAACTGATGAGAAACTCATGGATATTATAAATGAAGTGTGTGCCAAGGTGGGTGAAGATTTCATTGAGGAAACGACCATTGAAGTCCTAGCAGAATTTAAGTTAGAAAAGGGGATCCCATCCCTCCCAATTTCTCAAAAAGACACAAAGGAATTAGCAACATCGGTTAAGCCTCCACCTTTGGTAGGGGATATCAACAAGTCTTTCCTTGCTAGAAAAATTCACACATCTCCCACACCAATTTCTCAAACTAATGCTAAAACTCTGGCCTCCCCAAAGAACAAAAGGGGTAGAAAACCTAATAGTGTGAAAACAAAAATTGAAGTTCTTGCAGGCATATAGTCAATGATAGAAAAGAACTTAAGATATGCCACAAAAAAACTTAAAGGATTGGAAAGTCCTAACTTGATTCCCAAAAAGGGGTAGCCAAATTCAGCTATGGAGAATAAAATCTCAAAAATGAATGACATAACAAGGGGAGATGGTATCTCTCCTCGAGAAAAATGAGGATCTTATCTTAGAATGTTAGGGGCTTAAATGCCCCTAACAAGCAACACCTTATGAAGTCTCAAATTTTGAAAACCACCTTAGACATAGTTCTCCTTCAAGAAACAAAATTTTTTGCTCACTCTACCTCTTTTTTTTTTTGCAACTTGGAATAACTAGGATTTTATCATCTCCCTGTCCTAAGGTGCTTTGGGTGGAATTGCAATACTATGGAAAAATTTTATTGTGAAATTGGTTGGTTTTTCGAATACAGACAATTGGATTCAAGCATCAGTGAAGTGTTTACAAATGAATAAGGATTTTATTATATTCAATATCTATGGCCCTTGTGCCTCTTTTGCGAAGAAAAAATTATGGACTTAGCTCCCTTATGCTTCCGCACCATATAAAACTGACCTAAAGATTTTCATTGGGGATTTTAATATAATTCGTTGTCCCTCTAAAAAAATGGGAGGAATCATTCCTCCATCTAAAGTAATGGAGGACTTCAATCAATTTATTCTTAATAATGGTTTGTATGATTGTATACCAAAAAATGGTAATTTTACTTGGACCAACAGATGTAGATATTTCTTCCAAATTGTAGAGAGATTAGATCGGTTTCTCTTATCAAAAAATTGGCTGAACACTCCATGGGATTTCTCTTCAACTATTCTTTCCCTTACAGGATCTGATCACTTCCTAATCTCTCTTTCGATTCTTGATGATAGACCAATCAATAAGGGCTATTTTAAATTTGAATCTATGTGGTTTAGAGATCCAAATTTCATCCCTCTTCTTAAAAATTGGTGGACCAAATTTCCCTTTGTAGAAGGCACTAGGATGTTCCAACTCTGTAATAAATTTAGCTTTGTCAAAGCGAAAATAAAGGAATGGAATTTAAATTGCTTTAAGAATATTTTCAAGGAAAAATCCAGAGTGGAACATGAATCGTCCAACTTATATGATTTAGTAATAAAAAATAGAATGGATGCATCTCTTTTTGATAAATAAAAAAATATAAAAGAAGAATTAGATGAATTATTGGCAAGAGAAGAATGTTATTGGCAGCAGAAATCCAGGGCACCTGATTGAAAGAAGGGGACACAAACACCAATTTTTTTCATGCTTCCACAAAAATGAAAAGACAAGAAAATATTATTGAATCAATCATCACCTTTTTTGGAAACACTTTGGTTATGGAAGTGGATATTGGGAATGAAGCAGTCTCTTTCTTTAAGGACTTTCTAGCTCCCATAAAAACAAATAGGCCTTTAGAAAACACTGAGATTTTAAATAATATCCCCACACTGATTAAGGAAGAGCACAATTTCTTAATGTCAAAATTTACTATGGATGAAGTAAAAAATGTTGTCTTCTCTATGGAATCTGAAAATCCCCTAGACCAGATGGCTTTATAGCTTTGTTTTATCAAAAATGTTGGGATTTTGTGGGCATAGATATCTTTCTTGCGATGGAAGAAATAAGAAGAAACATGAAATTTTAAAAGAGTTCAATGCCACTATACTGACTCTCATCCCTAAAAAATCAGACCCTAAGTCCTTTAAAGATTTTAGACCTATTGCCTTGTGCACCACAATTTACAAAATATTGATTAAAGGCAATAGCCCGTAGACTTGCAAAAATTCTCCCCTCCATCATTTTTGATGAGCAAGGGGGTTTTGTACTAGGTAAGGACACTCCAGAAGGTGCTATTTTAGCCTATAGTGCCCCTCCATCCGTGTGTCTTTGTGTTGTCTCTGACTCGCTTGTAAAGTTAGTATTGATTGGCATTATTTGAATTGACTCAAATTTGTTTATTTGTGTCTTTTAGAAGATTAATAAGGGTTAAAGGTATTGTGATAAATTAAATTTATGATTTTATAAAGAAATATTAAAATAAATAAATAATATTATGGTATTGTAAGATTAAATTAGTAAATCAAGATAGGTAATTTATTTTGATCAAATATTAAAGCAAGGTGGAATTATAAAGTAAGAAAGAGGGATGGTTGGCGTAGTGGAGAAATTGGCTAAATATGTAATTTAATGAAACTGCAGGTTACAGGATAATGGTAGAGATAAATAGCAATATGGTAAATTAAATGTAAGGCAGTTGAGGTCTAGTTATAGGCGGCTGCATGCAAGGATTTGTAATGGCTCTACAAGAGTTAAGGCAGTCCATAATTAAAGGATTCTAACCTAATTTCCTGGACGCCTGAGCCCTTAAAATAATAACAATCTCTCTCAGGAATCAGGGGAGGAATCAAAGGAGGAATCAAAAGAGGAATCAGGGGAGGATTCAGAGGAGGGTTCGTGGGTTTTTCTTTCCTTGCAAAAGAAAGATGGTACTCTGCAAATAATGTTGGATGGGATTTCGGTTTTAGCTGTTGGATATTGTTTCAAGAGAAAGAATCTCATGGAGTGATCCTGCTGGAAGGAGGATTTTGTGTTGCAGTGAAAGGGATCCTTTTTGACACATCTTTCTTTCACTACCGAGCTGGAAGTTCAGGTCAGTTTTGTATTTGTTCTTGTGTTTCGTTACTTTCTTCGCTTTATGAAAAGGAATTCTCGCCTTCTCCTCAAAATATTTCTTGGATACTGGTTAATGAATCAAATCACTCTATTTAAAAGATCACAATTGTTCTGGGAAATTCTATATTTTGGTTGGTTTCATTTAGACTCATCTTCTAAAGAGTATTGATATCGATGTTTTTGGTTGTAGCTATCCATATTTAGTGCCTTCATTTCTTTTTGTGGACTTAATTATGCTTTTTTCTTTTTGTGTTCATGGGTTTCGAATGTTCCTGGCTGCCTCCATGTTATTGGCATTCTGATGCTTATACCTTATGGTGTTGCTTGTCTTATACATATATATTTTGTGAAGAGTCGTATCGTTTGTTGGATACCTTATAGAAGTCCATATTTCTGACTATGTCATGTAGCATCTCTAGTGTCCTTCCAGTCGCCACTTGTTCATAGTACCACCATAATTCTTCAGGTTGTATTGTTTAGTTTTGTTATGTTATCCGATCGGCTTACAAGGGCGTCCATCGCTCGTAGGTGAATTTCTTTGTGCTTTGGGTCGCTGCTCCTTGTTACTTACGATATTTGATGTTATAACAACTTCTAGCCACTCCTTTCTTGTGGTAAGGATTTTGCATTTGTCTCTTGGTATCCTGTGCCGTCGACATGTAGATTACATTCCTTTTAGATAGCTGACTGAGTGGTGTCATTCAAACCCTCTGGTTTTCAACTACAATATTGCTTGATGGCAGGAATGATTTATTATTAGCCATCCACTATATCCTTAAGGTGAGTTCGACTGTTACTCCAACCCTGTGCATGCTGATAGCAATTCAATTTTAATTTCTTTTTATTTTGTTCCCTTCATAATCAGAGTTGGCATGCCTTTAAACTATGCTATCAATGGTTTAGGGAAAATTGTCTTTACACCTGTCGACTGCATTTGCTTGGGAGTTTCAAAAGCCATCATGCTTATATCTTGCATACGTAGCAATCCATGAGTCCCCCATTTTGTTGTGACATTTTGTCAAATAGCTTGCGCATCTTGTGCATAATTCGACAATTACTTTGCATGACTACCAGAATAGAGGCAACTACAGCGACTATCAACTATCCTTTTACCCTTGGCTGGAAGTACACATGCAAATCTAAATTGATATATGTTGCTGCTTTTGCTAGAACAGTACGATTTCTGCTCAGGAGTACCCACACCTTCGGCATGATGCAATAACTATACTCTACAAAACATATCCTTGATCACTCATTTTATGAGTCGCCATTTGTAGTCATACAACCTTGAGTCTTCACTTCTATGCTTTGGGTCGCCCAATGTCCTTCCCATCGTGATTAACTTGCTTGGTATGTCACAGATAATCACTTTTGTTGCTATGTTTTAGGTCTGGTATACATTCCCTCTTTTAGGCGACAATTAGGCATGAGCTCTTACCCATTTCCGATGGGAGGCAACTCAGAAATCACAACTTCACTTAGTGTTTTCAATTGCAAACTAGAAGGTAGAGTTTTCCATTATGTTTGATTTTATAGTTAGACCCTATACGTATTTCATTAGACATTCATTTGTACAAATATTATATATATGTTTCTATGTAGAGGGTGTCTTATATTATAATGACAAAAGCTTAGAGTAGTGTTTAGTTACGAGGATTCAAAGTAGATTTTCCTTTACTAAAATGTTTAAATCGTAACTATCTAATAGGAAATTAAAGTAGTAATGTTATGTTCTTGAAATGAAAATTTACGCTAATTGTAACTTGTAGAATACTTGAACTAAAATATATATATATGTGTATTCTATGATTTTATTTGAAGAAAAATTTGTTTGTGCAAAAGTGTTTGTTTTCTTGATAGTTATAAAATAAGTGTATGTAAGCTCTTTAATTATTTTGAAGGATTATATAATTATGTATAGATAAAACGTAAATGGAGTATTGAGCATGTAAGGAAATCAAGAATAATCTATTGTGAATAAATATAAATTATGATTCAAAATACAACACGATCGTGTCTGTGTACAAATGGGTGTTGAGAAGATTATAGAATCGGAATAAATGATTTCTTATTAATTTTTAGATGACTTCTTAATGAACAAGTAAACAAAAGTTTAATTAGTTATTACCCTTCATGATTATTATTGGTTGAATGTATATGTGCATTTCATGGTTGGGTTTGATGTATTTTCTTTATTTCGATGCTTATTTTTTGTGCATCTCTGTTTGAGGAGATTGTATTATTTGAATTTATGATAAGTTTTGTTGGAACCTTGATTCACTTTGACATACCCTCATTCGAGGAATCTTGGGTAGTTGATTTTTAGGGGATTCCAGAGGAAGGGAAAATGTGGCTTTATGATTGTTCCTGTGTTGACTCTTGTGGACTAAGGTTCTTATGTTTGGATTTATTGGTGGGTGTTAGCCTTGCACATGGATGTTGTTTACTATGGAATCCTAGCGTGGGATGGTGCCCGTCTCATTTATTGTGTTACTGAATTGGCCTTGATGTGTTTTTTTTTTTTGTGCAAATGGTTTACCCCATTGAGTTAGTGGGATTTTGGTTGCTGGTAGGGTGAGTGGCTTCCAATGGGGGCCGGGACCCAGAAGTGGTTCCAGGGTAACTCATTGGAAGTTTTGTAATCAAGTGGAAACACTAATAAATATTTAGAGGTTTGGGTTATAATACACACTAATGCAAGATAATGTATGCCTCTTTCATGGCCCAAGTGCTTATTTAGGCTTAGGGTGAAACGAGAAGGCCTGTAATGGAAAATCAACTACCTTGTCTTCATGGAAGGGAGTTGATTCCACATGTGTGAGGATGGGGGCCAAGGATCGTTAAAGGTTGCCAGGGTAACCCAGGATGGGGGCCGGTAACCTAGGAAGATCTGCATTGGGTAACCCAGGTCGAACCATGTGATGACACTCTACCCTCAGCAATCTAGTATGTGTATGGTTGGTTTTCTCCTTGTTGGTTGTTCCTCTGGAAGTGGTTGAATTTCTTGTGCCAGGAGTTCTCTTGTGTCAGATGTTTCCCTGTGTTTTATTGATGCTCTTGTTGTGAGTCTTGCTTGTCATTGTTTACTTGACTAGTTGGGTTGGGGGCCCTTTCTTGTCACCTCTGAGCACGAGGGGTGAGTTATTTATAACTCACGTGGTTGGGTGGAACGTGCTATGCACCCCATTGGGTCCCCAGTCGTCGATTGAGAAGTGCAAATTGTACTTTGCAATGACTCCTGAGTTGAACCAGAGTTGGATCCAGTATTGTAGCTTTGTACTCCTTCATTTCAAATGTATCATTCTATTTTATTGTATCTTCCCTATTCATGTTGGGAAGCGACATTGTAATATTGTAACCTTTGATTAATATGTTGACCACTTTCATGTTATCTTATGATTACTGCTATATGCTTACCTTTCGTATGATGTAATAAAGTTGTGAAAAGTAATGCAGTCATGTAAACCTGAGGGATTTGTTATATGTAGTTCATGTTTAGTTTCCATTTCATGTGATATATGATTATTATAATGTATGTTAGTACTTTTAAATAAAATTTGGTGCCATAAATTTTAGATGTATTAATATCCTTTGGGGTTGCTTGGTGGGGCATTACATAGCCCATGAGGTTTTACATTCAGTAATGTTGGATAAGTCTTCTTCGATTATCCTTAAACTTGACATGGAAAAGGCTTATGATAAAGTTGATTGAGATTTTCTTTAGGTTTTAAAAAAAATTGGATTTTCCAATAGTTGGTGTAAATGGATTTCCTCTTGCCTTGCTGGAGCAAATTTTTCAATACTCATTAATGGTTCTCCTATTGGAAAGTTTGATCCTATAAGGGGAGATCATCAAGGTGATCCTCTTTCACCTTCTTTATTCATCCTGATGGTTGAGGGTTTAAGCAGATCAATAATTGCTTCAAGAAACAATTGTAAATGGAAAGGTATTTCTGTTAGGCCCCTCCCCATTCTGATCTCTCACCCACTTTTTGCAGATGACACTCTCCTTTTTGGTCACACCTCCATTGATGAAGCAAAGGAAATTAAATCTATTCTTGCTAACTATTGTTTGGATTTAGGACAATCTTTTAATGTAGAGAAGTCAAATATTTTCTTCTTTAATGTTAATCCTCTTGTTAAGACCCAACTATTAAAATTTTGGGGCTTCCAATGTGGTGATCTGCCTTGTAAATATTTAAGGATTCCCTTCTTCTCGGGTAAAGAGAAACATGTCTTTTTGGATAAATTAATCTCTTCCACACCCAATCGAATCCTCCTTTGGAGATCGAAATGGCTTTCATTTGCAGGTAAGTTGGTCCTTCTAAAGGTTGTTCTTCACTCTCTTCCTATCTATTTAATGTCGGTTCTTAAAATACCTTATGAAAAAGGGATTTCCCTTCAAAAACTATTTAGAAAATTCTTTTGGGAAGAAAATGTTACACAGAAAAAGAAACTCCCACTAGTCTCTCTGGAAAAAGTTTGCAAGTCAAAATCTTCAGGAGGGGCAGGTATAAGAGACATCTTTTTACAAAATAAGGCTCTTGGTGCTGAATTTCTTTGGCAATTGTACTCCAATCAAAACATAAAATAGTGTCAATTAATGCATTACAAGTATTTGGATTCCCTTGATAGAGAAATGATTTTTAGTCTTGAAGGAACCTCCCATCTGGCTCTAAAACTTGGAACTTTATTACTTCTTATAGATCAGTCATCCTTCCTCACCTTTCTTAGTTGGTTAACAATGGTGAGAAAGTTTTATTTTGGGATGATGCCTAGAATGGTCATCAACCCCTCAAAATCCTCAGTGATTGGGGAAAAATAGAACATGCTTTAAAAGGTCTCTGGGGGCATAATGTTAAAGATTACTTTGGGCTTGATCCAAGAGATCCTCTTCATAACATTAAATGGAAGGATTTCAGTTTTCTTTCTACTCCAACACATATGAAGGACTCAATCAAATTATAACTTCAAAAAATACAAGTTTTCTTAGAGAAATCAAATGATATAATTTGCACAAAAGCTAAGTCTAGAAATTACATAGTTAAAAAAGTGTATAATTCCTTGGTTGGGCTAGAGGAACCATTTCCTTGGCCCCTTAATCTTTTTCGAGGTTCGAATGTTCTCCCAAAATTTGGTGCTTTTACTTGGCTGGCCATCAAAGATAGAATTCTTTCGGGTATGAGACTTGACATGTTAGGCATAGTATGATTATTTACTTGTGTAATGTGTGATCATGCTTTTGAATCTATGGATCACCTTCTCATTAGTTTCCCCTTTGCATATAAATGTTGGACTTGGTTAATGAGAAGGCTTGGTTGGAAATACCCTTTACAAAACATGATCCTCCAACACTTCCAAAGTTGACCAAAATTACATTCAAACTCCAAGTTTTCCTACTTGTGGGAAATCTCTCCCTCCATTCTTATATGGAATATTTGGCTTGAGAGAAATAGATGAATCTTCAAAAATGATCAATTGGCAGTGGAAAAAATTATACAAAGAATTGAAATATCCATTTCAAAAGTTATAATGTCAAGTTTAAATAGAAATGAATATTTGAATAATGTATTTTCCTCATGGGACTCTTTCATTCTAAACAACTGGTCTCTCCTCAAAATTACTAATGCGGGTTCTATTTGTTCCAAGAAACCTTCAATATCAGAGCAAATATCAAATGGTTACCTCCTCCTAAAGATTTTATTAAGTTGAACTTTGATGGAGCTTCCAGAGGTAACCCTAGAAAATTTGGGGCTGCTTCTATCCTTAGGGACTATCAAGGTAATTTTATTGGAGAAATTTGCTCCATTCTTCTGGATGGAACCAACAATATAGTTGAATTTAATGCTCTTAAACTTGGGCTTGAACTGGTGATAAAATTATCTATTCCTCTAATTAATCCTAATTTTTTTCTATTTTCCTATCGTCTACGTTAATTAAAGAATGCCATATTATTTAATTAAAATTATCTATGACATATTATTTAATCCTAATTTTTTATCTATTTTCCTATTGTCTACGTTAATTAAAGAATGACATATTATTTAATTAATATTCCCTATTTTTCTTCTAATTCCTACTAAATTCCTAAGGTAATAAATTAATCTAATTTACATATCATGGACTATGGAATTCCATTCATCCATTAAATTAAATAAATATCCCTATTTATTTAATTTAATTTCTAAACCCCTTTTCCTTTTTTCCTCTAAATAGGAATTAAATTTAATTATTTAATCCTATCATAATCCCCCCACTAATCATGTGCACACACTTCATCCTTGATTAAGAGGTTTCACATCCTTCAGTTCTCCCACATGACTTAACCCATCCCCTAATCTAATCTAAATCCTCCTCTAATCATTTGCACATTCCTAATCTTATGACTAGGAAAGGATAATCCCATTTTTATTTACTACCCATCCACCTTGTCCTCTAAGCCTTAAAGGATTTCTCTTTTTTGGAAAGAAAGTCCACTTGGGTTCTTGTCCCAAAAGTACACTTAAGGAATTTAAAATTCCTTTATTCCTTTCCATCCCATGTACCTTAGAAATTTTGGACAAGGAAGAAATTTATGAAAAATATCTTCCCCATCTCCTGACGTACCTCACAAGTAAAAATATCTATCTCAAGCCCTCATATTGTGCCACTTGGCATAATAGATCATTGCTTGAGAGATCAGATGAACTCCCAACCTTTGATCACCATCATGCAATCCTAGTCCTTCATCCATTTTCAACCAAACATATATATGAAACACTTAGCAATTTTTAGAGGATGTAACTTTGAGCAATTGAGCATCATTATGTTTTTTATTTTTTGTGAGACAAATTCTCAATGGAATATTGTGGGAACATCTATGTAATGATAGGATTTAAATACATCAATTTCATTAGATTTGGTGATGGTTTGACCTCTTTTTGCCTTTTCTTGAGTATTTTTCTTGTTTTCATGTTTGTTTGCATATTATTGCAATTTTCATTCCTTTCAAGCATGATTTTCTTGTAAACACTTTTGGCACACCTAGTGTGACCCATGTCATAGGTCAAACAGATAAAATTTCACTTGTTTAAGTAATTTTATATTTCTAGGTTCTTCATGAGTGAATATGTTGCTATTTGGGTGAAAATGTTCTACAAATGGGTGAATATGATTTTACAGGGGCAAATCCACTTTTTTAATTAGATAACATTTGTCTTGCAGGTTAACAAGTGAATGCAACTTGTAGATGGAAAAACCTAATTGTATAGAGGTGATTACACAAATGGGAATATCCACACTACAAATGGGTGGATATACACTATTTAGGAAAATCCATTGACTACAGTCACCTAATCATATAGAGGAAAATCCATTCATAGAAAAATGAATGTTATTTGAACTTGGCTGAATTTGAGAGGTATTATTGTGTTTATAATTTTTAGGTCCTCGATCAAGATTCATAAGTTTTTTTGTACTAATCAACTAAATATCTCTAGCATGTGATCACACTAACACATTTATGTCACCTCAATAGTTGAAGATTGGTGGAATTAACTCCTAATGATATTTGGTATAGCATGTAACCAAAGATGCTTGTTTTTATTGCTAATTTAAGAACATTTCAATTCTTCTAAAGGTTTAATTAATCTTTTGTTCTTTGTTTGGGATAATTTTTTGATGTATGATCTCACATTTCATCGCTTGGTGAGCCTAGGGATCATTATTTGAAAATTGATCTATCTTTTTTTGTATTCCTAGGAGTGCTAGCATGCACATATGCTCTCTCATTGTGCTTCAAGTGAGCCTAGAGATCAGAAATGGCTTGCATATTCTTCCCTTTAGTAGGCTTACTTGGGGTTTTCATCCCCCTAAGGGATGACCTCAACCATGTGAACTAGAAAGGTATATAAAGTGGGGAGAACATAATTTGTAACCTAATATAGTCACATTATGTTTATTGAAGCTTTTATACTTGTGTGATACCATGCTAAGAGTGTAGGTTTGGTGAGAATATCTTAGCTAATGTTCTTGACCGATGCTTGTGATGGAATAATATTCACAAATATGCCTCACATGTAAGGAAGCTAAGGTAGGGGAACAAATTCCTGCACTAATCTTGAGAGGAGGATAATGTGAAACTTTACAAATCTTTACAATAGTTACAAAAATTTAAACAAGAATAAACATAAATATAATGCATACCACAACATAGTGATTTATGTAGGGAAAACCCTTTTGGGAGAAAAACCCCATACTCCAAAATTTTTGCAATATATTATGTAGAAATCATAAAGATTACAATATACTTGTAGAGAAAGCTTCTCATAGGAGTATCACTAACCAAAGATCTGGAGGCAACACGAACACTATCAGACTCTCAGAATACATCACAATACACATACGTAATATAATTCCATAATAAAATAGGGTTGACTTCTAGGGAAATTCAAGCTAACAAAATATCTACTATCAAATCTGAGACCCAATGATGAATGGTCAAGATTTAAATAATAATAAAATATACATAAAATTTTGCTTCTGGGGGCACTTCCCCCAAGCCTCCATCAAGGCACATGACCCCTAGACCCCCCATTGGGGGATGATCCCCTCGGATCCCTCATGGGAGGTACCCCCTATGCTTACCTATCAATAGTAAACCTTATGTAATTCCAAGGTTGAGACTCATTTTCCCAACATTACGTACCCTCCTAGTATTTAGAGGATACATTAGATCACCTATGTTAATCTAGTTTAAGACTATTTGGTCATCATTCAATTTGGTGTAGGGGATATTATCATACATTAGATAAAGCTTATCAAGGTATCATATTTTGGCCATTATCGGTAAGAGATCCTTCATCTTTTGCAATCGTGATCTTTAGCTGCGTAATAGAAGTAGATAACATTAGTGATTGCACTATGATACTACAAAGATTGTCAATCCTACTTGACTAATCTAGGTTTATGAAATTTGGTATGTCTTCTCATGATTACCCATGCATATCTTTAGTTTGTCTGGTCAGCGTATTCCAATATATTTGTGATTTCATTCTTGAGTCCTTTTTTATCTTTATTAAGTTGTCAGCCTTGAGCGAATCCACTTTTTACTTGGGAAAATTTTCCTTTTGTTTGGTCAATTTTCTCTAAACTTAGGTGAATCTACTTGTATTTTAAATATTTAGTCCATTCATAGTGCTCAGTGGGTGAATTTGATATATTTTTGGGAAAATCTACTAACTCTTGGGCAAATCCACCTTTGTATAGTTATTGGACCAATCATCAACCCTAGATAGGTGAATTTGAGTCTTGTTGGGAGAACCTACTCTATTTTTGGGTGTTTTCATTTTATAGGATAATACAATACCTGTGTGGAAAAATCCACTCTGATTTTGGTGATTCTATTCTCCATACAAATTATAGAGATAAAATCCTTTCAATCATAGATAACTAGTGCTCCTCTAAAACTGAATATTGTAAAAAAATAATATGTCTACTTCATATCAATTTGTACCGATTATTTTCGTCACATCTCCCAATTAAAAAAAATCAAAATTTCATCCTCTTAGTACAAGAACATCCCTAAACACAACATTGTTTCATCATCTAAATCGTCCTAATAAAAAATATAGCCTATAATCACTTATTTAAGAACCTGATTCCTAAATCCAACCATCATCATAATACTTTCTTACCTAAATTTTTCCTATCCTAAGTTAGCCATCCTTCATTCAAGCTATTTCACCTCAAGCTAAAGGTATATTTTTCTTCAAAATCACTTGATCTTGAGAACTTAGCCTATCTCAAGTATAAATCTAACCATAAAAAATTAACATAGGGTTGCAATCATAGTTTGAGTACTAAACATCCTTATCCAACATCAAATCATAATTTTTTAGTCTTATCCTTGGTCGTAGATTCATCATACTTTTTCCAATCAATCACTTGACCGTTCATGCCCATCACCACGTTTTTGCAACTTAGAAAATGTATGGAACAAGAACAAGAACAACGACCCTCACAATGCACTAGTTTTTTTGCTAGAAATGGAGAATCCCAAGACCCCAATATGTAAGTGGAACCATCAAATCCTACTCATCCTCATGATCTAGTCTCCATTTAGGATGAGATGGTCTCCCAACTCGAGATTTCTCCTAGTATTCAATAATTCTTGGACAATCATGCTAATGTTGATAGAATAGACTGCCTCATAAACATGTGCAAGGATATGATCTATCTAATCTTCTCATGTGTGGTGCTAAATTTCCACATGGTTTTAAAATATCATAATTCTCAAAAGATTTTGAGACCTACTAATCCATAGGATCATCCTTAAAAATCCATGGGGCCCTATACTTGAGTTCATAAATGATGTAGTGATTTAGATACCTCGTTCTCCCATCCAAATTCCTACATTGGGACTTGGATTATAAATTGGTCCTATTCATGGGAATTACCATGCATCCTCTTCTCAAGTTCTTATTTCAATGACACAAAACATCCAACCATTTTGTCTCCAAAAATTCATCCATATTGTCCCTTAGGGTAATGTATCATTTTTCTTATTGCACACCTCATCTTCAACACCTTATTGAATATCCCTTTCATATTGGTTCAACCACATTCAACCTAATCATCCTATCATACTTCCCACACTTCCTTACCATCTTCCTCTTATATCCCACAATCCACTCAAATTCCCCAATCTTATTACATTCTAAAATCCACCTACATAATTCCATCTCAACCTTCTCACACTTTAATACCCCCACATGATTCAATTATGTTGCAAGACCCATATCCCACTCAACCCAATCTTATTCATATCTTTTCCAATGTATCTACATCCCATAAAATCCTTCATATTTAAATTTACCATAAAATCCTTATTATCTTAGCATCCTCCAAATTTTTGCATACCTCAATCCTCCTCAAAATCAATTACATCTCTCTCAACCTCCACAAAAATCATACCTCAATCATTCTCTAAATCAACCTTATCCTTCTCCACCTCCACGCAATCAATACATAAATCCTCTAAGCTCAAATTGATTGGATCCTCCATCATCATCGGTCTTTAACCAAGAATGGAAAGATATGAAGTTCATAATTAAATACTTGCAAGTCAAAAAAACTAAGAATTCATTTTTAAAGGGCAAGTGTAGGAAGATGGGGGGCCAATTTGTGGCCACCAATCTTTGAATTTTTTAAAAATCCATAACGTGCTCACATTATAACATGAGCACATTATGTCAAATTAAAATAAAAAAAAGAGAACTCATTTCATTTTTTACTATGTTATTTCCTCCATCCACAACCTGAAAACCCTTCCCAAGTGTGCTTGCATTATTGAGAGCTCAAAATTCATGATTTTTTCACTGATTTTTCACTAGAATGCCACCACATCGACGGGGAGCTCAAAGGAGTAATTTTTTTATATGAATTTGTTATTAAATAGGTAGATTTAATATGTTTTTGATGTTAATTTCATTAATTTTTAGGAGTTGATACTTCACCTTCTTCTGCTTCTCAAAATCCTTCTTCACCTCATGCCCAAATACATGCTAAACAAAAACCCCAACAAAAACCTCCAACAATTCCTCAACATCCCTTTGGAACTCAACAAAATTTAATGGGGGAAATTAAAAATAACAAAAAAAATTGAGAAGTTAATTACAAGGTTGAAAGATCCTACAAGTTCAACCTCACAATGAACCACACTTACATAGTTATTTGAATCTATGTTCACACATGTAGAGCCAATTAGAAAGCAATTAATTGGTTGGATGGAGAAGAGATAGGAGTATAGAGAATATTATGTAGATAAACTATCCTACAAACAAGTCAAAAATGAAAAAATTACAAAATTTAACTTGTGTTCCATTTTCACAAACCCATGAAAAAATCAACCTCTACACCCTACAAGCAAGAGGTTCCCTATCCTTTGGTGCAACCACCAAGGGATAAAGAACCATTTTTGGAAGAGGTGGTGGATGGTTTTTGACCATCTTCCATGCAACAATAATGAGGTCTAGCACAATATTTCTTAAGGAAACTCTACTATGAGTTAGTCCTCAACAAAATCCCCAACTATTTTGATATGCGGGACTTCCAGGGTAGAGGTGGTGGGTCTGCATAGGATAGACCAAGGGCATGTCATGACCCATAGCGGACAGTGAGATGAGCACTTGCTAGACTATCCTATGAGCATGTGGCTATCCCTATGGCTGTGAAGGAGAGTGTTGAGGTTGCGACACTATAGTCCATTACTTCCTTGACCCAGAGCATCATAGAGTGTGTCAGTCCTACAACACAACGTGAGTTGGGGGAGACTTTGAGGAGTAGGGTTCCACCCCATACTTTTCAAGCTTTTGGGTTAGCCTATGGTTATGACCCCACAAATAGTCAGGATGTAGGTTCACAAGCTACATCTACAACTTAGCAGTTGGTGAACAAAGATACCCTCCTAAATGAGGCTTTCGACCTTGATACTCGGGTAACTGTTAGCAAGTTCATTGAATTTAATTTATTAAATTTTATTTTTGAAATGCAAGATTTAGTTTAATGATTGTAATGAAATTTTAGGATCATAATGTTCACTCAGTTCTTAGTGGTTCTCCACCTTTGTATTACACTATGACATGTATTGTCGAGGTATGTAACTAGTAAACAATTATACATATTACATGTGAATAACATTATTATATGAATGGTATTCTAATATCTAATTTTGAATGTTGAATAATCTTGGAGATTTGACAACAACACCTCCCAGTGGAGGTGGAGTTCAAAGCTTCACTCGGGTGATAAAATAAAGAGTTTAAGTAATGAATTGTACTTAATAGCTTTTTATATTTTATATTCATATTTTTGATTATATTGCATTGCACATCTTTCAAACTCAAAGGATTACTACACATTGCATAACTAATAACTAGGAGCAGTTTCCAATTGCATTTGTTTGTCATGGCATTCCATGATACTACATTTTATTGAGGCATTTTTTCAATCAATTCACTGCCTTGTCTATGCTATAGATGCTTGGAAAGATCCTATCAAAGCATAATAGTAATGTGGTAGCATAGACAAGGAAATGAGTTGTTTGAAAAAATGCATCAAAGAAATGTGGTCTCATGGTGATGTCCATCACCATGAGACCACATTTCTTTAAGGTATTTTTTCAAACAACTCACTGCCTTGTATATGCTACCACATTTTCTATACATCTCTATGAAATAATTTTATCAAATAGTTCACTTCCTTGTTGCTATGGCTAAAAACTTAAAATAGGTTCTTTCGAACAAACTATGGATGCTTGGAAACATCTATCAAAGCATAATAGTAAGCAATAACATAGAAAAGGAAATGAGTTGTTTGAAAAAATTCCTTGAATAAATTTGGTCTCATGGTAATTTCCATCACCATGAGACCACATTTCTTTGAGGAATTTTTTCAAACAACTCATTGCCTTGTCTATTCTACCACATTTTCCATACATGTCTACCAAATAATTTTATCAAACAGTTCACTTCCTTGCTGCTTTGGCTAAAATCCAAAAAAATGTGCTTTTGAACAAGCTATGGATGCTTGGAAAAAATATATCAAAGCCTAATAGTAAGCAATAGCATAGACAAGGCAGTGAGCTATTTGAAAAAATGCAACAAATAAATTTGGTCTCATGGTGATGTTCATTAGCATGAGACCACATTTCTCTGAGGCATTTATTTTAAGCAGCTCACTGCCTTGTCTATGCTGCCATATTTTCTATACATTTCTACCAAAGCATTTTATCAAATAGTTCACTTCCTTTCTGCTATGGCTAAAAGCCTAAAACATGTGCTTTCAAAAAAACTATGGATGCTTGGAAAAAATCTATCAAAGCATAATAGTAAGCAATAGCATAGACAAGGAAATGTGTTGGTTGGAAAAATTCCTCAAAGAAATGTGGTCACATGGTGATGTTTGTCACCATGAAACCACATTTCTTTGAAGCATTTTTTCAAACAACTCATTGCCTTGTCTATAGTACCATATTTTCCATATATTTCTACCAAAGGATTTATCAAAGTGCACTCAATATTTTTTCAAATAGTTTACTTCCTTGTCTATGCTACCACATTTTTCATACATGCCTACCAAAGTACTCAATTTTTTTTTACTATCTCATACATTATAAGCAATGACCTACATCACTATTCTAGTTTTCATAATTGAATAATGTTGTTTTATTTTTAGATGATGTAGGTGGAGGCACCTATCGATGTTTGTATGGCAATGGATCATGGTGTATCTTTTGCAATTAATAGCTTGGTGTATTTGACGGCCCGATATGAGGTAGATTAGTAAATTTCAATTACATTTTTTGTTATAGTTTTTATTATTTAAAAATCAAATGATTATTTTTTTGTAGTTTAATTTCTATCTAGATGGTTTCTATAGGACATTTGAATGCTGCAACCTAAGCCTAATGCTATGGAAAATTTGGAGAGAGAACATTTGGAGGTAGTAACTGATTAGTTTGTTAAATATATCAATTTTATAATGCAATTTCTCTATATTAATGTCTTTCCTTTTTATTGCGACAACTAAAGCTTGATCAAGAACTAAATAGGAGGAGCAACCCTTGAGTTCAAACTAGACCACTGTCATATGCATCTCCATCCCCCCAAAAATGAAAGGCCCCCCATCTATTTTCTTCACCTGGAGGGAAATGAATTTTGATTGGGCTCCTTTTTTGTATGCCTATATGGAATTTTTGGACATATTTTGTATTGCATATACTTGACATTGTATGCCTATATGACATTCTTGTAAGCCTATATGGCTATTTGGTTAATACACATCTTTTTTATTGATGGTGTCCATATTTGCATTATAAATCCACTCTTCAATAGACATTTTTAGATGTTTTAATTCAAATATTTAAAATCCAAGTGTTTTCCATGCACTCTTCTTTTATATAATTGTAAATATATAATAAAGTTTGAACATTATTCTCCTGTAAGATTATTGAACATTAAATCAATCATATGAATATAGTAATGCTTCGCGCTTCATGTGCTTCATGGAGGAAATTCATGTGTATGCTTCATGTTACCATGCTTCATTCTTCATGTGTATGCTTCATGTTTTATATCATTGAGGAATACATCTACCATTCCACATGTATGCTTCATGCTACCATTCACTTGTATGCTTCATGCTTCTTGTGTTCATGTGTATGATTCATTCTCCATGTTATTACTTTATGTTTTAATATGTATGCTTCATGCTTCCTATGGAATTCATGTATTACATGTATTCACTTGTATGCTTCATTCTTCCTATGTATACTTCACATATTACATGTATTCACGTGTATGCCTCATACTTTGTGTATTACGTATATCTTTTTATTTGCTTCATGAATGAATGTATCTTCAACAAGATTACTCCATTTGTATTAAAAACGTTGTTTGTCAAAATGCTATCTAGGTTGATAAGTATTAACATAAAAGAGAGTAATTTATCATTAAGAAAGACATCCATAAACATCCTTGAAGAATTAAAAATTAAGAATACAACCTTAGGTGAGAAGTTGTGACCCTTGAAGTAGGAAAGACTATGACCCTTTTATAATGAAAGGTCGTGACCATGCCTATTGTAGATGTTCCCAATTGGATGTGTTGGCGCTAACAGTTTGGCCCCATGAAGAAGAAAATAAAAAATATTCTGCCTTGCAACTTTACACTACATGTATCTGATAGTTTTTGGAACATCATAAAAAATTTCACCATGAGAACATGCCTTTGAGATATCAAAAATTGAAAGAGGTTATTGTAGAGGGGGCCTACATGATCCCCTATCCTTAGACAAAATGTTTATAAGTGACACAATTTCCAAGTAATAGGTCATCAAAGATTGTTTCCTTTTTGTACTTTGGTATCTTAAGAGACTTTGCTGGTACAATGTAGCCCGAATTGTTTTAGAATGGTTGGGTGAAAAACAAAACCTTTCTAGCATAAACACACCAATATATATGTGTTGGAACTTTCAATTTGGTTGCACAGTGAACAAAATAAAATTTACACCACCTTGTAACTTTACATTGCATGCATCTGATACTTTTTTCATCAACAAAAAAATCAACACCATAGGAAAATGCCTCTGAGATATCAAAAAATGAGAGAGGTTATTGTAGAGGGGCCCTATGTGATCTCATAGCCTTATATGGAATGTTTCTAAGTGACATGGTTTTCGAGTAATAGCTCGTCAAATATATCTTCCCTTTTGCACTTTGGTCTCTTAAGAGACTTCGTAGGTACAATGTAGCTCAAAATGTTATGACATGTTTGGGTGTGAAATGAGACCTTTCCTAGCATAACCCACCCATAAATGTGTGTTGGAATAGTCAGTTTTGTTGGACGACAAACAAAACGAAAGTTACACCACCTTGCAACTTTACACTACATGCATTTTACTCGTTTTCCATCAATTGAAAACTTGACACCATGGGAAAACAACTTAGAGATATAAAAAACTAGGAGAGTTTATTTTAGAGGGGCCCCACATGATCCTACATCAGACATGATATTACTAAGTGACATAGTTTCTGAGTAATCATTCATCAAAGTTTTCTACCCTTTTGTACTTTCGTCTCTTAAGAGACTTCGTCAGTACAATGTAGCTCAAACTATTTTGGTATGTTTGGGTGTGAGAAAGGATGTTTCCTAGCATAAAACTACCCCTCTAGATGTGTTGGAACTATTGATTTGATCACACATTGAATAGAACGAAAGTTACACCACCTTGCAGCTTTATGTTGCATGTATTTGACCTGTTTTCCATCAACTGAAAACTCGACACCATGGGAAAATGCCTCAGGGATATAAAAAACTGAGAGATATCTTGAGTTTATCCACTTCTCCATTTCCATTTTCCCATTCCAAATACTACACAAGAACCTTCCTCAACTTCTTACCTAGTACTCGTTTTAAGACCAAATTCCTTTTTAAACTAGTTTTGTTTTAAGAGCAGATTCCTTTTTTCATTTCATGCATTCTAGTACTTGTTGCTCCAATTATGCATCATCATTTTCCCATTGCATATACTACACACCCACCTTCCTCATCTTCTCAAGAGGAAGAATCTCTTCAGTCAATACATTATCTATTTCATTCACTTTGATGGAATTCTTTTCAAGTGTTTTTCTAGTTGATTCCTTTTTGATTTCATACATTATAGTATCTATTGCCTCTAGTTTTGGAATATGGATGATTCATATACATTTCAATTGAAAACATGAAAATTCCTAAAGAACACTATTCTAACCTACAACTATAAGGGTAGGTTAATGGATGAAAAGACCAAGGTCTAAGGATGATGGTTGTGATAACTAGCTTATGATAATGGATGAAAATGCTAAGATGAGGGAAAGATGATATATTTTGGATGGATTTGGTGGAATTGGTTGATGTTTTAGGTGAAATGATGGTTGAGGAAAGGTCTCCCAAGTCTGATCTAGGGCTGCAAAGGTCAAGTTTGTAAATTGAGGTCTCAAGATGGTTAAATGATGAAACCATAAATATGCATATAATTTTCCCAATATTCATTGTATATGTGTAGAAATGCAGCAGTAAAAAAAGAGACAAACATATGTAAACTTGAAATATAGAAATGAAAAGTATAACTATCAACTGCAATACATTAATATTAATAATATTACTTTAGAAAATCAATGTGCATACTTACAAATTAATCCAATGAACCATCTAGGTCTTCTCTACTCTTTATTGTGCCAAGTATTGCCTCATGGTCAGACTCACGCACCTTTCACAAGGTCTTGTTTGAAGGTCTACCCCCATATTTGATCAAATGAACATTGGATGCCATGACAAGGTTCAAGTAATGATTAATCTTTTAATACATGTCAAAGTCTTGAAAGAGCCAAAAATTAACACTCTTATGTGGGTACCTTCTAAGACATGTTCCTGTAATAGCTATTGAGCCTGAAGGGTATTCTATGTTTTCTCCATCTATAACTGGGGCCTCCAATTTATTTTTGGCCTCAACGCAATGACACAAGTAATAATCTATTCCCTCTTCATTGTCTTCATTTGTAATAACTACATAAACATGTCGTGCATTGATATGTGTATCAAATTAGATGGAATTAGTCAGCATTACAAAAACACTACAAAGTAAGATAACATTAGGAATTTCAAAAACTATGCAAGTAGATATATTACTTGGTTGAACTAGATCTGATATGTGATCATAGTCAGCCAATTATTCCATATGTGTCTGTTCGAGTGTTGTTGGGAGATGATATCTGTCAAGTGGGCTAAGAAAACTTAAACACCATTTGTCAACCCACTCCTTTGGAAAACACTCATTGTAGGCTCCCATTGTACATGGAGAAAAAAATAATACCATCTTTCATGTATGGATACTCCATGAACCTACTTTTGAGCTTTTGAAAGAGTGTAGCTCACCTGATCCTATCAGTGTACAACAATCCTCAAATGGTGCAATGTTAGTATCATCTATCAACCAAAAAAATCTACAAACTAAAGACTTACCTACATTACCTAGACCCATCAAAGCATTACATCACTTGACGATTGATTTTGCATTTGTCAAGTTTGCATTGTCTTTATACTTTATTGGTGTAGGGGCACCAAACTTACTTTATGTAAACATGGTCAATTGAAGTCAAATGTAGTCTTTTGATAGTTTTAGGGATGTTTCAGTCTTGAATAATGCCATAATAGGCCATTTTGAAATGGTTTAGTCTATTTGGAGTCATTAAGTTTACATTGTAATCGTTTTGGAAAAATTGTAAATGTTATCATATTCAAAAATTATAAAAGTGCAATAATGTAACTTTTGGAATGCCAATGGTCAGTTGTCTTAAAAGGTAATTTGAGTAGTTTAGGTAGTTGGTTTTGGAGTGAAAAGGTCTATAAAGGATGGAGGAACTTGATGTAGCAGGGTTGTTGAAATTTTGATTGAATAACAATTAAAGAAACTCTTCAAATTTTGTGTTATTCTCAATTTTTTTTGTTAATTTGACTATTACAAGCTTTTGTACTTGCTCGCATAGGGTTTCATGTTCTATTTTTAATTGAATTAGGTGGTAGAGTGGATTGAATCCAATTTGCATCAGATTTGGTGGATTTTTTAAGGATTTAGTGCATTTTGTTGACAATTTTCTGAAACAGGTTTGAAAAGACAAAGTCAAGGGTTTGTGATCTACAAAAATGGATTTTCACCCATTCCACCTATTGTAATAACTATAACTTGATAGAATGGGTGGTAGGAGGTAGATAAATGTTTCTAAATGATCTTAGGGGTGAGGGAGTTCATTTGGAGGTTTGGGCATGATGCCCTAGGTCTAAAAATGGTGTATTTAGAGTGAAATTGTGGGGATTAAGAAGGGAAATGTGGATAAATCTTGGGGGAAGAAACTTTTGAAGATAGATGGAGTTTGAGAAGACATAAATAAATATTTTTGAAGGTTTGGTTGAGATAAATTGAGCCTAGAGAAAGGATTTTCAATAAACCCTTACCTAATTGGTGTAAAAGGAGGGTTTAGTGTTAAGGTGTCTTAATGAGCATTTACCTTGATGGGAATAGTTTATTTTGAAGTTTTGGGACCTGTTGAGTGACTTTATAAAGTAATTTTGGAGGTGCATAAATTTTCAAGAGGGGTTGCTTTGTGAATTTGGGCTAATTGGAGCCCTGTTTAGCATAGAAGTCCAGTTTTAGGAGAGATGTTCCAAAGTAAGCCAATGTAGTTTTGAAATATGTTGTGTCATGGGTTAATGGGTGTCTAAAAATTCTAACCTTTGGTGGGTTTGAGGATTTTTTTGAAATTTATGTAGTAATATGCCTATTTGCAATGCTACAAGGGAAATAGGTTGAATTTGAGAAAGAGTGATAAGATAGGGTTTGTTGGTTGGGAAATTGATTGAAAAACTTCAAGTTGTGATTTTAAGTTGTTTGACCTACTTGTATTGCATCATTTATCTCTTCTCATTCTATGGCTCTTTTGATACTTTAACTTTGCTTTAGGGTTTAGGCTTTAGGTCCAACCCCCTCTCTCCCACTCCCTCTATCTCTCCCCCTCCCTCTCCCTCTCCCTCTCTCTCATGTCTCTCCCTCCCACCCTCTCTCCATCTCTCAAGTCTCTCTCTCTCTCTCTCTCTCCCACTCCCTCTCTCCCCCTCTCTCTCAAGTCTCTCCCTCCCACCCTAACTATAGAACTCTCTCTCTCTCTCTCTCTATCTCTCTCTCTCTCTTAGGTCTTTCCTTCCCACCCCTACTCCATCTCTCAACTCCCTCTCTCTCTCTGACTCCCTCTATCTCTCTCCCACTTCCTCTATCCCCCATTCCCTCTCTCTCTTAGGTCTCTCCCTCTCACCCTAACTTTAGAACCCCCTCCCTCCCTCCAATCCCTCTCCCTCCCTCCATTCCTCTATCCCTCCCACCCTACCTATATAAGTCCCTCTCACTCCAACCCCCTCTCTCCCACTCCCTCTCTCTCTCTCTCTCTTAAAATTATCCCTCCCTCTTGTAGTGTAGGAAAATGCATACCCTTGCATTTTCACACTTTTTTGGGTCTTCCTTGATTTTTTTATCCTTATTTATGTCTTAATTGGTCCTATTTTTCATCCACAAGCCTAATAAATTATATCTTTCTTATGGTTAATACTGAAAAGCATCAAAGGATAAATGATAATTTAATGATTATGGTTGTGTGTCCCTAATTTTTAGACTAGGACTAAGATGCCACTTAGGGTGTCTTTGTCCTCCAAAGGTCTTGGGACCCTGATTTCAAATGCACCTTAAATGGGCCCCTTTTTGGAGTTTGTGCCCTGAGTTTTAAGACTCGAGACTCAGATGCCACCTAGGGCATCTTAGTCCCCATTAAGTTATTTTCAGGATTTAATTTCAAATCTTAGCGGGATTTAGCCTCCTTTAATTTAATGAATTCATATGTCAGCTTGTTGTGGTGTAAGTTTAGGATATTAAGCATAGATAAGTATAAATACAAGGTTCTTTCACTCATTTCTTATCTAAGCATTCAAGTATTCATGCATTATACCAAGTTTGTGATCAAGATAGCATTCAAGAGAAATTCATCAAGCATTTGGAGCCATCATCAAGATTCAAGCATCATGTGTGTTTTTGAGCTAACATTTGTGATGTAGGGTTTTGATTCAAGCAAGCAATTCAAATCAAGATCTATCAAGCACTACTTCCATTGAAGATCTACATTTTAGCTAGCCACATCACACAAGTTTGCAAATTTTATAACAAGGGTTTGGTGAGTTGCAACATAGCATTCTATTCATTCATCACTTCCCTTCATTATTTCATTTAATTCCTAGGTTCAATTACAAACAAGGGGTTTGTCCAAGGAAAACCCCCATTTACTAACAATCAACAAGTTTTTCCTCTCTTGTATGTTTGTGTTTGTAGATTTAGGTTGAAGACTTGAAGATCATTTGAAGTGAAAAGTTGCAAAGTTGCATTACAAAGTTGTCATCTTCACAGAAAATCACCTACAGGCCAGATATCGAAGTTTTAGAACCTAAGATTTGAGAAGAAGGAAGTACAAAAATTGAGCCTTATGATCACATTCTAAAGTTTTAGAAACTTAGATTAGGACTAAGACAATAGTAAGGGTTTCTTAGTCCTCCCGACGATATTTTGTAAAGATTCTTTCAGATTCTATTTTGACATCTAAAGATTTTACATTTCCCTCAAAAAATAGTAGTGGGACTAAGACAACAATAAGGGCATCTTTGTCCTCCCTAACATATTTTGACAACATTTTTTCATTTCCAGAATCCCTATCACATTTCCAGACTT
Source organism: Sequoia sempervirens (assembly GCA_007258455.2). Classification (NCBI taxonomy): domain Eukaryota; kingdom Viridiplantae; phylum Streptophyta; class Pinopsida; order Cupressales; family Cupressaceae; genus Sequoia; species Sequoia sempervirens. The sequence goes on from VDFB02000017.1 coordinate 356,125,291, forward strand.
CCCAAGTACATACATCGTAACTTGTTACTTAATTTTGTCATTTTCTCTCATTATTTGGCTTGCATTACTAGGTTTTTTGAGTTGAATATCAAGTTGTTTTTTCCAATATTTTGGTTGGTGGTGAACCCTTCGAAGCCTAAAAAATCCCCCCTAGGTCTTCCTTGTTGAGAATTAACTCACCTTTGTGTTGATAGTCAATCCAATTTGGGATCCTAGGGAATTCTTGAATGATAATTGGAGAAGAGTGGTGTTATATGACCTAGGCCATAAAGCACCCATTCCCCTATTACTCATTTTGGTGAACCCGACATTTTGGACATTCACTTTTTTGATTTGGAGTTCATTAAGGTCCTAGATCTAGGTTACATTCATTCTTGCATTGCATCTTGCATTAGTGAAAGTGCATCTAGGTTTTCTAATATTTGAATTAGTGAAAGTGTATATAGGTTGCATTTTTCCTTGCTTGCATCATTTTATCTCAATGAAAATTTGAAAAAGTGCATTGTCAATCATCCTGATTGCATTTAGGAACATTGTTATTGCATTCAAAATTTAAAACAATTTCATTCAAACTTGCATTCAATTGCTTATCATTAGTCACTTTTTTTTGCATTCATTTGTACAGTTTTATGTTTCTAAACTTCAGGTCCCTAAGTAAGCAACTTGGGAACACTGTTATCAACTTGGATTTTTCTATTTTTCTAAAAAAAACCTTAATTGGGACTAAAATGTCATTACTAGTGTCTTAGTCCCTTTGTGGGTTTTTGGCTCAAAATATTGTTTATATTTCTTGGTTTATGTTGTAGTTTCTAAAACCTCACAATTCATTTAGTAGGACTAAGGCACCCTTGTTGGCGTCTTAGTCCCTCTAGATTTTTGAGGTTATAGTTTTCAGGGTTAAATGATGAATTTATGTGCTTTTGTTTGCTGCCATTGGTTATCTGTTTCAGTGGGTTGACCTTTTGTTTCATGCATTTTACTAAACCTGGCTTAAAGTGGTTCATTTCATGCATTTCTTCATTCCAAATTTGTATTCACAACATTTCAGTTCATAGTGTAATAAGTAAATTACCTTGTTTGAAATATGAGAATTGCATCTGCACATTTCATTTTGGGCCTTTACAATGCATTTTGAGTTTGCATAGATTACTGTTCAAATTTTTTAGTATATATCTTTTCTGAGTTTATAAAGAAAAATTTATTCAATAAGCATGTTAGTCATTCATTCAATACATTCCCTACTTATGAGAGTCTCTTAGCACAAGAGAATGAAAATAGTGATGCTTCCCTTAAACCTACACCCCCTCTTATCTCTCCTATTTGTGGGAATGATGTGATAGAAGAGAACACAAGCATAGATAACCATGGTGATCATGATTGTTCTTCTTCCGATACCTCTCCTGTTAGTGACTAAGGTACCTTGGTGAAAGAAGGTACAATAATTGAGAATCATGAAAGTCTTGCTTTTCCTTCTCCTCATCCTCTTTGGGAAGATATTAGCACAAGAAAATGAGATCATAGACACATTCCTAAACATTACGTTACCTAATTTCCATTCCCCTCTTGTTTGTGAGAATGATTTAGTTGAAGATAAGATTGTAAATGATGAGGATATGTTAGATTATCAAACCTTTAAGGTCTATAACAACCCTCTTTATGATACTTCCCCTAATTATCCTATTTCAGAAGACATTAGGGAACAAAGGAATGAAATCATAAATGATCATAAAAATTATACTTGTCCTTCTCATAGTATCTCTCCTAGTTGTGAGGAAGATGCCTTGGTGTTAGAAAATACAACCAATGAGTCATGAGGAAAACATCCTTGAACAAGATAATGACATTGGGTGATCCCACAATACTAGTTTACAATTTTTGGCTAAACTGGACACTAAACTGATTTTTTCTAACTAAATCTTCACTTTCGGGCACGTATAGTGGCTAAATCGTGATGAATTTGAAGATGATGTAAACTAGTGATTTGTGAAATTTTTTCTGTAGATTCTAAATATATATATTTTAAATTTTTTTGAATTAGATTGCACTTATTTTTCCATCTCCTTCGAAAACTAGTTTTTTTTAGTAAACACCATTTTTAAGGAGTGACACTCACCATATAACACAACGTTTTTTCCATCAAGGATAATTTTTTTTTTTTTTTAATTTAGATTTGTAACTACAATATCTAGTGCTTCCAATTGGTTTCATAGTGTTTTATTGAATATTTTTTCCTTAATCAGGTTTCAAAGTCAAACCAATTACAATTCAAACATAGGTAGACTGTATAACACAACTTTTTTGTATGTATCAAAATTCAATTTTTTTTTGTTGGATCAAGGACTTCAATATTTGGTGCAATCATATTTTTCAAATTTTTTTTTTGATAATCTTCTATTTTTCCACATGTGCAGAACAAAGAGCTTTATTTTCTTTTAAAAACTTACATTCACAAGAAATAAAAAATAAATATAATAATAAAGTTAAATTTATTTAAAATTACACTTTTTGGGAAGCTTATAATAAGCACTACATACAAAAAATTAATTTTAAATGAATTCATTTGATACCCCAAAAGGTAAATCAAAAGTGGTTTTTTATCAGCATTTTGATAGGTGTAAAGGAGACTCTGTTATAGGTATGGTTTAAAACTAGCAGGGTTCTATCCAAGGGGGTTTAATCTAAGGTAGTTTGATAAAACCCTCTTCAATTGGAATTCTTTAAATAAAAATTTTTAAGGCTTAAATCATTATATTTTCTAAAAATATGTGATTTCAACAAAAATCAGAATCTCCCAGAAATTGTAAACCAGCTTTGTGGGATTGCCCCATCATTGATAAGATAAACAATTCAACCATTGATCATTCCCATAATTTTGATGAAGTAATTTTGGAAGGACCAATCCTTGAATGTCAAGAAAATTTGGTTTGTAGTTCTCCTCAAAAATCTCCTACTAAGGAACATATAAGACTGGAAGAAAATGAGAACATTGACTGTAATAGTAATTACTTAGATGAAGATGATGAAGTAACATTATACTCTTCTTCACTAAGAGATCATGAAAATAAGGATAAGTCTTTTGAGGTTATGCACATTAGATACCCATTGGATTACTCTCCTGAGCCTAAACTTATCATTTATCCACCCTCTCAAAAACCACAAGTTCAAAACAAACTTGTCCTTATCCTCGAACCACCTAAGAACAATATTTCACAACAACCGAGTTACAATACCATTACTCATTTATACACCACTAGAAACAATCCATAACCAATAAAAAAACCTTCAACATCCCTCCTATTACCTAATCCTACCTAACCCTATCTTACTAGGCCCTCCTCGCGGAAAGGAGTATGATCTTGTTGAACAACTAAAGAATACTCCCACAAAAATATCATTGTGAGACCTTATCCAAGCTTCCCCTCATTATCATAACATGATTCAAAATGATTTACAACAAGTTCCTATCCCTTATAATGTGCAATCAAATGACATAGCAGCCTTGATTCAAGGAATAAATGATGACATTGTTTTCCACACCAAAGTGGGCTCCCTCCTTTGGAAGTGCAAAAACAAAATGATGATTTCATGATCATAGCTCAATATAATAGGATAGGGATAAAGTGAACCCTTGTTGACGATGAATCAACCTTAAATGTGTGTAGTGAAAACCTTTTAGATAAGCTTGGTGTTGATAAATCCAAAATCCAACCCGCCTCTTTATCTATTAGTGGCTTTGATAACATGGGAAAATGATTACTTGGGGTGATCACATTATCTATTAAAGTTGAAAAAGTTACATTATAAACCCTAATCCATGCTATGCCTGATGATCTTTCTTACAATATTCTTCTAGGAATACCATAGATTCATGAGATGTATGGTGTGCCCTCTACCCTTTATCATATCATGAAATATGTATACAAAAAAAAAGTTTATACAATTGAAGCCAATCCTAAACCATACAATTGTTTGAATATTGAGAAAGGTAAAGAGAACCTTTTGAAAAAAAATTGATACCAACTACGCAAGTAGAACCCGTGCAACAGAAGGATAAAGAAAAACATATTGAGAAAATTATGAAGCTATTAGAAGATGATTGGGGTTCCTTAGACTTCAAACCAACATTCATGGGAGAATACAAGATCATAAATAAATATTTAGATAAGGGAAAAGACAAAGCAGTAATGTCAATACAAAATTTGAAAGACCCTTCGAAAGCATCCACCTCAACCACTTTAGAAGAAAAAGAAAATTATACAACAAACTTTGACGAAACTGAATATCAACAACCACCAAATCCTAAAGAAATGAAAAATATTTATGGAAAAGGTTACAAAATTATTAAACGAGTTGGATATAGTGGAAAAGGATGTGGTGCTAGAGAACAAGGTATCCATGTCCCTATAGAGCCTAACATGCAAGAAACAACTTGTTGTCTTGGTTATTGTCCTTTGATTGAAATACAACCATCAAACAAACCTTCACTCAATATCAACACTCTCACAAAGGTTTCCTCTAAACCAATTTTAACAGTAGAGCATCCTGAATTGATAGACACTAGTGGTCTTGATTGTTATCCTTTGAAAGAAATGAAACAAAGAAATCCTTGCTTAACATTAATGTCATCATGCAAAACACTTATGATTAATTTTTGATAGATTTTACACACTCTTGTAAATGAGGATACAAAATCTCGCAATGTAAAGGGTCTTGTGTAAGTATGACATTGTCTCCTAAATAAAAGATATCTTTGTCGCACAATAACGAAACATCCTCTACTTTTTATCAAGAGAGTATCTTGTTGAGACTCCTCTGAGATCATTTGATATCCCTCTCTCCAAGAACACAAATGGAATTATACTACAGGAGTTCATTTTGTGCATATCATAGAGTTCATGGTCATGCTACTAACGAATGTAAGGCTTTAAGTGATAAAATTCAACATCTTAAGGAGTGTGGTGCTCTCCTTTGTGTTGAAGCACCTAATTCCTCTAATTGATACTGATTTTTACATGAGCATGTTTCTCATCAATCATTTTCGCTCATCCTTGTCCTACACTAAGTGGGGGAAGGGGTTAAGTAGCCTTATCCTTGTCTGTCACTTGTCATTGTCTCTTTTGGCTAAGTTGACCACCTTTCATGTACATATAAGAGCAAGCTTGGGATGTGGACGATATGCCTTAAGTTGGCTCGCATGTGCCATACTTATTCATGATGTAGTTTGATTCAGAAACATATGAATTGGCATAGGGCTTTCCAAATAAGCTCTCATGTATTCTTCTACTTTAAAGAAATTGCTCATAGCAATGGTGTCAGCAACCACTTTAAAGTGGGGGCATACATCAACACTCATGTTTCATTGTGCGATTTTCTTTCTTCCTGCGATGTGTTCCTTTCTTGGTGGTGTTGTTGGGTTTGATTTCGTCCGAGAGTGTGATATTTCTTTGACTTGTCCTCTATTGGAAACATTAAGTACAATGTTCCCTAAGATGAGACCTTGCATTTGTCCTCTCTTGGAGATGTTAAGCAAAAATTTTCCCTAAGATGAGACATTGCATGAACTAAGCAAAATCCCTTTGAACATCCCTCTCTCTTGCTACATTGCATTTTTGTACCTTATCAATGTCATGGAGGTATGGCTTTGATATGGTTCCTTGGGGCTCACCTAGTGGACAATTAGCTTCACTAGCCCTTGTGAGAATGCATTTTCTTGTTTGTCCTTATCATAGTCATAGGGGTATGAATTTGATATGGATCTCTTGGGGCTCACCTAATGGACAACTAGCTTCACTAGCCCTTGTGAGCATGTGTTTTATTTGCATAGTGGACAATGTGTTCCACTTGTAAGCCTTTTTTGGACAAAAAGCCAAGACCCGGTCCACAACACGTTGGATGGCTATTCAAAGCTTGATCCGTAGCATTTTTCTTTTTCCTTTTTCTTTTTCTATCTTTGATAGTGTATGTTGGTGATCTAGTTATGGATTTATATATCATCTGCAAGTGTGTTCCTTTGCATGCCTATGTTGGTTTGTCATAGGATCTTGATCCTGGGGGATTGACTACCCTCTAGTTTATTATTATCCTATCTTACTAGCATTTGTACATTTGAACCCCTCTTGATTGTGTGGTTGGCTACTTTAGTGTGAGTTTGAAACAAGTTCATCCTCTCACTAAATTGAGGGCTAAATGTAGTGTAGGAAAATGCATACCCTTGTATTTTCACACTTGTTTGGGACCACCTTGCTTTGTTTATCCTTATTTATGTCTTAATTTGTCCTATTTTGCATCCACAAGCCTAACAAATTGTATATTTTTATGGATAATCCTGACAAACATCAAAGGATAAATGATAATTTAATGATTTTGGATAACTAAGATGCCACATAGGGTTTATTTATCCTCAAAAGGTCTTGGGACCCTGATTTCAAATGCACATTAAATGGGCCCCTTTTTGGAGTATGTGCACCTAGTTTTAAGCCTTGGGACAAAGATGCCACCTAGGGCGTCTTAGTCCCCCTTAATTTATTTTGGGATTTAATTTCAAATCTTGGTGGGATTTAGCCTCTTTAATTGATTAATTCATATGTTAGCTTGTTGTGGTGTAATTTTAGGATATTAAGCATATATAAGTATAAATATAAGGTTCTTTCACTCATTTCTTATCTAAGCATTCAAGTATTCATGCATTATAGAAAGTTTGTAATCAAGATAGAATTCAAGAGCAATTCATCAAGCATTTGGAGCCATCATAAAGATTCAAGCATCATGTCAAAGATATTCTTGCATCATGTGTGTTTTTGAGCTAACATTTGTGATGTAGGGTTTTGATTCAAGCAAGCAATTTAAATCAAGATCTATCAAGTGCTACTTCCATTCAAGATCTACATTCAAGCTAGCCACTTCACACAAGTTTGCAGATTTCATAACAAGGCTTTGGTGAGTTGCAACATGGCATTTTGTTCATTCATCATTTCCCTTCATTATTTCATTTCATTCCAAGGTTTAATTACCAACAAGGGCTTTGACCAAGGAAAACCCCTATTTACTAACAATCAACAAGTTTTTCCTCTCTTGCAAGTTTGTGTTTGCAGATTTAGGTTGAAGACTTGAAGATCATTTGAAGTGCAAAGTTAAAAAGTTGCAAAGTTGCATTGCAAAGTTGTCATCTCCACAGAAACTCACCTATAGGCTAGATTTGGAAGTGTTAGGACTTGAGATCTGAGTAGAAGGAAGTGTAGACATTGAGCCTCAGGATCACATTCCAAAGTTTCAAAAACTCGGATTGGGACTAAGACAACAATAAGGGCATCTTAGTCCTCCTAAGGTTATTTTGCAGAGATTCTTTTAGATTTTGTTTCGACATCCAAAGATTCTACATTTCCCCCAAAAAATAGTAGTGGGACTAAGACAATAGTAAGGGAATCTTTGTCCTCCCTAGCATATTTTGATAGTATTTTTGCATTTCCAGAATCCTTATCACATTTTCAAACTTCCCAGGTACATACGTCCTAACTTGTTGTTACTTAATTTTTTCATTTGTACTCATTATTTGGATTGCATTAATAGGTTTTGTGAGTTGAATATCAAGTTGTCTTTCCAATATTTTGCTTGGTGGTGAACCCTTTGAAGACTAAAGAACCCCCTAGGTTCTCCTTTTGTAGAATTGACTCACCTTTGTGTTGATAGTCAATCCAATTTGAAATCCTAGGGCATTCTTGAATGATAATTGGAGAAGAGTGGTGTTATATAACCTAGGCCATAAAGCGCCCATTCCCCTATTATTCGCCTCTAAATACATACATACATACATACATATAAGGAGATATACACACATATAGGCATACATACATACTTACATACATACAAGAATATGCACATACTTACATAGAAGCATACATACATGTGTACATACAATCTCACATACATACATACATACATACATGCATGCACATACATATAGGTGTACATACATGCATACAAGCATGCTTACATACATACATACATGTCATACAAGCATACATACAAATATATATACATACATTTAATAGACTAGCATTTAACACAAAGCAAGACATAACGTGAGCACGTTATAATGCACTTGTGTTATGTCTTGCTTAGGAAACTCAAGCATAAACACACAAAAATTGTGAAAACTATGAAATAATGTGAGCACATCATAATGCACTCATGTTATTGCTTTCCTTGGTAATCCCCAAGACTTATGCTTGGGATTTTCTTTGGATTTCCAACCCAAAGGCTTAGAGTTCCTTCCCAATGTTCAAAGACGTGTTTCTACATATTCTAAGAAATATCTTATAATTTTGTTCGTGCTAACCATCAAGTTTGCACATGTTTCAAGGTTGAGTCAATTACACATGTGGGTAATATCAGGCTCTCTCTTAGCTATTTAACGATGTAATTATTTCACATTTTGAAAATGTTAAGCCATTCAACTTTAATGTCTTTTGTTTGTGTGCCTATTTTTTTCAAAAATCCAATGTTCGATATTTTTTACTTTACTTTTTATAAACTAGACTCCATTCTCCACATTCAAAAAATAAATGATTAGTTTTTGAAAGTTATAGGGTTAGCATGGCCAATTTTATTTTTTTGAGTTGTGTCCACTTTGAAAATTTTAAAAAAATCATATTCATTAAAAACTTATCAGAAAAATTGGACATAAACTACATTCTATTAGCTAATTTCTCACTGAAGCGATTTTAAAAATACCTAAAAAAATTAACCTTTTGAGGGAGCCATAATAGACACTTTGTTATATTTTCAACACCTATTTTTGTGGCTCCCTTTCTTGAACATTTGTAGTTTAGAAAGTAGACTCAGAGCACTTCTTACATTATTTTCGTTGCATCTTAAAATTCTGAGTGTAACTATCCTTAATCTATAATTGAAGGGCAGAATTTCATGATTTTAGAAAAAATGTGGCCACTTAAGAACCCTTTTTGGCCCCCCATCTTTTTGCACTTACCCTTAAGTTTGAAGAATTATGCCCATATCCTTTTGACCATTTTATTGTAGTGGTACCTTTCCCTCAACATTTTGAGATTCTTAAATTTGATCAATATAAAGGGAAAGGTGACCTACGTGACCATGTTAAGGAATTCTTTATGGCTTGTCAAGAGGTGACTTACAATGATAAATATCTCCTTCACTTATTCACTCATAGTTTTGGGATTTCAAGCTTTGGAATGCTATCTATCCTCATGGGTCTGTCACTACCTTTACAAAAAAATTAGAAAAGTTTGTATCCCATTTCTCTTACAATTTAGAACATGAGGTCACCATGTTAGACCTTTGTAATAATAAAAGTAGCGGAGAAATATTTTTGGGCTATTTACAAATGTGGAGAGCTCTTTCTAGCCATCTTTCTTGACCCTTAACCAAGAAATAATTGGTTCATATTTATCCAAAACCTAAACTAAATGGCCTTCCATTTACAAATTAATTGTGCATCCTTATTTGAAGAGATTATAGAGAAGGGTGTTAGTATTTAGAAGACACTCATAGCTAAAGGTTTGGTCAAAATTTACAAGGAAAAGAATAACAAACCATCCAATGACAAACCTCAATTCTAGAATAAAAATAAAAACATTGCTAATGATGGTTTCACTGACACTAAGGATGTGATCATCCTATATGATGAGATAATACGATCCTATGTGATGAGAGAACATGATCTAATAATAGCTCACTCTACTAGAACAAAAAATAAAATAATCCTAAGTTTAGCTTAAGTTCATGAGAAGAAATTATCCTAATAATCAATTAAATATTAATTAATTATTATCCAATACATTATTACTCTAAAATTGTATACAATTATAGGTGCTTACAAAGATTCATTCTTAGTTCCCATGAATAATACATGAGAGAACTTAGATTTACATAATAACACTTCAAGTGGGGTCCATTACTTTACACAGGATCTCTTTTGTATCCTTTGATATCTAAATATTTACATTTCCTACATATTTGTGAATTTTATATACTTTCACATATATGATCGTTTTAGGATTTAAATACAACTCAAAACAAGGAGAAATTTTAATGGGAAAATTTATATACCTATACCATTTGAAGTTAATTTTTGTGCCCATTTTGAGGAGTGTCTTGATAAATTTATATATTGAAAAATGGAATTATTTGATTCAAAGTCAGGCACCTTTCCATATTACACCCACTTATTCATTAGATGCATTCCAAACATTCCCCTTTTCACATATTTATTATGCTCACTTTATGCACATACCTTAATTTAATTGGTTTCCATGTTGATTTAACAACTTTAATATCCCATTTCAAATCCCATATTTGAAAGGTTGACCTTGTCGTAAAAAAATTGACCATTCTAAATAGAAAATTTTAAATTTAAATTTTAACCAACTCACACCTCTACCCTTCCCATCTATGGTTGACTAAACATAAATTTTCATGATATGTTGTTATGTCCTTATATTAAAATATATTCAATGGATTCTTTCTAATCATCCATAATTATTTTATCTCCAAGTATTCCAAGGGATATCATTAACATTATAAACATCAATTAGACCTTTAAAAGGAACCTAGCTCTACACAACCATTCTAGGAGCATATATATGATTGAAGAGTGTTGTTCTCAATCTTATACACACATTTATGTAGGTTGAACTAGGAAAAATTATCTCCTTGTGTGATAATGGTATTCCTTAGAGGAATTTATAAATGCCACCATCCCTCAGATATCAAGAAAACATAAAACAAAACTACAAATAATTAGATAAGTAGAAAAGTAGAATTTCACAAATTGTTAGAAGATATTTATAATTTTAAAAGAAATTTTTAGCTACAGACTTGAACCAAATCATTTTTTAGACTCATTATTAGATAGAGAAAAATAAATATTATAATCACGATGTAAATATCAAACTATTATCATATATTTTTAATCTTGAAACTTCTTAAATTTTTAAATATGTATCCAAATTATTAATTTTTCGATAATTAAATTAAATATCATCATTTATTACATATAGAATCATAGATTGTTCCATAAATGATGAAAGTAATGAAGATGAAGAAACATCTTATTTTTCTTTAATTGATTTTCAAAGAAATCTGAATACATTAAAATTTCACATCCTTGGAGTTGAATTATTTTATGGATTGATACGTTACAATCCCCTTTTCATTGTTTATAATCTCCTCTTACATATTTGGGTTGATAAATTCTCATTCGAATTATCTCAATATCATTCATGATGGCATTTATAATTTAATTTTTAAGTTTGTAAGGTTTATGAGCATGACTTATACATGGCTTTTTTGGGAACGGGGGTTGAGGTGTTTTAATTTTATCAAAGAATTAGTTTTTTTATATGAAATTTTTATAAGGTATTAAAAGTGATGATTTTTTTTCATATTTAAGTACATTTTTTATTTTTTATTTTCATTACTGATTTTAGTGAATACTATTATTAGTATATTATCATATATTATGTTTTAATTATATTGACTTTCATAATTTATAATTGTTACATAATTATTTAAAAAATATTGCTTACATGCATATATACATACATATATAATTTGAGATTTTAAAAAATTACAATTGTAGAGGGAAAGAGTATATTTATTTATGTTCTTTGTCTATTTCTTTAACTTTAAGTCTTATTTTACTATATTAATACTTAGCTCGAGTTATGTTATTTATAAGCTAACAAAATTTGTAAAACATGTCAACTTCAAGTCTTTTTAATTCTAGTGGTCTAGATTCATCTTTATTTAAAAAAGGTTTTCTATCCGCAACTACATCATAGGTGTTATTATATATCCTAGTAAGAAATAATGTTGTGGTCACATCCTTAAAATTGAAGCATAAATTTTACATGTACTAAAATGACATTTGTTGCAAATTAAATAATCAAATTAGTCTTGGAGGCCAAAATATTAAAGTATTTATTTCCTAAGAGGTCTATCTAATACAAGGCCTAGGATACTAGAAATCATTTAATGATCTTTGATATATTGGAGAGCTTGAAAAATATATCATATCAAGAGCATTACTATAGAATTACATCAAAATTAAATAATCAACATTATTGGGAATGGTGATATTAACCTTGCAATCATATAACTATGTATCTTAAATTTAATATTTTGATAGTCAATTATTGTTAAATTACATGACTCCAAGAATCATGGAAGTGGAACTTCAATGTCACACATGAGGATACATATTTTTTGTAATTAAATATTATATTCTAGGAACTTGGAATATTATTTGTGAGGTGCAATTGATTGAAAAAACTTAATTTAACCAATGATAACACGTTTGGACACTTAACATGAAGTGGAAGAAAATTTCACTATTTTTAGTGGTGTAAGAAGCATTTATGATATTGTAAGAGGTGAAGAAAATATCTTTGAATATGTGTAAGAAGTTGGAATATTTTTTTGTATATTTTATTAATCATTTATAAATAATCTACTCATACAATAATTTTTTTTGCATAGGGGGAGATCTTTGCAAGCCAAAAAGGTGAGCAAAATTATATTTTGTTATCTCGATTGATGTGTGTTAACAATTGTTACACCCCGAGTGATATTACCTTGTTTAAGGATGTTTTATGTTCTATATTATGTCCATGTCGATACTTAATAGTCACCGATGATAATTATTCAAAAGGGGGGAATATCTTACACCCTGAGTGATATTACCTATTTACTATTACCTTGTTTGGTTAAATTGCTTGAATATATGAATGAGTTTATGAATCTTTATATGAATGTGTTTTAAGAATCTTAATATGAATGTGTTTAATGAATTTTGAATGGAAATATGATGAATGAATTATTGATGTAATTTGATATTTATAATGATTCTAACTATCAAATGTATGATGCATATGATTATGTTGTGATTGGATAACTGCTATTACGATGGGTTAAGTTGAGTGCAGGAATAGGTTCAAACCTCTGAAAGAGAGGGGAAGTATCACTCAGGAGAAGAACTTGGTCTAGTTACCCTTGATGAGCCTAACTGAGCATTCACACACTCACACCCTAGTTGGTCTATGTCGAGTCAAGTCAGTTTTTGGAAAAGGTACATAATCTTTGATTTAGATGTGAATGTTTTGGTTGAGGAATGTAATGAGTCTTGATTTCATGTGAAATTCCTTCCTTGTGTGTTTATTGTGGTATCAATGAGATATATGCATAAAATGTATATATATGTATATATGTACGTGTCAACAATAGACTCATACATGTGATTGAATAAGTACATGAGTATATGTAGATAGATGTACCTACACATGCTCATGAATGGATTACCCATGTGCATGGGAATACCGATTGGACTAAGGTGACATACATACATACATATATATATATACTTTGTGTATATATGTTGATTGAAGGTTGAGTATGCTTGTTTTTATAAAGATATTGAAATGATAATATATATAGTATATATATATATATTAATATATAATCATATATATATACATACATAATGTTATTCTTTATATATTTATATATGTTGATAATCAAAAATTAATGTATTTGATAACTTTAAGAGATGATTATATATATACATATATATATATATATTGATTAATATATATACATATTATATCTATATATATATAATATGTATATATATTAATCAAAACATTTACAAGTTAAATAATTAGAGATATCCTTAAAGAGCAATATATATATATATATATATACATGTTTTGATTAATATATATACACATTATATAATATATATATATATATATATATATTATGTATAGATATTAATCAAAATATATATAAGTTATTAAAATAATTGGAGATATCCTTAAAGAGCAATATATAACACTATTACTAATATTGATGAAGTGCTTAAATGAGATAAGGGCGCATGAATAAAGGCACACACACACATATATATATATATATATATATATATATATATATATATATATATGGAATAGCCTTAGCGCTACATAATAATCAACACATAAAGCAACAAAACACTTGGTCAACAAGTATGTGAGGCACATATGAAGTTAATTGTTGTTGTGTAAACATTTCAATATGAAGTTAATGCAATTTTAAACAAATAAAAGTAGTCAAACCTACACTATTCTTAAGGGTAACATCTTATGAAATTTTAAGTTAGTTTGACGATTTGTTGCATGAGGATGGAAAGGTAGCAAAAATATTAACTTGTTTGTAGCCTTTGGTTGTTCACAATTTAGTATAAATAGAGGTGCTCATTCTACCAATTGCCACACTTTTCAATCTAATTATCTCATTGTAATTATTCTGTGATTTTTGAGTTAGTGAGTTGAGTGTTGGAAAGAGACACTGCACAAGTCATTTGGTGTTGTCATTGATGGAAACCCTAGTCAGTGATTTGATCTGCACGTCAACATTTGATTGCACCGAAAGTCATATTCAAGTTTTGTGATTAACTGTGAAACTAGAATAGAGCATTCGATAGAATTTTGTTCATCGATTCATATGCAATTTTTTGTTATCATTTTGAGTTGTGGATCTCAGGGAAGGTTTTTTGGTGTATGAACTAGATGTTATCCTTGAATCTTAGAGCCTTGTATCGATCAGTGTGAAAGTTAGAAGATCCAGTTTGATGATTTTTTGTTTAACAATGCAAGAAGGCTGACTAAGTGAATGTAGCGTATTGTAGATATTCGAGGAGTAATTGTTTAAGTGTTTTTGTGTTTGAGCATGTTGATTTGGGTCCTCACTATGTTGTGGCCAACTTTGGTTGGTACGCATTGAGAATTATTCATGATTTGAGCTAACAGTTTATAAATATTTTATATTTTGTTGAAGCCGACATGTGGTTGATTAAATCTTTAGTCACAGATATATATAAGAAATCATTTTATCATTTTTGATGTATGTACAAACTGTGTTGATGTGTGTTGTGAAATTCAGAAGGATTGTAGAGTGATTATGCACAGTTTCACTTGTACAGAAAAGGATTTGTGATGTGAATTAAAGAAGACAAAGCAGAATTAGATAGAAGGTCAAGAAAGTGATTGATGTGCTTAACTGGAACTATAATCAGGCATTAGTAGATGCTACTTTCTCAATTCAAATCTTTTGGATGTTATCCAAGTTCTTTTGTAAGACAGTGAGTCTTCTTTTGTATTTGAGCAGTGAGCTCTAGGCAGTGTGCCTGAATGCATGTGCATTCCTTTTGTAAACATTTATTTGAGTATACTCAGATCATATTGTGGATTGACCTCCACTGTGGTTTTTCCCCTAACAGGGTTTCCACATAAAAAATCCTTGTGTTATGTTGTTGTGGTTGCTTGTTTTGTGTTCATGCATCTTTCTTTTGATTCAATGTTATAAGTGGTTTAAAGATCAAGTTAATAAAGTTAAATTTTGTAGAACATTGATTCACCTCCTCCCCCCCCGCTCTTAGTGTTCCTTGATTCCAACATTGAGAGCTTGTGATTTTGAGAGTTTTTTTTCTATTTCATATTTGTGATTGTTAAGAGAATTAGTGAGAAGTTAGAAGAGGGAGATTAACTTGATCTTGAAGGAAGTATCAAGAAAGCTTGAGGAATAGAGCTAAGAGGGGAGTTTAATCAATTGGAGCATTATATAGGCATGCTAATTTCTATATCTTTGTCATTTATGTTGGAAAGGTTAAATAGTTTTGTTTACTATGTTGGAAAAGATTGATTTTGAATATGTTGTGATGCTTGTACATGATTGCATGTTTCTTGGATGTTCATTATGTCTTATAACCTATCTTATTGGTTTATATTTGTATGTAACCTATATCTGAGAGTTTGTATGAATGCAATGCATTTATACTAGATGTAGTTGTCACCACTATATGTAGGATGTCTATACTAAACGTATATAGCATAAAGTAAGAAGTTGCTAGAATAAATTTGGTAGTAAAGTCATTTTGTTTATGAGTTGTTAAGTGGGTTATTTTTGGGGATTTTCTGATCCATGAGAAAGGGGGTAACCTAGAGATAGAGTATGAATGGTCATAAAACCAAATTGAGCTAGGAAGGTGGGTGAGCATGTGATGTCCACTCTAAATTCTGGGTGATGAATACTTTGGCCAAAGTAGTGTAAGTAGCCACTATTTACATTGTCAATAAATTGCGATCCATGTTTACATGCTAGGCAAGGGATAGTCATAGATGTAGGTTTTAGCCACTATATGGAATTTCTAGATATGTAGGACACAACACCATGATCAGAAAAAGCTAAGGTTATGAGGTTACCAAGCCAATCTCTTCGTTGAAGGGTAGGGCCATCTTACTAGTTTGGTAGATGTGTGGAGGACTACAATATGTCCATGGTTGGCAAAAAAGCAGTTGAGTTATCCTTCTCTTCACATAGTTGGCAACCAAGGTTTGAGGAGGATATTCTAGACCATTTGTATTTTCTATATTTAGTATGCTTGTTAAAGCTATGTATGTAAACTTGTATCCATCTCTATGGAATTGTAAATATGAAACGTCACATGAAAATTATGTATCATCAATACTTGTATTGATTAAAGGAATTATTTTGTATGCTATGGGAAATTTTGAAATATGTTTCAAATTTGCATTTATGATTCAAAGGAAAATGAAATTTTTATTGCTCTTAAAGGTTAGATGCACAAAATATTCACTTGTGGGTAAAACAAAGAAAAATTATTGTGTAGAACAATGGGAACATGTTACTGTTGGAAAATGGTCAGCACTCCCCTCAAAATTTGTGACATGGACTAACTACCTCCCGTGGACCCATTAACTCTGGCAGTTGTATCAAGCATTAATAGGTCGATCTTTTGGTGCAATGATGACTGTGGGGCCAACAAATGGTATTAGAGCCAAAGATGTCAGGTTCAAATCCCCTCAGGTAACGCTGAGAGGGAGTTTGTTGGCAAATGGTCAGCGCTCCCCTTGGGATTCGTGAAATGGACTAACTTCCTCCCATGGACCCATTAACTCTAGCAGCTATATCAGGCATTAACAAAATGATCTTTTGGAGCAACAACAACTATGGGGCCAACAGTTACATGTGGTATCATATCTACCATGTTCATCTCTAGAACCTATATGCTCGCTATGTTTCCAATCCAACATTATATGAGTTTAATGTTTGGAAATTCTTGCACCAGAATAGTGCGTCTTAGGATGATGAAACATAGAAAAAGAGGTTCACCCAAAAGGGGATTCACCAAATATATGAACCTAATTTTTCTTTGATGTTTCATTCAATGATGAAGGGAAAATGCATAAATAACAATAAAAAATCTCTCCTAACTAGTATAACAATAATAAGGGAGATTTTAAGAGGTTGAAACAGTGTGTACCTTGTTGAAAACGTGTTATTTTTGGGTCACTAAGGATCATTTTCCCATAGTGGTGAATGGGTCCCTGTTAGGGTTTCTGAAAATCACTTTCAGGGTCTTGTTCCTTGATGTCTGCACTCTCAAATCCCAGGTGACCAGATCCCAAAAGTATGAAACAAATTTTATAGACAACCTCCCGTGATCTTACAATGTAGATGAAAACTTTACAACTTTGACAACTTTTATTCCAATCTTGTTCTCCACTTGATCTTCAACCTAGATATCTGCAATCACACATCAAAGAGGAGAAGAACTTGTTGATTGTTAGGGAATAGAGGATTGACTTGGTCAAACCTCATTTAGGTAATTAAACCTTGTGATGAAATAATAGAACATGAACATGAAATATGAAACATGAAATAATGATACTGTTGACATATTTTATGCCACAATTGGATGCACATCATTTATATCCAATCAAAGAAATCCTATGTGTCCATCCTATTGAAATCCATGTTATTTTTTATGATCTGGGTCTTTGAGGTATTGAAACTCCTCATTTGTGTCTAGTTAGGACTTCCAAAAACCTCACATGTTTAAACCCTCCTAAAACCCTAGTGCTTTTTCCTTGCCACTTTTATTTTGTTCACTCATTGACCTTTTGTACCCAGTCCCCAATTGGCTAAGTTATAACTTATGTCTTAGGTGGTCATGTTTTTTACTGGCCCCTTTACCCGTGTCTTCTGATCGCGGCCCCATTTTAAATATTTGACTAAACTTTTTATGTTCGAGGGTAGAGAAGTAATTTTTTCCCATGTCTTATTTACCTAGGTGCGGTCCCATTTTAAAACTACTTTGAGCATGTGCACAAAATGCATCACTTAAGTGATTTCCCATTGCTAGCCTCAAGTGCATTACGGGTTGAATTTCCCTCATTGGCTTTGTTTCAGTGATGAGTGATGCACTAGTATTTCCTTCATATCACTAGCTCTCTTCACATCGCAGATTGATACATGCCTATTGAAAAAAAAATAGTGATGAGCAATGGAATATCTTTCTTTGCATCTCACCTTTCGTTCGTATCACTGCAAACATTTTACCTCCCATTTCATATATGTGACGTGTGATGGCTTATGTCCCTTCACATTATGTGGAATCTTTGCATCGCTGATACATATTTGAACCTTGAAACATTTCAGTGATGAGCAATGTTGAGAAGACATTACAATGATAGAGAGAACTATTTTGTATTCCCTTCAACTTTCTGATGGATAATAGGATTTCTTCATCGAAGGGGCAAGTAGGTATTGGCAGGATGTTAATGATGGTCTAAGATGGTAATGATGGCAAATAGTGATAGGTGTCTTGGTGGGACCAGGGCCCTAGTTTGCCTTGTTTGATTCAATGATTATGTTCAATAGAGAAGATCTAATGGATATCGCACCATCATTTCACATCGATGTTGTGAAATGAAAAGTGTTGAGATTCTCGCGATGTGCGATGGTCAAGGATCAATGACAGGTGATAAAGAATGAAGATCTAATGGCTATCATGATGGATTAGTGCATCACATTTTTCACTTTCAAAGGTTGAAGTCCTTTGTGCAATGTGTGACGAACGACCTTGATTTAAAGATGATGATCAGATGGTCATCGCTAGCTTCTAATGCATCATGGTTATAAACATAAGAGCTTAAGTCCTTTGCGTAATGTGTGATGATGGTGATATGGTGGGTCCAAGTTCAATACACGATGGACCAATTGTATGACACACATCCTAGACAATAGGTGGAATATTTTCATTGCATTGTGTGCATCCTATGCATCGTGAATTGTTGCCTTATGCTCTTGAGGAGATTAACAATGTATTAAGGCTATGTGATAGTTGTTGATATTGACTCTCCCGCGATCAATGGCCATGTTTTAAAGTTCATTGAGGATTTGATTTCGAGCATCCATATCCAATCCAATGACCGGTTTTAAAAATTCAACAGTCAATTACTCATGTTCATGGAATATTTATAGAAGTTTAATGGCTCAATGACAATTATCAGCTACTTGATTGAATATGATCAACTTGGATAGATTTTCCATGTTTTTAAACATTGTATTGATTGTAGGATTTCACCATTACTCCTTGATGTGCTACAGGGGCCATATTTTTCTATCAAGGTATGTTGGCATGAATTTTGTTACAAAATTCATGGGAGCTCCATCCCTGCATTCATCAAAGCCATCATTCTAGGGCTTGCTTGAAATTTCAGAGCCTTTATGGCTTGGCGGTTGCTCTATAATGGGCATAATTTAGATATTTTATCTGATTGGATTCATCTTTCTATAACCCTAGCTAGGTTAGGGTTAGGTTTTTTATTTCAAATCTTGGTTATGCTTGAACCATAAAGTAAAATATCGTATCATTGTTATGCATTCTTCCTCTTACCCCTCTAGGATTTTTCTTTTGCAAACCTACAACTCTTGCATTCTACCATTATAAAGGTTACTTCAAGCTTTATGTCAATAAAATTCAACTATTATCACCATTACATCTTGCATGTTTGAGTAAAATTCATTTACCTTCATATTTGAGTGGGTGTTTTAGATGTTTCTTTGATATATTATGATGTTCTGAAGAAGGAAGGAACAAACTCTAAATTCAGTGCATCACCTTCTTTCACTTTTCATGTCTCTTTCTCCCCTTTTCCCTTATGATTTGTTAGAGTAGGTTAGCATTAGGCCTTTCATGTGTTGGGTTAGACCAAAAAATCTGCACTTAGTTTAGAAGAGCAAGTCGGCCTTCTCCAGAGACTTGACCTGAATTTGCAAGGTCCAACACCTTGAGGTCATTTCCATTATGTCATTAGAACACTAAACTCTTGTTTAGTAGGGTGTATTTTTATGTGGAAACAGATACCTTGGATGATGTATTGGAATGTAAATTAGAAATCTAACATGAAGTGTCCATGTAGAATGTATATCTTGATCTTGACTTGAATGTGAAACAATGCTTAACTTGGATCTTTAATGCTACATCAACATAATAGGTCAACAACATGCTTGATGCACTATGCCTGTGACATGATTATATGATCTCTAATTGCTAGAATAAAACATTGATAATCTACCCTTGAATTCCTTTTGATTTCTCTTGAAATGCTCTATAATGCTCTTGTGAAAGTACTCTTAGCTTGCATGAAATCTTCTAGGATTTCTTAGATGAAACTATATGAATTAACCTTATATTTATACTAAACTTAAGAATTAACCCCAAAATTAAAATAACACAAGCCGACATCAAATATAGGATTCAAAATCATTAAAATCCCACCACAAATAAGTTTAAAAAAAGGTGTCCTAAGTAAGGAGGACCTATTCTCCATGTTGGGAAAATGGGTCCTAACATAGCTTTCTAGGACCAAGTTTCAAGGAGGTGAAATATTACTAAAATCCCACCACAAATATGTTTTAAAAAGGGTGCCCTAGGTAAGGATGACCCATTTTCCACCTTGGGAGAATGGGTTCTAGCATAGTTTTCTAGGAATCAAACCTTTCCAAATTAAATGGCATGCAATATTATTAATGAGTATCGAGAAAATCCTTGAAAAATGCAATAAGGCTTGGATTTGAATTAAAGGGGCCAATTAAGCTCTAATTAACCTCAATTAAATAATTAAGACCTAGGTTAGTGTGAAAGTGTAAGAAAAAACTTTACAACACCCTAAATAAGGCACAATTAAGTACATTTTATCATTAATTATTTATTCCCAAACTAAGCGTGAAAAAGCGTTACTTTTTTTTACACTACATTTTTCCCCCACATTTTTCCCCCAATTTATTGAGAGTTTTCCCCCATGAAAAAATCACATGAAAATAGACATTCAAGAAACTTAAGTGTGCAACAATAACAAATATACATAATCATACCCTATCAAAGACCAAGAAAAAAGAAAAATACAAGATCAAGCTTCAATCGTTCCAATACAATGTGGAACACGATTGTTTTTCCAAGAAAAAGGATCAAGCTTTGATGGTACAACGTGATGTGGAACAAATCTAGGCTATTTTTCTGAGAAAAAGGATCAATCTTTAATGGTCCAACATGATGTGTAACACATCTAGGCTTTTTTTTTCTGTGAAAAGGATCAATCTTCAACGGTCCAATGTGATGTGGAAGACATCTAGGCTATTTGTCTGTAACATGCATGCTCACTCTGGGGTAGTGGAACATCAGGCCATCCACTAGGTTATTTATCACAACAAGGTGACAAATGAGAGAATCATACTATCCTCCCATATCATACTGAAATTTTCCTCCTAACAACTTTGATAAGGCACCACAATGGTATGCTTTTGAATGTATTGTCTATAAGTTATTGTTAAAGGGGATTTTGCTTCATTCATGTAAGGTATTCTTCTTAGGAAACATCATGACTAATGTCTCCAAGAGAGGACAAGTCAAGAATATCATATCACCACTTATGGGATGCGTCATTTGCACTAAGGGAAATCATATGCTTAAAAATATCATGCTCTTGGATGATATCAAACCCAATGACACCACCAAGAAAAAGATGCACCATAAGAAAAAAGAAAATCACACCATGAAATATGCAAAATGTCAAAATATTTTATCAATGTATTCCCCCACTTTAAAGAGGTTGCTAACGCCAAATTTACTATGAGCAACTGCTTTAAAGTAGCCAATGTTTTCTCCTAAGACATGAGAGATTTCATCAAAAAACTCTATGCCAAGTCATTTATTTTTTAAATAAATCTATGTCATGGAAAAGGAGGGAGGGGTTGCCCCCAAAATCAAATGATAAACATAGGAAGAAATTATGTCACATGCAAGCCAACTTAAGGCATGTCATCCACATCCCAAGCTTGCTCTTATATATACATGGAAGGTGGTAAACTAGCCAAAAGAGATAATCAACAAGCTCCATACAAGGACAAGACTACCTAACCCCTTGCCCCCACTTAGTGCAAGACAAGGATGAGTTGAAGATTGAAAATGGTATGCTACTCCTTGCAAAAAGGAAATGATTTTAAATGAATGTAAAACATGCTATAGTGAGTGTGCTATGGTCCTACAACTATTACATGGCAAGGAGAAACAACTAATGTTATTGATCATAATGAGTAGAAAAAGTATCAATTTGATTCCTATCTAATGAGATATCTATCAGTTCAAGATGCACTAAAGTTAAAGTTGTCCTGGAAGAATCTTTCATAAGAGTGTTGACCTTGAATGAAGGTTTGTTTGTTCGTTGAGAGACAATAAACAAGACCATTAGTCTTTTCTTATGTATTAGGCTCTATAGGGACATAGATACCTTGTTCTCTAGCACCACATCCTTTTCCACTATAACCAAGTTGTTTTATAAGTTCATAGCCTCTTCCATAAATCTTTTTCAGTTCATTTGGATTCGGTGGATGTTCATAATCAGCTTCATCAAAGTTTGTTGTGTAATTTGTTTCATCTTCTAAAGTGGTTGAGGTGGATGCTTTCAAATTTTGTGTTGAATCTTGTGTTGTAATTACCTCTTTTTACTTTCCCTTTTTATAATATTTGTTTATGATCTTGTATCTCCCATGAATGTTGGTGTAAAATCCAATGATCCCAAATCATCCACCGATAACATTGTGAAGGGTTTAGGGCACTTATCTTTTTGTTCTTCTTTCATGAGTTCTACTTGTGTAGTTGGTGTTAGTTTTTTCAAAGGATTTTCATTGTTTTTCTCAATGAGTAAAGCATTGTAAGGCTCAATATTATCTTTGATTGTATACATTTTATTTTTGTAGATATACTTCATTTTACAATGAAGGGTACAAGGCACATTCATCTCATGAATCGATGGTCTACCTAAAAGAAGATTATGGGAAATATTGTGAGGCATAACATGGAATGGAGTTTGTAAGGTGACCATCCCAACTTTAATAGGTAATGTGATGAATCCAAGCAGTTGTTGTCCTACATTATTGGACCCATGAATAGATAAAGAATCGGGTTGAATTTGGCTTTTTTCTACTTCAATCTTATCAAGGAGGCCTACACTACAAACATCAAGAGCCAAACTATTATCGATGAGATTATGTTTGCGGGACTTATTATTCTTAAATTCAATAATAGCCATTATCATTAAATCATCATTCTATTTTTTCACTTCTAATGAAGGTAACTCATCTTGGTGGAAAGTAATGTCCAAGTTGGTCAGAGTATAGCTTGAATTTGGGTTTCCACATCATTTTTTTGCACATTAGGAGGGGTAGGAACTTGTCGTAAAGCATTTTGAAGCATTTTATGATAAATAGGTGAATCTTGAATAAGGTCCCATAAGGATATCTTAGCAAAAGTATTTTTAAATTGTTCAACAAGATCATACTCCTTTCCTTTTTTTAATGGAAAATGGGGAGGACCAAGTAAGATAGGGTTAGGCAATGGGAGGGATGTTTGAGTTGTTTTTCTTGGTTGTGGATTGTTCCTAGTGTTATATATATGAGAAATGGTATTTTAACTTATATGCTATGAAACATCATCATTATTGAGTTGCATTATAGGTGGTTCTAAGATACACACAGGTTTATTTTGAACTTTTGGTTGTTGTGAGGGTGGATAAATGATAAGTTTAGCCTCATGAGGTACAATAATTGAAGGATCTCTAGGACATCTCGAGGGAGTTCTAATATTCATAATCTCAAAAGGCTTGTCCTTATTTTCATGATCTCTTAGTGAAGAGGAATCTAATGTCACTTCATCATCTTCATCTAAGGGATTAATATTGTTAATTTTCTCATTTTCTTGCACCATGATATCCTCCCTACAAACTAGATGTTCATCATTCAAAGGTTGGTTCTTCTAAGATGACTTCATCACAAGTAAGGGGGTTATCAATGGTTAGATTTTCTTGCTTATCAATGATGGTATTCTCTTTTTCAATAATGTTTTTGCTGGGAGAAGAGGGACAAATGGGATTTTCATAACTCAGATTGGTTTGATCTTCTAACACCAAAATATCTTCTTCACAAATAGGAGAGATATTAGGAGAAGGCCAAATTTGATTGTTATGATTGTCCATGATGTTATAATTTTTCTCTAAGGTCTCATTCCCTTGTTCCATAATATCTACTGTAGTAGGAGATCGTTTAGGAGAGGAGGAAACAAGAGGTTCATCACATTCAATGGTTAGATTTTGTAAAGTAGTTTCATCACAAGTAGGGTAATCTTCAAGAGAAGAACAACTATTATTTTCATTCTTAACAATGATTGGACTTTTTTCATTCAAATAGATCATTCAAAATGGTAGGAGAATTAGGGAATGGACGAACAAGATTCTCATGACTCTCATTAAGAGTATCTTCTAACACTAAACTATCTTCTTCACATATAGGAGAGATATTAGGAGAATAAAAAAATTGATTGTCATGGTTATCTAGGATTACATCCCCATGTCTTATAATGTCTTCCCAAGTAGGAGAGTTAGGGTTGTCATAGCTCTCAATCATTGTATCTCTTAACACCAACATATCCTCCTCACAAATGTGATTTTCATGATTTTCCACAATTATGTCATGATTAACTAAAGCATTCTCACAAATAGGGGAGGTGTTGGGAGATGAATGGAAACTAGGTAAAGTAATGTTAAGGAATGCTTCAATGATCTCATCTTCTTGTTTCATAATATATTCCCAATGGGGAGGAGGAATGGGACAAACAATAATTTCATGATTCTCAATGATTATATCTTCTTTCACCAAGACACCTTCATCACCAATAGGTGAGGTATCATGAGAAGAAAAATTATGGTTTCCATGATTATCTATGCTTGTATCCTTTTGTGTCATATCATCCTCACAAATGGGAGAGATAATTGGGTTTGAGATAGGCAAGGTAATATTAAGGATTGTATCAATGGTTTTATTCTCTTTCTCTAAGATGTTCCCATAACTAGGAAAGATGGTGGAAGGATGGCTAACATGTTTCTTAATGACCTCATCTCTATGCTCTACATTAAACTCATAAGAGGGGATGTTGTACTTATTCCATCCATTATTAACTATATCAAAACCACATGTCTTAAAAGGAAACATGCTAACATAAAAAAATTTAAGCTATCTAACTTATACAATGCTTCAAAGTGCAAAAAAAATGTCTAATAGATCTAATGATTTACACCATTGAAATGATTTTGAAACACTTTTAAAAATGACTATGTTAAATGGATGATTTGACCTATATGCATAAAATACAAATTCTTAAAACTTTCCAAACTTATACTATAGGTTACCAGCAGACCTAGGAAGTACAAAAAACCACTAAAAATCTCAAAAAAAGTGGTTTTTGTAGGGCTTGAGGGAGTCATTCACCCAAGGTGGAAAATGGGTCCTAGTATGCTTTTCAGGGAAAGTCTAAATCTGGAAATGAAGCTTGTAAATTGTGAAACGTTGCTTCCTATGTAACCCTATCAATGACTTATTCACTACCTTGGGAAAATGGGTCCTAGATTAGGGCTTTTGAATTGGTTTTTACTGATTTTTAAGATTTTTTCAATGAGTTTCAGTTTCAGGTCTGTAATAATAATTTTTAGTTTCAAATTTTTGCAAATGTATTATGAAATGAAAGTTGGAAAGGTAATGAAATGATGAATTACAAAACCTATTTTGATATGCAATTTTTATTTTATTTTCTAATGCAATTTTATGTGGTCTAAATGATATGCAAGATGACTAATTTGTTTTTGTTATTTTTAGATTTAAAAGAATACAAAACAATGCAATTCTAAAAACCCTAGGTAAGATTGAAACTTTAATGCAAAATATGAAACCTTAAATGAGATCAAATTCAATGCAAATGAATGCAATATCTAACCTAGGATGATAAGAAAGACTCTAAAATTACAAAAATACAATGTTCAATAAGTCGGGTTAACCAAAATGAAACATAGAGAAAGAGGTTCACCCAAAAGTGGATTCACCAAATGGATGAACCTAATTTTTCTTTGATATTTCATTCAATTATGAAGGGAAAAATTCATAAATAACAATCATAAATCAATCCTAACTGTTATAACAGTAATAAGGGATATTTTAAGAGGCTAAAAGAATGTATACCTTGCCAAAAAAGTGTTGTTTTTGGGTCACTAAGGACTCATTCACCCAAAGTGGTGATTGGGTCCTTGTTATGGTTTCTAAAAATCACTTTCAAGGTCATGTTCCTTGATGTATGTACTCTCAAATCCTAGGTGACCAGCTCTGAAAATTCTGAAACAAATTTTGTAGACAACCTTCTGTGATCTCGCAATGTAGATGACAACTTTGCAACTTTTCAACTTTGACAACTTTTGTTCCAATCTTGTTCTCCACTTTATCTTCAACCTAGAAATATGCAATAAAAAATCAAAGAGGATAAATACTTATTGATTGTTAGGGAATAAGGGTTTTCCTTGGTCAAACCCCATTTAGGTAATTAAACCTTGTGATGAAATAATGAAACATGAACATGAAATATGAAACATGAAACAATGATACCTTGGATGATGTCTTGGAATGTAAATCAGAAATCTAACATGAAGTGGCCATGTAGAATGTAGATCTTTATCTTGAATTGGATGTGAAACAATGCTTAACTTGGATCTTCAAAGTTACATCAAAAAACTAGCTCAACAACATGCTTGATGCACTATGCCTTTGACATAATGATATGATCTCTAATTGCTGCAATAAAACCTTCATAATCTACCCCTTAATACCTTTTGATTGCTCATGAAATGCTCTATAATGATCTTGAGAAATTACTCTTAGCTTGCACAAAATCTTCTAGGATTTCTTAGATGAAACTATGTGAAATAACCTTATATTTGTACTAAACTTAAGAATTAACCTTGATATTCAAATAACACAAGCTGGCATCAGATCTAGGATTCAAATTCATTAAAATCCCACCACAACTAAGTTTAAAAAGGGGTGTCCTAAGTAAGGAGGACCCATTCACTACCTTGAGTGAATGGGTCATAGCATAGTTTTCTAGGACTCAAACCTTTCCAAATTAAATGTCATGCAATATTATTAATGAGTGTCGGGAAAAATCCTTGAAAAATGTAATTAATAAGGCTTGTATTTGAATTAAAGGGGCCCAATAAGCTCTAATTAACCTCAATTAATTAATGAATCCCTAGATTAGTGTGAAAGTGTAAGAAAAAACTTTAAAACACCCTAAATAAGGCACAATTAAGTACATTTTATTATTAATTATTCATTCCAAAACTAAGCATGAAAAAGGGTTACTTTTTTTGATACTACAGATGACTGCAAGAAAGTCAGTGTTTGGAAATGAGCACTACCTATGAGCCAAGAAGGAAAAATAAGCCCTTTTTCAACCATTGAGGGAGCCAATCATGAAAATGCCATGTGGCTGAGTGATACTAAGACTTTCAATCATGCCCAAGTTCACGAATCAGTTAAGAGAAACGAAGGATGAGAGAGGCTACCAACTTGAAACTTCTACCTTTTGTTTCCCCATCCAAGTCAAATTGTTTATCACTTTCTAGGGATATTCCCTCAGAATGTAGTGTTATTCCAACAATGATATTTAGGGACCCTCATGTTATACCTACAGCTAAAATTATTGTAATAGCCTCAAGTGACAAATTAGAGGAGTATGTTCCCCAATATTATGTATTAGAGGATAGGTCTGAGGGATATTTTCATTTTGATGAAGTATATGAGAAAAAATCTGAGGGTTATACCCCACGTAGCTATGTATTGGAAAGTTAATTTGAGGGATACTCTCCTTTAGACTATTTGAATAGTCATTCTATGTAAACTCAAGGATATTGAAATCCTTTTTAATATTAATGAAAAACATGCTTTTTGGAAAAACTTGTGTATAAACATTCTTTATGGAATTCCTTATATATGGTTGCTCTTTTAAAATTATTTTAGAATGTTAAGTAAACTTTCTTAGATCTAAATAAATGAAATCTATAGGTATAAATCTTCTTGGGAAAAATGGTTAGGACACGAACTAATGTTGGAGAAGTCAAGAAGTAGGAAAAGGTACTGAGAATGTTGAAGCTAAGTTGGACTGCATCTTGTCAATAATGGATGAAATAGGAACAAGGATAAGAAACCTCAAAAAAGAGGTAAGGGGGAAAGAAAGGGAGGAACAAGAAGTCCCAAATAATGATGAGGAAGTTCTTAACAATGAAGAATAAGGGGAGAATTCTTTTGGTCACACCCATTCTAGTGAACATGAGGATGAGGAATCACAGTCAAGGTCAAATGGAACTAAAAGGAAACAACTGGCCAATGAGCTATATCTCATGGCATGAGGAAGATCACACCTCCAAAGTTTGAAGGTAGTGCTACTAGGGATGTGGCTGAAGCATGGCTTATGGATATGGAAAAGTACTTTGAGATTAGAAATTACTTTGAAGTCACTAAAGCCATATGGGGAGCTTTCTAGTTAGCATATGAAGCATCCAAATGGTGGATGAATAAGAAGATTGAGCTAGGGCTCAGTTACTCGAGGATAACATGGAGTGAATTTGTAGAGATTTTTTAGCAATGGTGGTTACCACTACTCTTCTATGATCAAAAGCTCATTGATTTCCAAAACTTGAAGCAAGGAGATTCTTCAGTGAATTAATATTGGGAAAATTTCACTCACCTCTTGAGGTATGCACCTATGTACCAAAAAGATGAGTGATTTTGAATAAGGAAATTTATTATGGGTGTCAATGCCCAAATAGGTGGTGAAGTAGACGTGCACAATCTTACAACCATGGACTTGGTGTATGAAAAAGCTATTAAGTAGGAACAAAAGATTAATTATATTCCAAACTATTAGGAAAGGAATAGAAAGAAGTCAAATTTGGCACAAGCTAATCAAAATTCAAAGAGGCCTAATGAAGGGAAAATTTTTCAAAATCAAGGGGATAAGGGACCCCAAAAAAATTGGAATGAACCGAGAAGAGATTTGAGAGGAAGAAACAACAACTACAACAACAAATTCAACAACAATGCTAGTGGAAATGTTAGTAACTTTAGAAGACCTGTGAGAAGGAGGGGACCAGTGAAAGGATGTTTTACATGTGGGGGAGATCACTTTTCTAATTAGTGCCCTAACAAGCCGACGAGATCACAACCACATGGGAATCCTCTTCCTTTGCAACAAGATGCATTATAGCAAAGGATACATGTTGTAGAAGATAACCGAAAAGTTGAGTACCAAATTACTCCAATAGAAGTCTCAGGTACTTTGTCTAGAATTCCTATCTCAATTTTAATAGATATTGGTGCCATGAATTTTTTTATTTATCCTAGAATAGCAAGTCAAATGTCTAGAAGGGCTAGTTTTATGGAAAAATTCTTAGGTTGTTGAGTATGAAAACTAGAAAAGAGCTGAGGTGAGTCAATGTCTATTTGAACCAAGGGTTGAACTTCCAAGTTTCTCTACGGAGGTGAATTTGTACATAACCCCTTAGGTTCTTATGATGTCATCTTAGGGATGAATTGGCTATGGAAGCATAGGTCCAAAGTGGATTGTGATGCTAAAACTGTAGAATGATTAGACGATCTAGGTAACCAAGTGTTATTGCAAGGAACACCTAGAGAAGTAAAACTGTGGCAATTTTTTATTGTGCAAATGCATAGGGAAAAAAAGAAAGGTTGTCAAATCTTCACAGTAAAAATGGAAAAATTTGAGGAATACAAGGAATTCATTATTCAAGATCACATTATGTATTATGAACCTCAAGATTCCTAAGAAGTCGAAGAAGGAGAAGTTGTGGAAATAGGGAAATCGGATATGGAGAAATATCCTATCCTATGGAAATTTATGGATGTACTCCTAGATGAACTACTTGGATTGCCTCCCAAGAGAGTGTTTGATTTATCCATTGACATAGTCCCTAGGTCAGAACCTATATCAAAATTACTGTATAGGATGACCATAATAGAATTGATGGAGTTAAAGGCACAATTAGAAGAATTATTGTCTAAATGAATAATAAGACCTAGTGTTTCACCCCGAGGAGTGCCAATGATCTTCATAAAGAATAAAATGGTACACTATGCTTGTGTATTGACTATCGATTGCTTAACAAAGCAACAGTAAAGAATACGTATCCATTTCCACATATTGATGATCTCTTTGATCAGATGTGGGGAGCGACAGTGTTCTCGAATATTGATCTACATTCTAGATTTCATCAACTAAGAATCGAGGATGAAGACATTTTCAAGACATCTTTCAAGACTAGATATGGTCATTAATAGTTCACAATCCTACCTTTTGGAATCACAAATGCACCAACAACATTCATGAACCTAATGAACAATGTATTTAGGGACTTCTTGGATAGGTTTGTGTTGGTTTTCTTGGAAAAAGTCCTAATCTACTGCAAGAATGAAGAGGAGCATCACAAGCATCTAGAGATTGTAATCCAATGACTAAGAAAGCATAAGTTGTATGGGAAACTCTCAAAGTGTACCTTCTTCCAAAAAGAGGTACAATATCTAGGTCATATAATTTCAACAAATGGGATTGCAACTGATCCAATGAAAATAAAAGTAGTGCTTGAGTGGTCAATGCCCAAGAATGTGCCAAAAGTTATAATTTTTATGGGTTTGGATGGGTATTATCATAAGTTTGTTGCAAAATTTTCAAGAATAGCCTTTCTCGTCACTTCTTTGCAAAGGAAAGGTAAGAAGTTTGAGTGGATAGAGAAATTTCAAGCGGTGTTTGATCTGCTCAAGGAAAAGTTGACCATGACTCTAATATTGAAGGTACAAGATGTAGATGGTAACTTTATTTTTACCAATGATGCTTTAGGAGAAGGTTTGGGTGGAGCATTAATGTAGGAGGGGTGAGTCATAGCTTATGAGTCAAGCAAGATAAAGCCTTATGAAAAAAATTATGCTTCACATGATTTGGAGTTATCATCGGTTGTTCATGTATTACAAATGTGGAGACTCTATCTGTTGGGGAAACCATTTGAACTCAAGACCAATCATCATGGTCTCAAGTATTTGTTTACCCAACCTAATCTTAATGAAAGATAAAGAAGATGGTTGGAACTGATATCTGACTATGATTTCAACATCAGTTCTATCAAGGGGAAGGAGAATCAGGTTGCCAATGCTCTAAGTCATAGGAGGCATATCTCCTCGATGGTATTAATCCAAACTAACTTCAAAGGTCAAGTGTTGCGAGAATCCAAGGGTGATGAGTTTTATGAGAAATTCAAGAAATAACACTTAGATAATCTACAAGATCAAAGGTACAAGGGATATCACATTGAACCTAATCAATTATTAAGGTTTAAAGGGAGAATTTACATACCTAATTCTGAGAATTGAGGAACTTGGTATGGAAATAACTTCACAATGCACCATATTCAGGACATTTTGGTGTAACCAAGATGTTGGCTGATGTATAGCCATTATATTTCTAGAAGGGTATGAAAGGGGATGTTGCAAGGTTTGTAGCAAGTTGCTTAGAGTTCTAAAGAGTGAAGGAAGAGCATCACCATTTTTCAAGTCTTTTGTATGCACATGAAGTTCCAAAAAGTAAGTGGGAAGTCACGAGCATGGCTTTTGTGCAAGGTCTACCTATGTTGAGAAATAAGAACAATGCCATTTGGGTAGTGGTGGACAAGCTCACAAAAGTGGCTCACTTTATACTGAGAAATTAGACTGATGGAGCTCCTCTAATAGCTTAGAATTTTATTCAAGATATATTTATATTACATGGGATTCCTGAAAATATTATATCTAATTGGAATGCTCGTGTCACATCTAGATTTTGGAAAACCTTATTTTCTACACTTGGAACAAAATTGAACATAAGTTCCACATATCATCCAGAAACGGATGGAAAACCTGAAAGGGTAAACCAAGTGCTAGAGAACCTACTAAGGATGTATTGCATGGATTAGAAATACAATGGGAAGATTACCTACCATCAGTTGATTTTGCATATGATAACACTTATCATTCTGCAATCAAGATGACTCCATTTGAAGCATTATATGGGAAGAAGTGTCAAACTCCTAT
The DNA here is from genome assembly GCA_007258455.2 of Sequoia sempervirens. Lineage (NCBI taxonomy): Eukaryota > Viridiplantae > Streptophyta > Pinopsida > Cupressales > Cupressaceae > Sequoia > Sequoia sempervirens. The sequence continues at coordinate 356,157,676 of VDFB02000017.1, forward strand.
AAGGTGGGATAAGCTAGAAGATAGGATAAGCCTCAGGCTAGAAATGTTATTTGAAATGGAGGAGAAAGTTGGTATTATTAAGAAGAGGTTAGTAGAAGCTAATGATAGGAAGAAAATTTATGTTGATACCAAGCAAGTACCCAAAAATTTCTCAGTAGGAGAAAAGGTTTTGTTAATGGTCAAGCCTCATAAGAGTTCTATCAATTTTGGAAAGTCATCAAAACTAGCTATGCACTACGTGGGTCCTTTTGAGGTTCTTGAAGAGATCAACCCTATTGCATATAGGATTGCCTTGCCACTATCTCTTACTAGGACGCATAATGTTTTTCATGTCTTGTATCTTAAGAAGTATATACCAGGTGATGACCATGTTATTGATTGGAATTCTTTACAAGTATATGACCCAGGAGTGGTAACAAATGAGCCTCTCAAGGTGTATGAAACACGTAAGATCCACTTAATAATAGACAGGTTCTACAATGCAAGGTCCAATGGGATTAGTATGCAGAAGATTCTACCACTTGGGAAGACTAGATGCTGAGATAAAACAAAACTTTCCACAAGTCTTGCTAGATTTTGAAAACTCTTGAAAACAATGATGTTTTATAATGTGATGTTTAAGGATGTTTTATGTTCTATATTATTTCCATGTCGATACTTAATAGTCATCGACAATAATGATTCAAAAGGGGGGAATATCTTACACCCTGAGTGATATTACCTATTTACTATTACCTTGTTTGGTTAAATTGCTTGAATATATGAATGATTTTATGAATGTGTTTTATGAATCTTAATATGAATGTGTTTAATGAATCTTGAATGGAAATGTGATGAATGAATGATTGATGCAATTTGATATTTTATAATGATTCTAACTATGAAATGCATGATGCATATGATTATGTTGTGATTGGCTAACTACTATAATGATGTGCTAAGTTGAGTGCAAGAATAGGTTCGAACCACTGGAAGAGAGAGGAAGTATCACTTAGGAGAAGAACTTGGTCTAGTAACCCTTAATGAGCCTAATTCAGCATTCACACACTCACTCCCTGGTTGGTTAGAAATGTTGAGTCAAGTCAGTTTTGGGAAAAGGCAAGTAATCTTTGGTTTAGATGTGAATGTTGTGATTGAGGAATGTGATTAAGTCTTTATTTCATGTGAAAGTCCTTCCTTGTGTGTTTATTGTGGTATCAATGAGATATATGCATAAAATGTATATATATGTATATATGTACATGTCAATGGTAGACTCATACATGTGATTGAATATGTACATGAGTATACATAGGTAGACATACCTATACATGCTCATGAATGGATTACAATTGGACTAAGGTGAAATATATATATACTTTGTGTATATATGTTGATTGATGGTTATGAGTATGATCATTTTTATAAAGATATTGAAATGATAATATGTATATGTATATATATAGTATATATATATTAATATATATGTATAAAGTAATATAGTGACATATATATTAATATATATGTATAAATTAATATAGTGACATATATATTAATATATATGTATATGTTTTGATTAATATATATACATATATAAGTTAAAATAATTGGAGATATCCTTAAAGAGAAATATATAGCACTATTACTAATATTGATGAAGTGCTTAAATGAGATAAGGGCACATGAATAAAGGTGCATATATGTATATGTAATAGCCTCAATGCTACATAATAATCAGTGCATAAAGCAACAAAACACTTAGTCAACAAGTATGCGAGGCACGTATGAAGTTAACTGTTATTGTGTAAACATTTCAATATGAAGTTAATGCAATTTTAAACAAATAAAAGTAGTCAAACCTGCGCTATTCTTAAGGGTTCCATATTATGAAATGTGGCATCAATATGGAAGAGAATGTAATGCATAAGAATTCTATATACTATGCATAAGCTTGATCAACTAATATTTTATCCTTGAGACTCAGTCAAGAGTAAACTTACAGAAGCATGAGAAGGAATTCAATTAAGGAAACTTGTTGTTGAGCTTTCTATTCATTTGACTTAATAAAAGAGTCATGTTGTCCCTTATAACAAGTCGACTCAACCAGTTAAATGGAGAAGACTATTATGTGTTGCAAACATGTAAGTTAGTTTGATGAGTCATTGCATGAGAATGGAAAGGTGACAAAAATATTAACTTGTTTGTAGTCTTTGATTCATCACACTTTAGTATAAGTAGAGGTGCTCATTCTACCAATTGCTACACTGTTCAATTTGATTATCTTGTTGTAATTCTACTATGATTTTTGAGAACTAGTTAGTTGAGAGCTTGTGATTTTGAGAGTTGTTTTGCTATTTCATATTTGTGACTGTTCAGAGAATTAGTGATAAGTTAGAAGAGGAAGATTAAGTTGATCTTGAAGGAAGTATCAAGCAAACTTGAGGAATAGAGCTAAGAAGGGATTTTAATCAATTGGAGCATTATACAGGCATGCTAGTTTCTATACCTTTGTCATTTATGTTGGAAAGGTTAAATAGTTTTGTTTACTATGTTGGAAAAGATTGATTTTTAATATGTTGTAATGCTTGTACATGATTTCATGCTTCTTGGATGTTCATTATGTTGTAGAACCTATCTTATTGGTTTATATTTGTATGTACCCTCTATATGAGAGTTTATATGAATGTAATGCATTTATTCTATATGTAGTTATCACCACTATATGTATGATGTCTATACTAAACATATGTAGCATAAATTAAGAAGTTGCTAGAATCATTTTGGTAGTAAATTCATTTTTTTTATGAGTTAAGTGGGTTACTCTTGGGTTTTTTTGATCCATGGGAAATGGGGTAACCTAGATATACAATATGAATGGTCATAAAACAAAAATAAGCTAGGAAGGTGGGTGAGCATGTGACATCCACTCTAAATTCTGGGTGATGAATACTTTGGCCAAAGTAGTGTAAGTGGCCATTGTTTACACTGTCAATTCACCATGATTCAGGTTTACATACTAGGCAAGGGATAGTCATAGATATAGGTCATAGCCACTATATGGCAGTTAAAGATATGTAGGACACAACACCATGTTCATAAAAGGCTAAGGTTATGAGGTTACCAAACCAATTTCTTCTTTGAAGGATAGGGCCATGTTACTAGTTTGGTAGATGTGCGCAGGACTACAATAACTGCATGGTTGGTAGAAAAGCACTTGAGTGATGCTTCTCCTCACATAGTTAGCTATCAAGATTTGAGGAGGATATTCTAGACTATTTGTACTTTCTATATTCAGTATGCTTGTTAAAGCTATGTATGTAAACTTGAATCCATCTCTATGGGAATTGTAAATATGAAATTTCACATGGAAATTATGTATCATCAATACTTGTATTAATGAAAAGAATTATTTTGTATGCAATGGAAAAGTTTGAAATATGTTTCAAATGTTCATTTATTATTCAAAGGAAAAGAAACCTATTATTTCTCTTAATGGTTAGATGCATAAACTATTCATTTGTGGGTAAAACATAGAAAAATTATAATGTAGAATAATGGGCATGTTACAACAATTGCAAAAAGTTGGTTAGGAACTTCTAAAGCATTTTGAGGTGTTTTTTTGATGTAGAGTAGGGTGGAAGACTTAAAACTAACTCAATCCAACAAACTTTCCAATTCTAGTATCCTAATTTGATGGGTTTCTCTCACAATCTTCCTATTTCCTAGTAGTACTCCACAACCGGTTTTCCCAACATAACTTCCAAACCAAGCCTCAAACCTAGAATGAGATCACCATTTAAGATACCCTTTTTTCCATTTGGGAACATATCAACTTTGCAAGTAGGGTTACTTTGGAACCAGACCCTCAAAATTTGACCACTACACTACAAATTAGGCCTAATTAGGCTTGTTTGGAATGGTAAAAACAAGGTCTTCAAACCCCAGACTTCAAATCTTCAAAGAAATGGCTCAGACATGTCCTAAATGGTCCGCCTCAACATTTTCCATCACTTTAAACAATTTCTCCAAATATTTTCAATAAAACCTAAGTCCTATGCAACTTATTTGCCTAAAACATGAGGTAAAATCAGTTAGGGCATCACCAAACTTGTATCAAATTGCATCCCCTACTCTTGTAACATTCTAAGCACTAAATATACCCTATCTATATCCATTAAACTAATTTTGAGGCCAATTCATCAGTGGAATGGAGATAAATTCATCTTACTTGCTTCAAAACAACCCTAAACTAGGTTTTCAGATCGTTTTTAGGAAAAATGCTCTAACTTACTCCAAACTTGATGAAACCAGATGAAACCAAGTGAAAAAGAACAAGAACTCAAAGAACCATCACTTCCAATAAATTTTTTTCACTTTCAAGCTATATAGGGCTGTACCAACCTCTGTAGCAGCAAAATAATCTTCAAAATGCAGGAAAATAGAGCTTTATTATTGTTCAATCTCCAAAACAACAGCTAGAACATTTCCTCAACCATACCAAAGCGTATTTAAACATTGAAAAACCAAAACCAACTATTTTCCCATCAAAAAATAAAGCCTAACTGTTCAACTTCCCCAAAAATGTAAAAATGCAAAAGTTGCTTGATAACTTTTGTAACTTTTACAATATTTACAAAATGGACTCCAAAATGACTAAAGACACCTCAAACACATAAAAAATGTTCTTCAAGACCTTATTATATACAAAATGACTCAACTAAACCAAAATACTAACATTTAGCAACTTTTATCATTGAGACCTATGGTGCCCTGCACCATACTCCCCAAGCAAAAGAGACTCAAGTCCCCTTGAGGACAGTGTTGCATAAATAAATTCAAGCTTGTTCATGTCATTCCCTAACCTCCAAGTAACATCTCCATTTGGTAAGCCCTTCCAATGGACTAAATACTAGAAATAAGCATTATCCCTAGTTTTTTTGAATTCTTTGGCATCTAGGATATGCTTCAACTATAGAGACCTATTTGTTGGATGATCTTGGCTCCTTCTTCACTTGAGAATGTTGTTTAACCTACATCATTACCTGCTACCATATCTTCCCTTTCATTTTAATTAACCTCCTTCTTCTTCACTTCAATTGTGCTTGAACTTGTTCACATTCCCTTGTAGTTTACCCTTGACCTTTTCACATTTGTTTCCCATCTCTTCCATCTATTGTTGTATCACTGTAACTATTGCTTGATCATGCTTACTAAATTTTGGTATGAAGGGAATAAAATGATGAATATCCCCTTTTGAAAGCAATGAATGAAACACTTCTCCTACCATCATGGCAACATACTTCTTAATCCAACCTTGGATGTCCAAAATCAATTCATTCTTCATGTCTGTTGTCATAATATCTTCAGGTTTAGGAGTGGCTGCAAGGTCTAGGTGCTTCTCTTCTTCTACCTTTATAAACTCCTTCTTACCTACCATCATCACATTAGCTCCCTTAGTTTTCCCTTTGTCCTCCTCATTCAATGGTTTCAAGGTATAGGAGACCCCATCTTTTTCTATCTCATAAGTATTTTTCCTCCCATCATACATAGCATGCCTATCAAATTTCCAAGGCCTCCCTAGTAGCAAATGGCATACATCCATGGGTAGTATGACACATAAAATTTTATCTTTGTACCCTCTTATATTGAACTCCAGCCAACTTTGTTCATTTACCAAAACATATTGACCCTCATTAAACCAAGAGACTTTGTAAGGAGTAGCATGTGGTATCTTAGGCAACTTAGGTTTTTCAACCATATCAACTAAAAACCATATTATTTGTACTTCTTGAATCAATTACAACTTTAAAAACCTTACCCAAGCACTTAAAAGATGTCTTGAAGAGAGTCTTCCTTTGTGGTGGCTCTGTCTCTACTAGTGTCTTGATGAGGGTCCTTACCATGAGTGATTCACCAACCTCTAGAGCAACATGTTGTGATGTTGAGCCCACACTCTCACAATCATCTCCTTGAACAATCTAATTTCTCCTTTCTCCTCTAGCTGAATTAGTGGTTTGATCTTCATTGCATTTCCATGTTTGATGTCCAAACTTGTTGCATTGGTAACACCTTCCTATGAATCCACTAGGTCCTCTTCCTTGACCTCCAAATCTACCACTAAAGCTTGATCTACCTCCTCTAAATCCACCTTACTAATCAGGAACTTGTTCTTGAAATTTTCTTGTACCTTCTTGGCTCTCATATGACTACCTTGGATTAGAAAATGTCTCTCTCCCTTTGGAATTTCTGCTTCTACCCCTATTTGAATTGTCTTATCTTCTCTTTAGGTTTTCTTCAGCCCTAATTGCCAATTGAAAGAATTCCTCAACTGTCCTTGGGTTTTCCAAACTGAACTCATCTTGAATGTTAAATCTTAACCCACTAAGATATTTAGCCACTTTCTCCACATCATCCTCCATATGACCTACTCTTATACTCAACTTATAAAACTCATCAGTGTAAGCTTTAACATTCATATCTCTTTGTTTCAGACCTTGAAGTTTCATGTACAATTGAATTGCATTATCATCTAGTAAGAACTTACCCTTAAACTTGGCCACCATTCTGTCCCAAGAGACAATTTTTGACTTACCTTTCTTTCTCCTTTCAGTCTGATTATAATCCCATCAAAGTAGGGCATGAACCTTCAATTTTGTTTTTGCCAACTTTACCCTTTGTTCTTAAGGTATGTTTTCACATTCAAAATAATTATCAATTGTTGCAATCCAATTCAAAAGCTCTTCCTCATTCAAGTTCCCTCCATACATAGGTAAATCAATATTTATCTTGTGTTTATCTACCTTGACTACTCTTAGTAGCTTGGCCATCCTCTGCTCATCAGGATCCAATTCCTCTTCCTCTTCTTCTTTATTCTCCTCTTCCCCTTCTTTTTTAGGGTCACTCACATCACCTATGACCATACCTCTCCTATGAATGGTTTCAATAGCCTCAAGCCTTACTACCACTATATCTTGTAGTTCCTTCAAACTTCTAATCTCCTTTGCAGTCTTCTCTTTCATCTTATTCATTTCTCTAGTCATAGGGTTACCCTTTGGAGGCATCTTGTTCTCTTTTTCACTTCACACCTTCTCTTTTTAAAAAAAATATCTATGTTCTGATACAAATTTGATGTAGAGCAGGGTGGAAGACTTAAAACTAACTCAATCCAACAAACTTTGCAATTCTAGAATCCTAATTTGATGGGTTTTTCTCACAATCTTCCTATTTCCCTAGTAGTACTTCATAACTGATTTTCCCAACATAATTTCCAAACCAGACCTTAAACCCAGAATCAGATCACCATTTAAGATACCCTTTTTTACATTTGGGAACATATCAACTTTGCAAGTAGGGTTACTTTGAAACCAAACCCTCAAAATTTGACTACTACATTGTAAATTAGGCCTAATTAGGCTTGTTTGGAATGGTCAAAAAAAGGTCTTCAAACCTCAGACCTCAAATATTCAAGGAAATAGGTCAGACATGTCCTAAATGGTCTACCTCAACATTTTTTGTCACTTTAAACAACTTCTCCAAAGCTTTTCAGTAAACCCTAAGTCCTATGCAACTTATTTGCCTAAAACATGAGGTAAAATTAGTTAGGGCATCACCAAACTTGTATCAAATTGCATCCCCTAATCCTGCAACATTGTGAGCACTAAATATACCCTATCAATATCCATTCCACTGAGTTTGAGGCCAATTCATCAGTGGAATGGAGAGAAATTTATCTTACTTGCTTCAAAATAACCCTAAACTAGGTTTTTTAGACCGTTTTCAAGAAAAATGCTCTAACTTACTCCAAACCTGATGAAACTAGATGAAACCAAGTAAAAAAGAACAAGAACTCAAAGAACCATCACTTCCAATCAAAATTTATTCACTTTCAGGCCGTACAGGGCCATACCAACCTCTGTAGTAGAAAATTAAACTTCAAAACACAAGAAAATGGAGCTTTATTATTGTTCAATCTCCAAAACAACAACTAGAACCTTGCCTCAACCATACCAAAGTGTATTTAAACACTGAAAAATAAAAAACAACTGTTTTCCCACCAAAAACTAAAGCCTAACCATTCAACTTCCCCAAAAATGCAAAAATGCAAAAGTTGCTTGACAACTTTTGCAACTTTTACAATACTTACAAAATGGACTCCAAAATGACTCAAGACACCTCACACACATAAGAAATGGTCTTCAAGACCTTATTATATTCAAAATGACTCAAATAAACCAAAATAATAACATTTAGCAAATTTTATCATTAAGACATATGGTGCCCTACACCATTTTTGGAGTCGACCTACACATCTCACTATAGTCTCAAATTGAATCCACCCCTAAGGAAAATCAAATTTGCTATCCGATATATGGCATAATCTCTATTCAAAAAAATTATGACACTTTTGCTGAGAGAGGTACGCTTGACATTGGGCATGGTTGATTTTATTCTCTTGCTAGCCATGATTTATCATTGTAAAGGCCACCATGATTCTATTGGCCATGAATTAGCATAAAAATGGTCATGTTTTTCTTTGTGCATTCATCTTTGCATGTGGTGTATTGAAGGAAGATTGAGCCATATTGGATGAAGGCTTGGCATGATGGTTGAAGGGCAATGGGAAACACTTTTCATAGTCCACAATTGGGGCACTTGAGAGACACAACCCATGGGGCATTTGAGAGGTCGCGCCCTTTGTGGTGCTTGAAGGAAGACAACCATTTTATCAAGATCATTGGTAGGAAAAGATGCCAATATTCCAAGTGCTTCTAAGATACCTCAGCTCCAATTCATCACCTAAATCCGCAAGTCAAATGTTGGTTAGCCTTGGTGCCTATTCCTTTACCTTTGTGTATGGAGGTAGTGGCACTTTTGTGCAGGTCATGACTATTCAATTGCCACCCCTCATCGACCCCTATAGACGTGATTTGGTGATTTTGTCATGTGTTTTAATCTATGTGTGTTTTTTCTTGGATAGGTAGAGGGAGGCATGATAGGCTGAGAGGTTGTGAGGTGCGAGGACTCTTCATTGTACCCATTTCTTTTGATTTCTGCATAGAAGCAAAATTTTCGTGATTGCATTTGGGCTACATTGAATTTGGGGTCACATCGGACGTAGAGAACCTCCCCCTCAAGCCTCATGTAGAGGCTCACGCCCAAGGATGGAAGAAACCCATGAAGGAAGCATTTTGATGGGACATGCATCAAATTTGGCATGGGAATCAAGGGCACTATTCATCCTCATTTTGTGTAATTTGCTAAGGTCACCTTACCCCCCTAGGGCTAATGTCAACCAAGGTGGAGGGGGAGCCATCTCAACCTTAACCTCTTGATCACATGGGAATCAATCCCTTGGTTCTTTCCAACCAAAGGGGACTTTAAAATCTCTCTAATTTTTTCCTCCTTTTTTAAATATATAGTGCAAAAAATATTTTTCAATTTGAACTTTTTTTTGTAAGAAGGCAAATCAATTTTGTAAAAGTGGAAAATTTGGAAGCTTAATAACTTTTTCTCGGTAGCTTAGAATTGAGTGTTGGTTTTTACAAAAGTTCTTGTTTTTTCACAATGCATCCAATGAGCATACCATCACACTCACACTATAAAGTGTCAATTTATGCTCTATTTAGCCTATTTACAAAGAAGTCCTTCTATAAAGTGCCAAATTAAGGGGGGAAAATAAATAATCAAGGGGGTTTTATTTTTTATTTTTATCTTTTATTGAGGTTTGTAAGACATAACTTAATATATGTCTTCTTAATCCACCTCATGAAAATAAAATTGTAAGAACTCATAATAGAAAATATGCTTGTAAATGCACTCACATAAAGTGCCACAAAACTAAATGTGTGTTCCACATGGAGAGAATTTGGGAAATTTGTGCTTACACTAAATTATAAAGTGTAATGGGGGTTGTGTAGAGCCTTCATTTGAGATCACACTTGTGGATCCTCGTGATTCTCACCCCATGGTGTGTGTTGCTTTGCTTTTTCATCACAATAATAGATCCTCATGATTCTCATCTCATTTGTGTGTGCCTTGATGAATGCCCTTTGTTGACTTCTTGTACATATCTACACTCCTTGCATGTTCTTATGCTTGATTTCAGTTGGTCTAGTTATTCTCTTAGCATTAAGGGGTGACTATGATAGTGCTATGCTAATGCTTCTTTCAATGAAGTAGTGGCAGGAATCTTCTTTTTGGGAGGTCTCATGAACCTTCTATCTTGAGCTCTCGTATGGGGGATTATTTCAGTGGATCATAATTTTTGAGATTCTAGTACTCTTTTTCATAGTACTATCTATATTTTCAACTTGACAGACTTTGATTGACTTTGTTTATATGGTTGAGTAGTGTTCATATGTTCACTCATGCAATATTTTGTATCTCTTATTTTGATCTACATTTCTTGGAGATTCATTGATTCTAGCAAACAGTAGTTCATCTTCGATAGAGTTTACAAATTCTACATGGTTTAGGAGTTCTTCATCTTGATGTTCTTATCATCATGGGACTTCTTTCTAGAAGGTCTTAAATCCTTCTATATCTCTTTTTTAGAGAGGAGTGTTGGTCCCAGTGGGTTTTCTCCTTTTTCTCCATTTATAAGAGAATGCATTGTACATGAGTACCTAAGATGGCCGCGTGGTCGGGATCCATTTCTATCTATTTGCACTTTTTTTATCTCCCATAAGTGGGGTTGTTAGATTAAATAATTTATCTATTCATCATACTTATGTGTACTTAGGTTAATGAGGTTAGACAACATCTTGTCTAACTAAATGTGCAACCTTTAGGCCTCTAGAGGCTACCAAGTTATTTGGTAAACCTCATGTGCTACCTTTTTTAGGTTGGAAGAATTTTCATCTCACCTAAAAGGTCACTCAACACTTGGCATCAAGGTTTATGACTTGATCAAATAGGTTTTTGGTTTGCACATTCCTAGTGATCCTAAGGTTGACACCTATAAGGCACTTGTCTACTCATTTGTGTTGGAAGCCCAATTGTTGTTGCACCAAAATATCGACATATTAATGTTTGATACAACCACTAGATTTAATGAATCCATAAGAGGTAGTTAAGCCATGTCACCAATCTTGAGCATCAACACTAAACAATGAAGGGGATGAAGGGTGACACCTTCAAACAATCCCCCCATTGCAGGCAAGGGATTCAAACATGTGACCTAGGATCTAATACCAATTGTTGGAAACATAGTTTTCATTACACCAAAAGATTGAATTATTAATGTCGGATACAACTACTAGAGTTAATGAATCCACAAGAGGTGGTTAAGCCATGTCACGAATCTCGAGCACCAGCGTTGGAAAACCATGGGGATGAAGGGCGACACCTTCTAACAATTTGTGCCACATCATGAGGAACTTTTCAATCCACGTCATAGGTGGATTGCCTCTTCCTTAGCTATATATGCAAAGCTTCCTCATTTATACATTTGGGTTGTATAAATAAATTATTAGACATTTTTAATTATGCTTGTTTCTTATCTCCATGATCTTGTAATTTCTTATAATAACCACTTATGAAAGATGAAGAGTCAAAAATTAGAAATGCATATTAGATGCCCCTTTTGGGTTTGAACTTGGGTCTCCATAATGAGAATTTATAGCCATAATTGATTAAGCTCAATCCCTTGGATGAGTATCCCTTTTTAGATATAAGTTAAAAGCATGAAGTTTTCACAGTCCATGATAGTATTGTAATAAGACTTCTGGATTGAAACTGTGTTAGGTTTTTACATCAACATTACAGATCATACTGCATGATCCATCATCAAGATGCAATGTAGATAGATAGAAGAGTGAAAAAATGAATTAGCATACTTGGGTATATAAAAGGTTGAGGGGGGGCGGAGAGAGAGGAAGGGATAAAAGGACCAAGAAACCAAAAAATACAATACTAAATAACAAAAAAGGGGAATTAAAAGAAAGAAAATAAAAGGATTAGAAAAAAATATCAGTAGATGCCAAAAAAAACTAACTTTGCATCAATATTACCATAATGCAATAAATTAAAATAAGAGTACTACACTATTAACAAAAAATAAAAGGAAATTAAAGAAATGAATTATAAAGATAATGCAATATCTAATATATTGTAATAATAGATAATTAAGTTTCAATATCTTAATTACTATCATATATTAGATATAAAATTATCTTAAATGAAGCAATACAGTAGATAATGCAATGCACTAACATACAAAAGAAAATGAAAAAAATTACAACGTAAATAATACAACATTTGATGTAAGGAAGATGCAATAAAATATACTAATATAGTATAAGTAAAAATATTTTGGTATAAAAAGTAATGTGAACTAATAATGCAAATTATCACAATATAGTAAAATAGATTATATTGTAATAATAGACAAAAAAGAATTCCAAAAACTTAACTATCACCAAATAATAAAAATTAAACAATATCAAAGAAATAATGGAAAACAAACAATATAGTAATAAGACAATACAATAGAATGGAAAAAAACAAAATATTACAATAAAATTAATGCTATAAATTACAAAATTATATTTAGGGAAAAATAGAAAATTCAATAAATTACACTGTAATTAATGCAATATTTGATGCAATATAATATACTAATGCAAACTAAGTTAAAAAAAAATTGGTATAATAGTGTAACACACACTAATAATGCAAATTGTTACAATATAGTAAAATAAATTATAATAATTTAAATTTTAATATAAAACACAATATCAAAGAAATAATGGAAAACAAACACTATAGTATTAGGACAATACAATAGATTGTATTAATGTTATATTTGATGCTATATAATACAAAATAATATAATATAATTAATGCTATAATTGATGCAAAGGAAATTGAAAATGAGAAAAATGAAATTAATAGAGAAATAAAAATAAATAACACAGAAAACATTAAAAATTACAAGAAAGAGGAAAAAAGAACCACTTTCAAGACTCTCCCCTTAGTGGTTTGTAGTTCTTGCCCCCCCTGCCCTCCCCTTCTGTCTTCAGTTTCATCTTGTTCTAGCTCATCCCTTCTAGTTTCGTCCCCCCTCTGTCCCCTTTCCTCTTGTGTGCTACTCTTTGTCTATCTTTGTTACTTTGCTCCAATTTTATCATTACTTCTTATCTGCCTCCTTCCTTCGGGGTTTCTTTTTTTTGACCTCCGTGCGTTTTTATTCCTCTTTAAGATTTGTTGCCTTTTTTCTTTTTTCTTTCTTATCTTAGCGGGTCTCCTATGCTCTCTCCTTTTCCTTCGTCCCTCTTCCTCGTGCTTCTTCTTGCACCCCTCCTTTTGGTTGTTAGCCCTCTTCTCGATTTTCTTGCTTCATTTTAGTCTTTTATTTCTTATCCTTAGTTCTTCGATTGCTTTGTTAGAATAATTTTTTTTGGTATTTTGTCTCTTTTTTCTCCTCTCGGTTCTTTTTTAGTATTTTTTTTGTCTCTTTATAGTGTTTAATTTTATTGTGTTGCAATTAATTTTCAATATTGAGAGGTTTAGTTCTCTTTAAATTTTGTTTCTTTTGCATTTACTCTTGAGTTTAGCCTCAATAATGTAAAATAATGTTAACCAAAACATTATTACATTATTGTTTTTTATTTTGTTTTTTCTCGTTTTGTCTTAGTGCATTATTTGTTTTGTTTTATATTTTGTTTTTTCGTTTTGTATTCTTAGGCATATTGTTAGTTTTATCTTATTTCTCTTTTTTTTTTATGTGTTGGTACATATACATATACATATACATATACATATTAGTGTGGTTCTTTTTTCCTATTTCTTGTAATTTTTAATGTTTTTTGTGTTATTTATTTTTATTTATCCATTAATTTCATTTTTCTCATTTTCAATTTCCTTTGCATCATTGTAGCATTAATTATATTGTATTATTTTGTATTATATAGCATCAAATATAAATTATTTCTTTGATATTGTGTTTTTGTACCATAGAAAAAAGACAACTTGCTTGATTTGGGGAATAATTGATGATAAATTGGACTTAATAAGGCCTTGATTTGGTGTTGTGAGGTGTTTTTCACATCCACACTAGGTCTTGGACCCTTTCAAATGCATTTATTGATGTCTTGTGAAGGTGTTGTGAAGTTTTGTAACACATTTCTACACATTTCTAGACTCTTCTCATTATAATTCATCTAAAAATCACCTTTTCATCACTTATCAAGTCCTATTCTAAAGTGTTGTAAACTCTTGTAACAAGATTTCACACTTTTCTAGGCTTGATTTCCCTATTTACACCTTTCTTATGCTTTATTTGACCCCTTTATGCACTCATAAGACTTAATTAAGTGTATTTTTGAATGTAAACCCGACAAACAACATTAAATGCAACTTAATTCTCGAAACCCACTTACAAGCCTAAGGTGAGACCCATTTGCCATGGGTGATGAATGAGTCCCTCTTGGCTCCAAATTCAAAATAATTCAAAATTTCTTTCAGTTTTTTATTCAAAAATACCTTATGTCGGCTGGTGATGTTGTATTATTGGGTTATTAGGGCATAATTGTGTATAAATAAGTGTTTTTCATCCATTTCAACTCCCATTAATCCACTAACTCATTCACACATCTCTCACCATTCATTCATCATCTATCTTCTCTATCAAGTCAAGCAAGTTAGGGTTTCATCATTGTAAGTCATCAAGTTAGCTTCCTAATACATTTAAGGGTAGGTTATTCATGTTTTTTTTTGTAGACATTCAAGATCAATCATCATGACAAGGTAATAACTCTATTGTTGCATGCTTCATTACATTCTTTTCTTCATTTGGTTTAATTACCTAAAAAGGGGTTTGACGAAGGCAAACCCCCATACCCTAACATTCAACATTTCTCTCTCTCTTTTCTTCTGTGTTTACAAATTTAGACATCTTGGAGGCTTAGAAATCATTGAATATTTCATTTCAAATTTATTCTAGTCATCTCTTCATTGGATAAGTCAAATTACCCACAAAAAGTCACTTTCAGGGCCGAATCCGATAGTTTTAAAACTTGAAACTTGGAGAAGCAAAAAATGCAAACTAAAAGCTCCTGTTTCCACCTTTAAATATTCAAAAATTCAAAAGTGGACTCATTCTCCATGGGTGGCGAATGAGTCCCACTTCTAGGCCTAAGTTTGGTTTTCTGCATTTTTGGATACCCATTTGTCCGAAATGAGCCCCAAAACAGTTTCACAGAACTAGGATTGATTCGCCCAAAATGGTGAATGAGTCCCACCAGGCCTAAAAATTAGGATCAACAACATTTCAAAAGTCATTTCAAGTCTCTAACAAGTTAATAGGTTCAAATCTTCAATTTCATCCATTTCTGTTACAATTTACTATTCATTTCTAGGTGTTTTTGCATTACACAATGTGTTTTCAAACAAATTACATTCTTTAGTTTCCATTCAATAATCAATAATTTTCATTAGTTTGCTACATCTAGATTATTGCATTTAGTCATAATTTCATCACACATACTTTATTTTGAATTAACCACCTAGATTTTGGGTGTGGGATCTATCTCTTTTCATTAGGTGAAAGACCCTAATTGAGCAAAAGAGACATAGTATTCCTAATCCTAAAATCTATGGTTCTGTTTTATATTACAATTTAAATTATTATAATTTATTTTACTATATTGTAACAATTTACATTATTAGTGTGTGTTACACTATTATACCAGTTTTTTTACTTATTTTGCATTAGTATATATATTGCATCAAATGTTGCATTAATAACAGTCTAATTTATTGCATTTTCTATTATTTTTCCTAAATATAATTTTGTAATTTATAGCATTAATTTTATTGTATTATTTTACTTTTTTCCATTCTATTGTAGTGTCCTATTACTATATTGTTTATTTTCCATTATTTATTTGATATTGTTTTCTTTTTTATTATTTGGTGATGTTGGTGTAATTAATTATTAATTACACTTAACATAAGTTTACTTAGAATTTATTTAATTCCTAAGATATAGGATCTTATCTTTATCTTATTGATCTATCTTGTTGCTCAAGATAAGATTAGGTTGTTGCATCTTTGCTTTTATAAAGCAAATTATCTCTTGTAATTATTGGTCTTTTCGAATATATCAAATTGCATGTTTTTATGCAAATCTCTATTTTTTTGTTATTCTCTTATGTGGAAGGTCATTTTTCTGGTTTGCAATCAGATCTTAGTTTTCTAAAATGGTATCAGAGCCTCGATTCGCAACCCCTTCTCAACATTTTCAGAGGAATACAGTGCAGAGCTCGTTCGAGGTCCCTCAAGGGTTTCAATCCTTGAGCATCATTATGTAGCATCTTGGATCATATCGGGGTTTTTCGTTGGATTCAGAGTGCTGGAAAAAGTCAGAAATGACTTTTATTTCATTGATTTTCATCACCGTTTGCCAGATCTGCGAGGGTTTCAAGCTTGGTGATTTATCTGATAGATCTGGGGGTCGCCTGATTTTTGGAGCACTTTGGGCCCAAACAGACCTCACTGTTGGATTCGCAGCGCCCAAAAACCCCTATTTCCATATAAAATTTGTCCGATTTGGACACAGTCGTCAGGAGAGGCAAAAAAATTTTGCCTAGGGGCCGTACAGCCCCCAGGGACAGTTTTTGAGGCTCGTTTTTTGAAAAAAATAATAAAAAATAATAAAAAAAAAAAATGGCAGAAATTTTTGGTGCTGCCAGTTACCAGGCCTCCGTCGCACCACCGGATCGCCGCCGCCACGGCAGCTCTACCTCTAGTGCCTCCGGCTTCCTCTCTAGCCCCCAGGGCCTTCTGTGCCGAGCCTTTGGTCATATTGGCGCCTGGGAGCTGAGCACTCAGCCCCCACGAGCCCAAGCTCCAAGCCCTCGATCCTACAAGCGATTGAGCACCCAGCTCCAGCCCCCGCCGGGACCTTAAGTGCCCGCCCTGGTCACATGGGTGAATGGGGGCTCCGCCGACCTCTGACCTTCAGCCCCTAGGCCACCCAGGCGACTAGGGGCCCTATTTTTTTTAGCCCCTGAGGGCTCTACATGGCCGAATCGGACATTTTTGGAGCACTTTCATAGAAACAGGCGTATCTTGGGCAAACAGAGGTGTTTTTATACAAATGAGATATCGTCGGAAAGTTGTTTCGACACTCTACGTAATGGTGTAGGTGTAATTTTCTGGTTTTTTCTTTTTGATGCCTTTTTCTGCCTCAGAAGTCAGATGTTTCCTTTTTCACTCTGGGATGCATATCTTTTCACTCGCTTATCCATTTTTCATGATTTTCGTGGCGTCGGAAAGCTGGTTTCAGTCTCTATGCAGATTTGAGCTCATTTCCAAAAAATGTATAACTTATTTTAGGCATGCATTCATTTTTGTTTTGTGTGCTAGGTTTGCATTTTCGATTATGTTTCTGTAATTTAGCAATAATTGGGTATTGTAATAAAGAACTAATATAAAGTTACATTAAGGGGGGTTCTTGCATCCATATTTCATTTTGGTGACAACTCGCATGAGTTTGTCTAGTTTCCTATTGTCTCCTTCTAGCTTCTTTCTTTCTTAGCTAGACACATCGTTAGTTTGTTTCGGTTCACACTTCACATTGGGATTTTATAGTTTTTGATTCGCATTGGTTCAGATATTTCTCATTTGAGGGCCATGGTTTTATGGTTAATGTTCCAGAATCTTGATGGTACTCATCCTATGGGAAGTTTTAGTTTCAGTTTGGCATTGGCTTTGAGACACAGCTTCCAGATTTGTCACCATTATGTGTCCATTCATCCTTTCATTTACTGTTGCTTACAGATTCCAAAGTTGATCTAGTATGTGAGTTTCCAGTGTTCCTTGGCATCGAGTTTGCTGTTGCATTTGTGATTCTGATTGGTATTTTGCAAATAGAACTATCTTTCCTTGCTTGCCAGATTTGGGGTTCTAGTGTTGCTTCATTAGAGTTCTTCCAGTGTTTCTTCGCAGCAGTTCATCTCATTGAGGGAGGTTTCTCTCTCTTTGCATTTGTACATGAATACCTGATCATGCCTTGTTTCCATGACTCATATTTGCATAATAATCTGCTTCTCCCTAAGTTGCACTTATGGGGGGGTGTTGGTGTAATTAATTATTAATTACACTTAGCATAAGTTTACTTAGGATTTATTTAATTCCTAAGATATAGGATCTTATATTTATCTTATCGAGCTATCTTGTTGCTCAAGATAAGATTAGGTTGTTGCATATTTGCTTTTATAAAGAAAATTATCTCTTGTAATTATTGGTCTTTTTGAATATATCAAATTGCATGTTTTTATGCAAATCTCTATTTTTTCGTTTTTCTCTTCTGTGGAAGGTCATTTTTCTGGTTTGCAATCAGATCTTGGTTTTCTAACAGGTAATAGTTAAGTAAATTTGGAATTCATATTTGTCTATTATTACAATATAATCTATTTTACTATATTGTAATAATTTTCATTATTAGTTCACATTAACTTTTATACCAAAATATTCTTACTTATATTGTATTAGTATATTTTATTGCATCTTCCTTACATCAAATGTTGTATTATTTACGTTGTAATTTTTTACATTTTCTTTTGTATGTTAGTGCATTGCATTATCTATTTTATTTCTTTATTTATGATAAATTTATATCTAATATATGGTAGTAATTAAGATATTAAAACTTAATTATCTATTATTACAATATATTAGATATTGTATTATCTTTGTAACTCATTTCTTTGATTTCCTTTTATTTTTTGTTAATAGTGTAGTACTCTTATTTTAATTTATTGCATTATGGTAATATTGATGCAAAGTTACTTTTCTTTTGTAATATATTGAGATTTTTTTCTAATCCTTCTATTGTCTTTCTTTTAATTCCCCTTTTTTGATCTTTAGTATTGTAATTTTTGGTTTTTTGGTCCTTCTATCCCTTCCTCTCTCTCCCCTCCTCAACCTTTTATATACCCATGTCTACTGATTCATTTTTTCACTCTTCTCTCTATCTACATTGCATCCTGATGATGGATCGTGGAGTATGATCTGAAACGTTGATGTAAAAAATTGACACAGTTTCAATCCAGAAGTCTTATTACAATATAAGAAGTTGTTATTTTGTCTTCTAGTGAGTTGCAATGATTTTTTAGTGGCTAATATTTATCAATTGGCTTATAGTTGAAATTGAGGATTGAAAATTTGGCTAATAGTACAAGTTGTAAGGCAACTTGAATCACCACATTTTTATAAAAATATATTTCAGCCCTAGTTAAATCACCAATATATTTACTTTATTAAAATTTTAAACTCAAAATTTTGACACAATATTAGACACCCTTACCAAGAGTTAAGTTTTAGTAGTAGTTAGGAGATGGCGAGGGTTTGACATGCTCTGCTACATGAACCCTAGTGCAACATCCACCCATGATCATAGTTTTTTTGGTGCAGATTCATCCCATTATTAGCCTCTTATAGGTTGAAACTTTGGTATCTCTCTTGGGTCATGGTTTTTACAATCTCTTTCCTAGAATTTTTAACTATTATGTATACTATTTTTAGTCATACATGAAAGAGTTATTCAGAATCCTTAGCCAGCTTCTCTATTGCAAGAGCAAGGGAAGCGGCCCAAGCCAAAAACCAATGGCATGCTTTTTATTGAATAATAAAACACTAGTGCCTTTTTATTGTGACTACCACCAATGAGGATTAAGGAGGTGGCTTGTCATTTAAACTATAACTGTGATAGGGGAGAGGCCCCATATGATGGCCATGTTAGGGTTCAGGCAGATTGGAGCAATAAACATTAACTATTATTTGAAGATTAAATAACCTAGAATTAACAATAGAGAATAACACAAAAGAGATCAACACAGAATTTAACGTGGTTCACCCAATATGGGCTACATCCACAGAAACTCATCCATCCAATGATTTTATTATCTAGTGCAAAACATATTACAATCTCGCAAACACAATACCTCAACATACATCCCAACCTCTTATAACAAGATTTTTTTGGAACCTTCAATAATTAGGGTTTTACAAGGTTGTTTTTTATTTGACGTGTTAATAGGAAAACCTTGATGTGTCAATGGGAAAAAAACCTTGATGTTTTAGTGGGAAAATCTTGACGTGTTAAGAAAAAAATATTTGGGGTGATGCCCCAAACCTCATTGATACATTACAAGGGCATAATATTTGCATGATCAGTCACCACATACCAACAATCTCCCACTTGAAGACTGATTAGGCTCCACACCAAACAATCTCCCACTTGGAAACTGATTCTGGATGACACTATTGTACTTGCCACTCCCACTGGATTATAGGTTTGGTTGGTTTCTTATATTTACCATTATCATTCATGAAGGCCAATAGAAACTGATGAGGAAATCAATTTCTGCCATGTAACTTCCTTTTTCAACATATCTGCAAGATTTTCACTTATGTGAATTTTCTCCAACTTCAATTGTCCATCCTCTAAAACTGATCGAATGAAGTGGCATCTGAGCTATATGTGCTTAGTTTTTAAATGCAGAGCTGAGTTCTTAGCAAGATGAATGGAACTCTAGCTATCAGTGTACAAAGGGATGTCTTCTTTTCATTGTCCCAATTCCTCCAGAAAATGTTGTAACCAAATCATCTCCTTGCTAGCTTCCATAGCAACAACATACTCAGCTTCAGTAGTTGAAATCACAACCTTTTGTAGTCTTGAAATCCAATTGACTGCAATACCTCCTAAAGTAAAAACATACCCTATAGTAATCCTCTTGCTATCAATATCACCCACCAGATCAGAGTCAACATATCCTTTTAGAGCAGAATTTGTTGAACCTCCAAAACATAGTTTCTTTTAAGTAGTACCTCTTAAATATCATAGAATCCATTTTACTGCATTCCAATGTTCCATTCATGGATTTCTCATATACCTACTCACAACTCCCATTGCATGTGCAATATTTGGTCTTGTGTTTACCATTGCATACATCAAGCTTCCAACTGTTGATGCACATGGTATCATAGAAATTTTGTCTTCCTCCTCTTATGTCTTTGCACGCATCTCCTTAGTCAACTTAAAATGAATAGGCAAAGGTGTACTAACTGCTTTTGCATTTTGCATGTTAAATCTTTTCAACGCCTTCTCTACATACTCACTTTGAGACAAAAATAATTTTCTATTTGTCCTATCCTATGTGATCCTCATACCAATGATTTGTTTTGATGCACCCAAATCCTTCATAGAAAATGAATTTTCTTATATCTTCTTAAGTTCATTAATATCTTACATGTTAGACCCAACAACAACCATGTCATCAACATAAAGCAACAAGATAATATAGCTACCATTACCCAATTTCTTAAAATAAAGAAAATAATTAGAATGACATCTTTTGTAACCTTTTTCAGTCATAAAACTATCAAATTTCAAATACCATTGCCGAGGTGCTTGCTTTAGGCCATACAAACTATTCTTTAACCTGCACACAAATTTCTCCTTACCCTTGACCCCATATCCCTGTGGTTGCTAGATGTATATTTCCTCTTCCAAATCCCCATGGAGAAATGTTGTTTTCACATTTAGCTGTTCAAGATGCAAGTCTATTGCAGCCACAAGACTTAGAATAGTTCTAATAGAAGTCATCTTTACAACCGGAGAAAATATTTCATTAAAATATATACCTTTTTTCTATGAAAAACCTTTTACCACGAGTCTGGCCTTATTTCTTTTCTTGCCTCCATCTTCAAGTCCTTCAACCTATAAACCCATTTATTTGGAAATGCTCTTTTACCTGTAGGCAATTGGACTAAGTCCCAAGTTTGATTTTGTATCAAGGAATCCATTTCCTCTTTCATGCCTAGCTCCCATTGCTTTTTGGTATCTACCTGGATTGCTTCTTCATAACCTTTAGGTTCACTAGAATCAATTAATAATATAAAATATAACGATGGACAAATTTTTTCTGGAGGTCTAGTTATCCTTGTAGAATGTTTAACACTTGCAGGAGTTTGTGGGATGACTTGTTGTTGAGCATCAAGTACAACTGGAATTTTATTTCTTGAAATCTCATCCAACACCACATATTCCTTTTTGGCCTATTCATGCTTCTTTTTCTTTAGCTGATCCTTATACATGACCTTCTCATTGAATATAACATCTTTACTCCTAATGATTTTATAATTTTCATAATCCCATAACTGATAACCAAATTCATCTACTCCATATCCAATGAAGGTACATTTTTTAGACTTAGCCTCAAGCTTGGTTCTATTTTCAATATCAACATGGACAAAAGCTTCACAACCAAAGGTTTTCAAAAATGAATAGTTTACCTTTTTACCCATCCAAGCCTCCTCTGTAATGCCACCATCCAAAGGATTTGAAGCTCCCCTATTTATTAAATAAATAGTGGTATGTACAACATTTTCCAAAAAGTGTTATGGTATTCTAGCATGTAATCTCATGCTCCTTGCATGCTCCATAATGGTCCTATTCATCCTCTCAGACACTCCATTTTCTTGTGGGGTTCTAGGAACCATTTTCTGCCTATGAATTTCATCATATGAACAATAATTTTCAAATTCTCTGTTGCAATACTCGCCTCCATTATTAGATCTGAGACACTTCAACAATTTTTTTGTCTTATTCTCAACCAAAGCTTTCCACTTTTTAAAAGCTTCAAACACTTCTATTTTTTTTTTAGGAAATACACCCATGTTTTCCTAGTTGCATAATCAATAAAAGTAACATAATTACAAAAGCCACTAAGAGAAGATACCTGAGCTGGTCCCCATACATTTGAATGCACAAGCTTTAATTTCTCACTCTTCTTCTCTTTCCCAACTTTGAGAAATCAGACTCTTTTTTGTTTTCCATAAACACAATTTTCATAGAACTCCAAGTCAATTTGCTTTAGACCTAGTAGAAAATTTCTAGAATGAAGGATCTCCACCCTTTCTCACTCATGTGCCCAAGTCTATGGTGCCACAATTCTATTTTTGTCCCTATAGCAAGTGGTATAACTATCTCAATAACAACTATTTTTGTAGCAGCTAAGGTAGAATAAGTATTACCAGTACAAAAATACAATGTACCTACCTTTTCACCTTTAGCTACTACTAATGCACCTTTAGTGAGCTTCCAAACTTTGTCTGAAAAGGTAACTATGCAGCCTTCACTACCCAGTTGTCTTGTAGAAATTAAATTCCTTCTCAATTTTGGAACATTCCTTACCTCCTGTAGCAACCATTCATTTATGTTTTGCAACTTGACTTTTATCGTCCCTTTTCCAACATTCTAACAAGGTTCATCATCACCCAAATATACCTATCCAAAATTACCTTGAACATAATATACAAAATATTTCCTATGGGGTGTGGCATGAAATGAATCCCCTAAATCTATTACCAAGGAATCATTAGCATTATCTAAACATAGAATTAAAGTATCCTGTAATTTATTACTTGCAACATTAGCTTTCATACTATCATCATGTTGTCCATATCCTTGTTTTCATTTTTGAGACCAAAAATATTTTTTCAAGTTTCTTGGCTTTCCACAATGCCAGCAATTCATTTCTCCTCTGGATTTAGATCTTCCTTTCTTCAACTTCCCTTGTGACTTCCCATGATTTTTTGGGATTTTTCCTCTCTCCTTTATTCTTCCCTTGTTCTCTACAGTCAAAGCATTACCCTATGTTGAACTCTCACCTGTACTTTTCCATCGCATTTCCTCGCTAAGGATAACACCAAAAACATCATAAATTTTCAATGTATTTGAACCAGAGATAGAGTTACTTACAACCATTACCAAGCTATGCTAACTTATTGGCAAAGAACATAAAATGAAGAGACCCTCATCTATTCATGAAAATTCACTTTTATAGAAGTTAACTGACTAGTAGTTGAATTCAACTCATTTAAATGATCTATCATAGGTCCACCTTCAATCATTTTTAGATTAAACAAATGCTTCATGAGAAATACCTTATTTGAGGCTGAGGGTTTTTCATACAATTTAGCCAAAGCTTCCATCAAATCCTTTGTTTTCTTTGCTTATGTTATATTGAACACCACAGATGGTGCAAGGCATAACCAAATGGTTCCTAGTGCCTTTCTATCCTGAATCTCCCATTCTTCATTGAACATTGTAGCCTCTTTCTTTGTTTTTCCTTGGAATGGCTGCCATAGATCCTTTTGATACAAATAATCTTTCATTTTCATCTTCCATAATTGATAATTTTGGCCATTTAACTTCTCAACCTTGAATTTTCCTTCTTCCATTGCTCCCACTCAAATCTAGAGGTTTCCTACCAGTCGACCGAAACAAACACAACTCTAATACCAGTTGTTAGGGTTTAGGTAGATTGGAGCAATACACATTAACAATTATATGCAAATTAAATAACCTAGAGTTAAGAATGAAGAATAACACAAAAGAGATCAACATAGAGTTTAACGCAGTTCACCCAATATGGGCTACATCATAGAAACCTAGCCATCCAATGATTTTATTATCTAGTGCAAAACATATTACAATCTCGTGTACACAATACTGCAACATACATTTTTTGAACCTTCTAGAATTAGAGTTTTACAAGGTCATTTTTCATTTGATGTGTTAATGGGAAAACCTTGACGTGTTAATGGGAAAAAACCTTGATGCGTCAACGGGAAAACCTTGGTGTGTTAACGAAAAAAAATAATTCAGGGTTATGCCTTGAACCCCATTGATACATTATGAGAGTACAATACTTGCATGATCAATCATCACATACCAACAATCTCCCACTTGGAGACTGATCAGGCTCCACACCAAACAAGCCATACAAAAAATGATGAGGTTAAGCACAACGAAAGTGGGGATTTATTTGTAGAAGAAAACTATCAGGCTGGAGAGAAGGGGGACAAAGGGATTTTAGAAATGGAAGATCAAAATGGAAAAATTGCATGTAAAATTTTAGAATTTCTCCTTTTTGATGATGTTATGGATTGCATTATAGAATGGCAGCATAGATCTATTTTTTTTTTCTTAAGAGGAGTTCCATATAAATTTGATTTTTGTAAGTGGGAAAAATTAAACTGGGAAAATAGGGGTTGGGAAATTGAAACATTGAGGGGTTTAGGAAAGGGTTATGTGTCTTGCAAGTTTAAAATATTGAACATGCTTAGGTTGTTCTTTAATATGGTACATGGGCCATTTGTGGGAAAGTCTGTTATTTACAGGCCTATACATTGGATTTTCATCCAGAAGGGCCTTCTAGGTCATGATTCCAAATGTAGGTGGAGTTCCCATATTTAAATATTTCCTTTAAACCTCTTTTGAGGGATATCGTGGCTTAGTTAGGCAAGGTTATTTGGTGTAAAAACAATTATGATAAGTTTTCTAGTTTGAGGGTACACCCAAGGGTTTGTGTGGAGATGGATTTAAACCACCAGTTATAAAAAAATATCAAGCTCATTGGCCTAGGTTTTAAGTTTTTACAACCCTTCTAGTTTATTTAAATAAGCCCAATGTGTGTTTCTATTGTCGTCAAGAAGGTCATTTGATAAGAGACTGTCTAGCAAGATGGAACAAAATGTCATAGCCTCAAGTTTTAACCCACTCCAGTCAACAAGTTGGAAATCAGCCCTTAGTCCCTCTTATGCAAAAAGATTCACTTCATACTCAAAGAACTAATATTTCCTCAGATATTCAAAATAATAAGCATTCTAATCACTCCATCTATTTGTTTAAAGATGTTGTGATGGAGGATAGTTGAAGGGTGGTCAGGAAGAATAACCACATAGTTCAACTGTTAGGAAGAGTGGTATAACTAAACATCTAGGGTTTCATCACTCTTCCTCACAACCTAACTTCAATTTCATGGTTTGATCTTCTCCTTCACCACCTTGTCATGTGAGAAAAAGTTCTAGATCCCCTGTTGCTTCTAATACTAAGTTGGACACTTGTAACCAGTCTCCTTCTTCAAGGAAAAGGTTAATGTCTCCATCACCCTCTAATTCTATGTCGAAGGCTCTTGATCGATCTATTATAGTTGGTAATTGTTATGATGTGTTTCCACAAGAGGATGATCCTTCACTCTCCTTTTTAACATGAATTTTAAAATTATGTCTTGGAATGTAAGAGGGATATCTCTCCCTCACCATAAATATGGAGTTAAAGATGTGATTTCTATGTGGAAACCTGATATTGTGTTCCTTCAAGAAGTTAAATTTTTTGTTTCTCGTCTTTCTTGTTCACTATCCAACGCTTGGAGGAATGTTGATTTTCTTCATATGTCACATACTCAAGGTAGGGGGGACAATTATTGGTTTATCCTCTTGGATTCTTAATTTTTTCGTTGATAGAGGTGAAGACCATTCCCATAGTTGTGTGTGGGCCTTGAATTTTATCAATGGTCAACCTATTGGGTTTTTCTCTATTTATTCTCCTAACATTTGGATGTCTAGGAACCTCCCTAATGTTGATTGGGTCATAGGTGATGATTTTAATATGGTTGAATTCCATAATGATCAAAGTTGGTAAAGTCAAATTAAATTAAGCAATGAATAATTTGATAAATGGTTGTCTTGTTGGAATTCTATGGGAGTGATTGATCCAATCCATAATAATTGCTCCAATCATGGCTACAATTGGTTCACATGGTCTAATTACAAATTTCGGGATGATAGAAAGTTGAGAAGACTTGATAGATTTTACATCTCTCCTAACCTTCATGTCATCCATGATACATTCAGTTGTAGTGTGAGAGTGGATTATTCTACTACTCTTTTAGATCACTTTCCTATATTTTGCTCAATTTCAGGAAATGATAACAACATTGTGGAGCCAAAATTGCTTTATATACTTAATACTTCCCACCTAAAAAATCCTTCTTGTGTGGCTACTCTTGTTGGAATTTGGAATTCTATTCCTAAGCCAAGAGAAGGGGAGTCTTATAAGGAGTGGTGGTATTTGGCTATTTCTCATTGTGTTGAGTTCCTTCATGCTTTTAGTAAGAGATTAGCTTGGAATAAAAAATGCAAGGAGAAATTCTTACAAGGAAAGCTTGATCATCATATGAAACTTGTCAATGCTAATCCTACCACTATTGCCTTACAATATTCTATAGATTCTTTAGAGACTCATCTTCAAAAAAATGATTCTTATAGAGGGCAAGGGGAAAAAATAAGAGCTAGAATCCATTGGGTCAACGAAGGTAATAAAGGTTCTAAATAATTTTTAAATTTTTTGAACTATAAACATAAGGAGTATATTGGATCCATTCAAGAGGATTTTGGTCATGTGCATTCCAAACCAGAAGAGGTTAAGGGCTTATTTTAGAATTTTATGAGAAACTTTTCAAGGAAGATCCTCATTGACAAGATACTCAACCAATTCTGGAAGACATGATCAAAGATATTATCCCCAAAAAGGTGGATACTGAGGACAGTAGGTATTTGGAATGAGAAATTTCTATGGAAGATTTAGAATAGGATATTATTCTATGTTGTCCAATAAGAGCCCTAGTATTGATGGGTTGTCAATGGAGTTTTATCAAACTAGTTGGTAGCACATTAAAGATGACTTTTATTTGATTTATTTGGAGGCCTTAGCTCAAGGTTTGTTAGGCCCTAATATCAATGGGGGTATTATCAAACTCCTTCCCAAAGGGAAAATTGAAGAATCTATTACTAGATGGCATCCTATAACACTACTTAACACCTACAAAATTATTGCTAAAGTTATTGCTTCTAGAATTAAACTGGTGGTGAAAGAGATTGTTAGGCTAGAAAAAACTAGGTTAATTAGAGGGATACTTATCCTAGATAACTTGATTCTTGCATGTGTTGGAAGTATAAGTGATTTTGGTGGAGTTTTCATTAATGTTGTCATTGATGTCTATTGGAATATGTGCCTCAATCCTTACTGACATGGAACTCCTGAAGGGAAAAGTCATTGTGACATTGTTCATGTCTTGCCGACTAATTGTTCTAAATCTATTTGAAAAGCTCATGTTGTCAAGACAGAGTTGATGTCTTGCCGAATGAAGTCTATCGCTGTAACTAGGAGCATTCAACATGACCTTTTGGCGAATGGAGATCTCTGGGTGATAGTTTGATCTTATCGGGCTAACTCACGGGTGTCGGGGAGAGGTCCCAGCGAATGGTGAAAGTCTCACCGATAGCATCTGGTCATCAGGGAAACACAAGGCTCTTGGGATGAAGTCCTGGCGAATAGAATGTCTCACCGATAGGAGTATTCTTGTGGTGCCTTCGCAGTGACAAAAGACTTCACTGAGAAGTCTTGGAAACTTGGATAAGTCACGTCGACAGTCGTCGGTGTAGCTCTCCGTGCCCGGCGAAACATCTTGGCGAAGTCAAATGTCTTGCCGACTTGGCAAGACATGGGTGTTCAGTATGTGGTCTTGGTGAAAGACATAAGTCTTGCCGACTGGTGAATGCAGCACTCGGGGTGACTTAAGACCTTGGTATAAGGTCTTGGCGAAGACAATAAGTCTTGCCAACTTGTCAATGATCATCGATGTAACATGAAGGTTCGGTGAGAGGTCTTGGCAAAGATCGGTATGTCTTGCCAATGGAATGACTAATCGATATGACTTGTATGCATTCGATATGAGTCTCACCGATAAGGGAAGCTCTTGCCGATAGGAATGAAATGGACATTGATGGTTTTGGAATGACATGTGACACTCGTTATGTTGTCTTGCCGACTGGTGGAGACTTAAGCCGATATCGATAGAGAAACTTTGTGGCATTGGGGAGACACTGTTAGTGTCTCACCGATATGCCAACAAAGTTTGAATGCCTTTGACCGTATGACCATCCTATGTGGCATCTCGTGGACCAATCAGAGGAAGCAAAACTCGAATGATTGGCATTTGGTTTTTTGCAACAGTGCTACGCTGGAGCTAAACTGCATGCAAGGAAAAATCAATTGCTTGAAAGGAAACTGTCTATGTTTGGCAATGGCGAATAAGGATGCACATAAGACAAAATTAGAATGTGAATAGAATAAAAGAAGATTGATTCTGATTTGAGATTGTGGATGAGCTGAGTCAAGTTTTTGAGAGCTTTTCTGTAACTAGATGAATAGTGAATGTAGCTACTGAGAACTGATAACCAGAGAGTTGTATTTCTGATTGTATGTAATTTTGTTATTACTATAATACAAAGAGATTCAGCTTGGTGTGGTGGGTTTTTTCCTGAAAGGGTTTCCCACATAAATCTGTTGTTTATTGTCTTTGAGTATTTGCTCTATTTCTAAAAATCTTTCATGTGTATCTTAATTAGATTGTAATTTGAAAATTAAAAGCCCTACATTGCATTCTTCCCTATGGATTTGACATTAGGAAAGTGTTTCCACACCTCTGCTTTCCTTACAAGTGGTATTAGAGCCTGGCCAGTTGTGTTGTCCAAGTGAGTGGGTTGGGTTTTTTGTGTCAATCCTTTTCCAGTGGGAGTTTTGGTAGAGGTCTATTAATTTAATTTCAAATTAAGATGGCGAGCACATCCGAAAGGATGGAAATAGAGAAATTCAATGGTAGCAATTTTGAGTTGTGGAAACTCAAAATGGAAGATATGTTAGTTGATCGTGATCTTTGGACTGATGTGTCTGGAACAATGCCTCAAGGCATGAAGCAAGAGGATTGGGACCTAGCAGATAGAAAGCCTAAGGGGCTGATAAGGCTCTATTTGGCAGACTCTGTTCTTCTGAACATGCATGAAGAAAAGACTGCATCTTCCTTGTGGAAAAGATTAGCATCCATTTATCAGGGCAAGTCCTTGGTGAACAAGTAGTTCTTAAGGAAGAAGCTATACTCTTTGAGAATGTAGGAAGGAGGGTCTATTGTTGATCACTTAAATGCTTTCAACATGTTGATTGCTCTATTGACATCTGTTGGTGTGAAGATTGAAGAAAGATCGTTGCATGCTGTTGCTATGTTCTCTGCCTGATTCTTTGGATCATTTGGCTATGGCTATAGGGAGTACAACATCCACTTTCAAGATGGAAGATGTTGCTTCTCTATTATCAGAAGAGATGAGAAGAAAATATTCTAAGATGGCAAAGGAGGCTTTGGCTGTTAGAGGTAGACCAAAGGAGAAAGGCAAGAAGGACAAGAAGTCCAGATCAAAATCAGAAGGGAGATCAAAGTCTCCTAGCAAGAAGTCCAAGGTGAAATGTTGGAATTGTGGGCAACCTGGTCATGTCCGAAGGGATTGCAAGGAGGAGAAAAAGAAGAACTCTTCTGGAAATGATTCTTCTCAAAGTGATGCAGATGCCTTCATTGTAGCTTTGGCTACACGGGCATCAGATAATGTCTGGCTGATTGGTTCTGGAGCATCTTTCCACATGACATCTCATAGAGATTGGTTCACGAAGTATGGAGAATACAATGGTGGAAAGGTGTACTTGGCAAGTGATTCATCTTTGGAAATTGTTGGTTGTGGAAGAGTCAGAATTCAATTCCCTAATGGAAGAGTGAAGGGAATCAATGATGTGATGCATATACCAGGTCTGGCTTGAAATCTACTTTTTGTAAGTAAGCTGAATGATATCAGAGTGCATGTCACATTTTCTAGAAATGGCTGCAAGATGACTAGATGCTCTATGGTGCTAGCTAGGGGTGCTCGAATTGGTACTCTGTACAAGCTAGATGCACTGGTTGTTCAATGCAACAGTGTCTCTGCAAAGTCACTTAAAGATGCTCATGGAGAAAAGAAGGAAAACGTTCCTGATGGTGTAAACTCCATGGAGGTTAAACTTCCAACAGAGAAGACTATGCTTTGGCATCATAGGCTAGGCCACATTGGTGAGAAAGGTTTAAAACCTTGAAAAATAAAAACCTAGTAGAAGGGCTTGAAGATTGTAACCTTGAGTTCAAATTTTGTGAACATTGCATATATGGAAACACCTGTTTCATTTTATTCCAGTCCTCACAAATCTTCTGGTTTGCTTGATTATATTCATTCGATGTGTTTGGTCCAGAATGTTCCTTCTCTATCTAAATCAAGATACTATGTGTCGTTTATTGATGATTATTCAAGAAGAACATTTGTATATTTTCGAAAAAGTAAATCAGAAGTGTTTAATCGGTTTAAAGAATTTAAAACCTTGTTGAAAATCGACTAGTAGAAAAATAAAATGCTTAGGATTGACAATGTGAGTTTTGTTCAGATGAATTTGAAAGGTATAGCATCATGGGATCAAAAGACAAGACTACACCTTACACTCCACAAAAAAATGGAGTTGCTGAAAGGTTCAATAGGACAGTAATGGAAAGAGCACAAAGTATGTTGAGCAGTGCTAGCTTGGATGAGAAGTTTTGGGTTGAAGCGGTCTCTACAACATGTTACTTGGTAAATCATTCTCCTAAATCTGCTTTGTTGAGAAGACGCCTTTGGAAGCATGGTCTGGAAAGAAAGCCCTCTTTGAGACATATTCGTGTCTTTGGCTATGAGGCATATGCATATGTGCCATTTGAAAAAAAATCTAAGTTGGAAAACAAAGCTGTGAAGTGTATTTTTATTAGCTATAGCACTGGAATAAAAGGATACAAGCTTTGGAATCCTGAGACTGAGAAGGTTTTGTACAGCAGAAGTCTTATCTTTCATGAGCTGAAATCTTCTACATTGGATCTGCAGTTAGAGAAGAAATCAGAAAATGAAAAGGATGTAGCAGGAATTCCTCTGACACCAGATAAAGAGGAATTGAAAAATCAAAATGTACCTGATACTAAGGAAAGCTCAAGTAGCTTTGAAAGTTCTAAAGATGATGAAGAACCACCTTAGCCTCAACCTGTGAGGAGGTCAACTCATGAAAGAAAGCAACCTGATAGGTATGGGTTTTCTTTGATTGAATCTACTTGTGCCTATGCTTTAATTTCTAGCACTGATGAACCTAGAACTGTGAAAGAGGCATTTAAAATGTCTGATTCAAACTCTTGGTTGGAAGCCATGAATGAAGAGATGGCATCATTAGAAAAGAATGATACTTGGAGTTTGGTGCCATTTCCTAAAGGCAGAAAAGCTGTGGGCTGTAAATGGGTATTCAAAAAGAAAATTGGTCTCGATGGCAGTGTAGAAAAGTATAAAGCAAGGTTGCTTGCAAAAGGTTATTCCCAGGTAGAGGGAATTGACTATGGAGAAATCTTTTTCTCCTGTAGCTAAGCTGATCTATTAGATTTCTTTTGTCACTTGCATCGAATATGACTTAGAGATTGAATAGATGGATGTGAAGACATCATTTCTTCATGGTGATCTTGAAGAAGAAATTTATGTCTTAGTCGGAGCATTTTGTGGAAAAAGGTAAAGAAAGACTGGTTTGCAAGTTAAAGAAATCTCTGTATGGTTTAAAATAGTCTCCTAGAATGTGGTACCAGAAATTTAACACTTTCGTTTTGTCATTAGGATTTGTAATATCAAAATGTGATCACTATGTATATTACAAAGCTGAAAGTGATCAAGTACTTATTATTACACTCTATGTTGATGATATGATGTTCATAGGCAGTAGTAAGCTAATGATTTTTTGATCTTAAGTCTCGGTTGTGCTGCAAAGTTTGAAATGAAGATCTTGGTGCAGCAAGGTATATTCTAGGAATGGAAATAACCAGGGACAGGAAAAATAGAAAACTTTGGCTCAGTCAGAGTAAGTATATCATGACTATTCTAGAGAGATTTTGTATGACTGAGTGCAAGCAGCTAGTTGTTCCAGTTACATAGGGAACGAAGCTATCTGTTGAGGATTGTCCAAAATCTCCTTTTGAGATGGAGGACATGACCAGTGTGCCTTATGCAAGTGCAATTGGCAGCCTTATGTATGCAATGGTCTGTACAAGGCCAGACATTGCCCAAGCAGTGGGAGTTCTTAGTCGGTTTATGGCTAATCTTGGAAGGACACATTGGGATGCTGTGAAGAGAGTGTTTAGATATCTGAAGGGCACTTCAGACTATGCTTTGTTTTACTATGGTAACTTGGTTGAATCACAAAAGACTCTCAGCATTTAAGGTTATGTGGATTCTGATTGGGCAGGGGACATTGACAGCAGAAGATCCACCAGTGGATATGTTTTCCTGATGAATGGTGGTACAGTGAGTTGGATGAGCAAGCAGTAGGTTGTAGTCGCTTTGTTCACTATAGAGGCAGAATATATGGCAGCAACACATGCCTGTAAAGAAGCAATCTGGTTAAAATTTTTTTGTTCTAACTTTGGTTTTGATGCAAGAAAAATTACTATTTACTATGACAACTAGAGTGCTATATGTTTGGCAAAGAATCCTACTTTCCATGCTAGGACGAAACATATAGATGTACAGTATCACTTTGTATGACATATGGTGGAGGATGGGAAAGTCTCTTTGGAGAAAGTGGATACTCTGGAGAATGTTGTAGATGCATTGATGAATCCTGTGAGCACAGACAAATACATGCAGTGTGCTAGTTCGATGGTCCCCTTGGCCCATGTTTTTTAGTAGTTTGTTTATGCTCTAGAGGTGTCAGTAAGATCTTCATCAAGTGGGAGCTTGTTGGAATATGTGCCTCAATTCTTACTGACATGGAACTCCTGAAGGGAAAAGTCGCTGTGACATTGTTCATGTCTTGCTGACTAACTGTTGTAAATATGTTTGAAAAGCTCATGTCGCCAAGATAGAGTTGATGTCTTGCCGAATGAAGTCTATTGCTGTAACTAGGAGCATTCGGCGTGAAATTTTGGCGAATGGAGATCTTTGGGCGACAATTTGATCTTATCGGGCTAACTCACGAGTGTCGGGAAGAGGTCCCAACGAATGGTGAAAGTCTCACCGACAACATCTGGTCATCGAGGAAACACAAGGCTCTCGGGATGAAGTCTTGGCGAATAGAATGTCTCACCAACGGGAGTATTCTTGTGGTGCCTTCGCAGTGACAAAAGACTTCGCTGAGAAGTCTTGGTGACTTGGATAAGTCACACCGACAGTCTTCGGTGTAGCTCTCGACGCTTGGCGAAATGTCTTGGCGAAGTCAAATGTCTTGCTGACTTGGCAAGACATGGGCGTTCGGTATGTGGTCTCGACGAAAGACAGCGCTTGGAGTGACTTAAGACCTTGGTATAAGGTCTTGGCGAAGACGATAAGTCTTGCCAACTTGTAAATGCTCATCGATGTAACATGAAGGTTCGGTGAGAGGTCTTGGTCAATATCGGTATGTCTTGCCAATGGAATGACTAATCGATATGACTTGTATGCATTTGATATGAGTCTCGCCGATAAGGAAAGCTCTTGCTGATAGGAATGAAATGGACATCGATGGTTTCGGCATGACATGTGACACTCATTATGTTGTCTTTCCGACTGTTGGAGACTTAAGCCGATATCGATAGAGAAACTTTGTGGCATCGGGGAGACACTGTTAGTGTCTCACCATATGCCAACAAAGTTTGAATGCCTTTGACTGTATGACCATCCTATGTGGCATCTCGTGGACCAATCAGAGGAAGCAAAAATTGAATGATTGGCAGTTGGTTTTTTGCAATAGTGCTACGTTGGAGTTTAATTGCATGCAAGGAAAAATCAATTGCTCAAAAGGAAATTGTCTATGTTTGGCAATGGCAGATAAGGATGCATAGAAGACAAAATCAGAATGTGAATAGAATAAAAGAAGATCGATTCTGATTTGAGATTGTGGATGAGTTGAGTCAAGTTGTTGAGAGCTTTTATGTAACTAGATGAATAGTGAATGTAGCTACTGAGAACTAATAACCAGAGAGTTGTATTTCTAATTGTATGTAATTTTGTTGTTACTATAATACAAAGAGATTCAGTTTGGTGTGGTGGGTTTTTTCCTGAAAGGGTTTCCCACGTAAATCTATTATTTATTGTCTTTGAGTATTTTCTCTATTTCTGAAAATCTTTCATGTGTGTCTTAATTAGATTGTAATTTGAAAATTAAAAGCCCTGCATTGCATTCTTCCCTATGGATTTGATATTAGGAAAGTGTTTCTGCACCTCTACTTTCCTTACAATGTCAACACAGTACAAGATGTTGTAGAGAAAGGAATCAAGTTATTGTAGGTTGTGCATGTATAGATGAGATGTTGTGAGTACATGGAGCTATCTTTATGGTGTTGCAGGTGTGTTGATATGATGAGTTACCAAGTTCTTTTGAGAAATAGTGAAGTCAAATTTGTGTGTGTGTTTTGAATGTTCTTTGGTATGTGCTCCGCATTTATTTTGTGTTGATCCTATGCTTGTGTGGGTCTGAAGTGTTATTTATGGGCATCAGTGGATGATATATCCTTGATCATAGCTTTTGGTTTGATGAAGTGTGAAAGTTGTGTTCACCGATGTGTGAACTGTTATGGCATAGTTGTTTGTCTATGGACTGGGAGAAATGTATTTTCTCTACAATTGTCTATTGGTTTGTTTCAGGTCTTTTAGATCTAGTAGATGGATTATAATGACATTATCTATGTTCTATCAAAAGTGTTCACGGTTTGGTACTCCAAAAGATGAGTTTCAGAGTTACTGTGTGTGTCTGTATAGTCTGGATAGACTAATGGAAAGTATTTTGTGTATGAAGGTTGTAGCATTTACTGTGGATGAATATGAAGG
The DNA here is from genome assembly GCA_007258455.2 of Sequoia sempervirens. NCBI lineage: Eukaryota > Viridiplantae > Streptophyta > Pinopsida > Cupressales > Cupressaceae > Sequoia > Sequoia sempervirens. The sequence continues at coordinate 356,193,220 of VDFB02000017.1, forward strand.
CATCTAAGATGTTTTCCAATGTATGGTGAAGTGTGTTATGTGGTCCGCATGCTATCTTCTTGTTATGGAAACGTGTTATTCAAAGTTTATTTGTGTTTTCATTAGGTTTGGATGACCTAGTTTCTACACATCATGCGAAGGATAAGTATCAAGTAAGGAAGTGCGTGATTGATCTGAGATTTTGTTTTGGGTCTTGGTTAAGTGTTGGTTTGGTCCACTCTCATTCTCTTCCACTGTGATAATGTTGAGTTTTTGACCTAATTTGAATTTATAAAATGAAGCGTGTGTGGCCGACCTTGGAGAAAGTTTCTAAGGTTGAAGTTGGTATAAATGCAAGTCGAGATGTTATGAATTTTATGTATCAACATGCCACAAGTTTGAGAAAAAAGAGTGTTTGAAAGTGAGTTGAGGTAGTAGTACTTTAATGTGTCAGATTCCTAAAAGAAGTGAGTTGATGGTGTTTGTAATCTTCTAATCAAGGTTGCTGATGTGTAATTTGTTGTGTATTTTTCTATTATCTTTTGTATTTGTAAGTAGTGAGCCTCCCTTGTTGGAAAGTGAGTCCTATATGTAGGTAGTGAGTCCTTTTGGGTACTGAGCCTCTTTGTAATTGGTTTTGGAATTACTTTATATTGTGAGCTAATCCTCACCATGGTTTTTACCTTATTGGGTTTTCCAGATAAATCTGGTGTCTCTTGTGTTTATATTACTTTATGTTATTTTCATTTCGCGTTCATACTTAATAATAGAATAAGGTGGATGTGGAGTTGATAATTTTTTGAGTTTTGTGATTGGATTGGTGATAACTAATTCACCCCCACTCTTAGTTGTCTTGCACCTTTCAAAAAAATTTATCAAAGCTTGGTTCCTCCAAAGAAGCCTAACAACTTGAGGAAGATCTTAAAGATTGAACAAATGGATGACAAAGAACTCTGAGCTGCTCTTGAAGATCTTGACAAGGTTGGAAGTGAAAACAAAGATTTGAAAGAAAATATTGATGAGGCAAATGAATGCATTCAAAAATTGAAAGTGCAATTGTAGAAATTCAAGGAAATACATGGAGAAGTGAGTGAACAATTGAAACAAGCAAATGAAGAGGTTACCAGATTAAAGGTGCAAGTGCAAGAAAAGAAGAGAATTGAAGATTGTCTTAATACAGTGGTGCAAAGCAAGTCTGATGAATGCAAAAGACTTGAACAAGAAGTGATGAACCTAAAAGTAGATCTAGAGAAAGCAAAACTCTGTGAAGATAATTTCAAGACAAGCTCCACAAAGCTTGATGAGTTGATTGCAAGGAAAAAACCTTCTAAAGAAAAAGTTGGTTTGGGAATAGAAGCCAGTGAAAGCTCTAAGGTTGTGCATACTTCAAACACAGTGGGTAATCATAAGACTCAAGGTAAAGGGAAACATAAAAGAAATCCAACAAAATTTAATAGAAGACCGCCTATCAAACAACCAAATGCTCAAAGGTACCCATCTTTCAATGGCATTTGTTTTCCATGTAATAAATTTGATCACAAAGCAATAGAGTGTAGAAGTAGAATTAACTAGTACCCTAGTACCCTAGTTCCTTCTCCGAACAATGTTTTGCATACAAGAAAGTTAGACATAGAGCTAGTGAATGCAGAACTCAGATGATGAATTGGTTTAATGGAGGAAGAATGAATCAATATTTTGTTGGCTACTGCTATACATGTAACAAGTTTGGACACAAAGAAAATCAGTGTAGATCAAGGGTTAATGGAGGTCAAAAAAATTAGAAAAATGTTGTTTGCTACAACTGCAACAAACTCAGACACATTTCAAGAGTTTACAGAAGTAAAAAGGGAAAGCAATCTAATCCAGTAAAGAAGAATGAACCAGTGAAGAAAATTGACAAGAATGAGGTTAAGCAAGAAATGAACAAGATTTGGAAGAAAAAAGAAGATCCAAAAATACCAGATGTGTTTGTGCCCCCATTCGGTGTAGAAAATTCCTTTAGGAATTAGACCCAACACGGTCTTAGGGGGAGCATTAACAAAAAATTGTTCAAACCCCTAGATATTTGACGTGTCAGTATTTGGCACGAAGATATGTTATAAGGAATGGATAGAAAGAGGTTATGCAAAAGGAACCGGAAGAAAAGGATAAAAATGAAGGTGAAAAAGATAAAGCTGAAGGAGAGAAAGATAAAGATGAAGGTAAAGGGAATGAAGAAGAAGGAAAAAAAGATGAAGTTAAAAAAGAAGAAGATGGAAAAGAAGAAGAAGAGAAAGTAGAAGAAGGAGAGAAGGTATTGGAGAATGAAATCATATTGGAGTATGTGCCTACAAAGGATCAAATTGTTGATATATTTACTAAGGCTCTCCCAAAGGATACTTTTGATTATCTCAGAGAGAAGTTGGGAGTTACTACCCCTCCTTCTTTGAACTAGGTGCACATGGAGGTACATCAGTCCAGTGGATCTATAGACTCTTCATTTGTCTGGGCTGATGACTGAGGTCTACTCCTCAGGGGGAACTTAGGAAGTATCATTGTTGCAGTATGAGATGTGGGTGCACTCTTAAGGGGGAGTGATCAAAATTATGTTCTTTTCCATTGATCATGTCAAAGGGGGAGAGAGTCATGTGAAAAATAGTGAAAGAAAAAGGGGGAGAGAAAGTCATGTGAAAGAGAGAGGATATTGTAAGGAAGAGAGAGTGAAAGAATGTGTGGAGGTTGTCTAATCTAAAAAATAAAGGAGAATGTGTATTGTGTCTTTGGTGGTTTTTCACATCATGTGTTGGCATCAATGACAAAGGGGGATATTGTTGTAAGTATGAGTGAGTTTGGTGGTGTTGTCAAATTAATGTTGTCGTTGATGACAACACAATACATGATGTTGTAGAGAAAGGAATCAAGTGATTGCAGGTTGTGCATGTATAGTTGAGATACTGTAGAGATGTTGTGAGTACATGGAGCTATCTTTATGGTGTTGCAGGTGTGCTGATATGATGAGTTACCAAGTCCTTTTGAGAAATAGTGAAGTCAGAGTTGTGTGTGTGTTCAAAATGTGCTTCAGTATGTGCTCTGCATTTCTTCTCTGTTGATCCTATGCTTGTGTAGATATGAAGTGTTGTTTATGGGCATCCATGGGTGATATATCCTAGATTGTAGCTTCTAGTTTGATGAAGTGTGAAAGTTGTGTGAACTGGTTTGGTAGAGTTGTTTTTCTGTGGACTGGGAGAAATGTATCTACTTTGTAGTCCTTCGTTGGTTTTTTTTCAGGTCTTGTGGATATGGTAGATGGCTTATAATGATGTTATCTATGTTCTATCAAAAAAAATTTGTTGTTTGGTGCTCTGGAAGATGAGTTTCAGAGTTACTATGTGTGTCTGTATAGTCCAGATGGACTGATGGAAAGTATTGTGTATGAAGGTTGTTGCATTTGTTGCAGATGAATTTGAAGGCATATAAGATGTGTTCTAGTGTATGGTGAAGCGTGATATGTGGTTTGCATGCTATCTTCTTGTTGTGGAAATGTGTTCTTCAAAGTTCATTTGTGTTTTCATTAGGTTTGGCCGACTTGGTGTCTACATGTCATGTAAAGGATAAGTATCAATTAAGGAAGCATGTGATTGATCTGAGATGTTTTTTTGGGTCTTAGTTAAGTGTTGGTTTGGTCCGCTCTCATTCTCTTCCACTGCAGGAATGTTGAGTTGCCAACCTAATTTGAATTTGTAAAATGAAGCGTGTGGGGCCAACCTTGGAGAAAGTTTCTAAGTTTAAAGTTGGTATAAATGCAATTCGAGATGTTATGGATTTGATGTATCAGACATGCCACAAGTTTGAGAAAGAAGAGTGTGTGAAAGTGAGTTGAGGCAACAATACTGTAATGTGTCAGATTCCTGAAAGCAGTGAGCTAATGGTGTCTGTAATCTTCTAATCAAGGCTGCGGATGTGTGTAATTTGTTGTGGTGGATTTTTTTGTTATCTTTTGTATCTATAGGTAGTGAGCCTCCCTTGTTGGACAGTGAGTCCTATCTATAGGCAGAAAGACTTGTATTCAGATAGTGAGTCCTTTTGGGTAGTGAGCCCTTTGGCAGTGAGCCTCTTTGTAATTGATTTTGGAATTACTTTATATTGTGAGTTAATCCTCACCATGGTTTTTCCCTTATTGGTTTTTCCACGTAAATTTGGTGTCTCTTGTGTTGATATTGCTTTATGTTATTTTTATTTAATGTTCATACTTAATAACAGAATAAAGTGGGTGTGGAGTTGATAATTATTTGAGTTTTGTGATTGGATTGGTGACAACTGATTCATCCCCCATTCTCAGTTGTCTTGCGCCTTTCAACAGAATGGGCTCAACAATCGGGTAAAAATGCTTTATTGGTGAAGTTAGATTTTGATAAAGCTTATAATAGAATGTGATGGAGTTTTATTCTTAAAATCCTTCATTGGCTAGGTTTTGATCCTAAGATTTGCAAACACATTTACATGTTATTCATGGATGCTAATGCTCGACTGGTTGTTAACAAAGAATTATGAAACTCCTTTCCTTTACAAAATTCAATCAGACAAGGTTGTCTGTTATCACACTTCCTTTATGAGCTCCCTTGTTGTTGATGCTCTTGGGTATTTGCTACAAAAGTATAATCAGATGAAATTAATAAGGGGTGTTTCAATACCTAATAATGCAGTTGTGCTTAACTTACATTTTGTTGATGATAGTATTCTTTTTCTCCAAAATTATGAGGAATAAATTCATAATGTAATGGAGGTAATTGAACTCTATTGTGCATTTTTTGGTTCTAAATTAGCCTAATCACAAAAAAGAATTTCTTATGGTGAAGGTTGACCCCATCCCGGAGTGGATTCCAAAAGAATGGAAGAAAATTAAGCATGAAGAAATTTCTCGCTATTTGGGCATCCCTTTTGGGCTAGGTGTTACTCTAGTTGATATGTGGAAATGTTTTCTTAGAAAGCTAAAAAATAAGATTTTGTCTTGGGGGAATAAATTTTTGTCCTTCATAGGGAAGATTCGAGTTGTGAATTACATTTTATTAGCTTCACGTATGTATTACTCCTCTTGTTGGATGCCTTTAAGGAAGGGCTATGAGGATCTAATAAAAATCATTAAACAGTTCCTTTGGTCTAATTGGAATGGTGATGTCAGCTTTAAATCAACTTGTTGGATGCACTGCATCCAACCTAAATCAAGAGGAGGGTTAGGTTTGTTAGATCCTAGTGTAGTGTAGAAAAAAGTAACCCTTTTTCACACTTGATTTAGGATGGAATAATTAATTATAAAATGGACTTAATTGTGCCTTATTTAGGTTGTTGTGAAGTGTTTCTTTATACTTTCACACGAAGCTAGGGCTTTATCAATTAATTTGGCTTCTTTATGCTCTAATTGGTCCTATTTTGCATCCATAAGCCTTATTAAATGCATTTTGCTATGGATAATCCTGACACTTATCAAATAACCAATCACAATTCAATGCTTTGGTTCATGTGTTCTAGATTTGGTGATATGAGACTCATACGCCACCTTGGGTGTATGAGTCCCACCTAGGTCTTGGGACCTGATTTCAAATTTCACATTGAACAAGACACTCCTAGAAATATGTGTCTCAGGTTTTAGCTACTGGGACTCATACACCACAACTGGCATATGAGTCCTACTTTAATCATGACCTATTTTGAATCAAATTCTTGGCAATATTTTGTTATCCTAGATTTGATGTCAGCTTGTAGTGTTGTAATTTCAGGAAATTTGGCATAAACAAGTATAAATACAAGGTTATTTCACATAAATTCATCTAAGCAATCCTATATTTTCATAAGCAATCAAGAGCACTTTGACAAGAGTTCACCAGAGCATTCAAGGGAAAATTTGAAGAAGATTATTGCAACAATTCAAGATCCATTATCGTGTCAAAGGCTTGATGCATCATGCATGTGGTTTTGAGCTAATGTTGTGATGTATTGTTCAAGATAAATTAAAGTATTCAAAGGCATTATCCTTCATCAACAATCATGATCGAAAGGGAGAGAAACTACAAAAAATCACTAGAGGATATCATAATTTCAGATCAACCTTGATATTGGGAATAAATCACCACTTGTGGTGTATGATTCCCAATATACTAGATTTCAAGAATTTTCTGTAGATCTTAGTTTGGAAGTTGTTGATTCCAGTTTCGGCTTGAAACCCTAAACTGGGACTAAATCACCCCTACTGATCTATGAGTCCCAGTGTGAATTAAAAGTTAGATTTTTTGGAAGTACAAACCTTGTTTCAAGCATCTTCTATTTTCCAAGTGCTCCTCTATTCATTCTCAATTCATTATTCTGATTTTTAGTTTCATATTTTAGGTTACATAGTTAGATTTGCACATTACATTCATCCTCTTCTTTCCAATCCTTTGCTTGGTTGTGAACCCCCTTTTTTTTCTTTAATCACACCCAAAGGAAACATCCTAATCACCCAACCCCTTCCTTAATCAAGCCAATTGGTTGAGGATTTTGATTTCCTCTAATGAAACTTGAGTGAAATAGGTAGAGGACCCTGATCCCCCTTTAGTTCTATCTCCCAAAAGACAAAACACTATTTTTGGGGTTTCACCCAGAACTAAAGGAGTTTGTTTGGTTGCTATGTGGATTTTTAGAGTGGTTGTTGGAGATGAACCTTGGAATATTTTGGTTTGTTATCAAATTGCACAAGTTGTTGTTAAAAGGAAATGCCAATCGGTTTAGATGGATTGATAAAAAATTTCTTGCTCCTTTTTTCTAGATCAAAGTTTCATTCCCTTTGTTATCCATATGGAAGGCTTGGTAGTTGGTATGTAAATGTTTAAATTGGAAAAGTGTATCTTTATAACATGGGTTTAAAGTTTTGGTGTTTCATCCAATTGGTGGAACATAATGGTTCAATATCAAGGACAACCTCTTGCTATTGCTTTTTTGAGACATACTCTTCATCTATTTAATAAAGGGGTTCAACAATTCACAAATTTATGGGACTTTAATGTGTTGGATTGGGCTGCATGGAATATTACTAAGAGTAAATTTTGTTTAAATAATAAACATCAAAGCTTTGTTATTTTTGTGAGATCTTTAGTTTGAATGGATCTTGTTATAAAATTATGTACCACCTTGCAATGTAATGCTTTCAAAGATTGGTGGTGGTTGTCTAAAGACCAATATGGTTTTTTTCCTTTGAAAAAAATCTATCTGAGTCTACTTTCCTCTTTATCATTAACTCCAAGGCTAAATAAAAAATAGAAATGTAATCTAAAAGAAAAGACTTGGAGAAAATTGTGCATGGATTTGGAGGTCAAAAGCTGAGGACAATGCTCAAGTTTTGGCTGGGAAAGTTTTGCATTTCAAATTACTTGTTGGTGACTGGTTAAGATGCATGATGGTGCAGCCGGTTAAATGTCCTTTCTGTCAATATTTAATGAAATCTTGAAACACATTTTTTTGGATTGTGCCTAGGCTAAAATGAAAGGGAATGTTATCTTTAAATTTCTTGCTATTTTTGAGCATAAATAAAGTTGGAAAGAAGCCTTATTGGAAGTTGGCATGCAAAAAAATGTTATTGTTGATTCTATGAGACATATCATTTTACTAAATATATGGAAAAGTAGATGCTTGGAAATTTGTTCTAAACATAATGTGCACCAGCAAGCAAAAAGGCTAAAGTTTTACTTTGATGTTATCTTCCATATTGTTGTGTTGTGTTCTCAATTGTAGGGGGTGCCTAAAGAAAAGGTGAAATTCAACAACCTCTTGGATAATATTAAATATCAAATGCTTCAGCTCCATGAAAAAGACTCTTTATATTCTACTCAATTACAATGTATGTTAAAATTTAGACTTTAGTACTATTGTTTTATATGGTTTTTGTCACTTGCAGTGAATTCACATGGTTATACATGACTACCAACTTCACTTGTATATGCTTATGCTGCATATGATGATCTAATTGTTATATGCAGATACATATTTTTTTAATATTTTTGGATATGATTCTACTACATATGATGATGTAATTGTTCTATGCAGATATAGTTGTCCATTATTGATGTTATTTATTCTTTGTTGTCGAGCTTGTGTTGTTCCGGACTACTATAGCAAACTTTTCTAGGTTGTTGGCTATGACTTTGTATATTATTTTTCTTGGCAGGGCTCCTCTAGTTGCCTCTTTTTGTCACATTATTGTTTACTTCAGTACAAAAAAAAATTGACACAATATTCAATACCTAACTAGATCAGATTCACTTAAATTTAATAATTTATAGTAGAAAATGAAATTAATTTTCCAATAATATTAAATATAATTATTGGTTACTTTAGGGCCATATCACCAATTTGTAATCACCACCATTTGGTTTATTTGTAATCTAATGATTGGGGTTAAATTTCATGGCTCAAAATGTACTTGTAGAACTCCAATGCCTATGGGGCATGAAATTGAACCCAAACCATTATATTATAAATAAAATCGACGATGGTGAAAAAAATGGGCTAATTTAAAATATTTAATTTTTGAATTAAAATATTAAGGAATTAAGGAATTATAGATGTGAGCAGTACACCTTAAACTTAAAACTAGTTAATCATTGTCATCATCAGGCCCTTACTTTTCCATAGAAATTTAAATTTTAAAGAATAATGATTTTCCATGGTTAATTAATGTATTTGCCTATTTTTCATCAAGATTTGCCAATATTTTCTAGAAATTTCTAGTGATTTAAAAAAATTCAATAAATCAATATTAAAAAAAATAAAATTGCAAATATGAATTAATATATTTTTCCAAAAAAATGAAAGATTTACTAGTATTTTATATCTTTTCAAGGGGGGTTTCTTAAAGTTATCGATGGTAGGTATCTTTTGTCCTCTTATGAGGTTGGACTCCTAAACTCATGAAAACAGTGTTGAAGCTTTTAGAAATATGAGTTGTAACACCTGGAGACATGTCATAATAAATCTTTTACATCTAGACTATCTAGAACATTGTTTTAGTCTATTGTACCAAAATCTATTTATGGTTTCTCATGCTAATTTTGGATATATATTGGAGCTTAGAGTAGAAGGAAAAATAAGGTTTTTAACATGTTGCAAAAGTAAGAAAGTGCTATAGAAAATAAGAGGGGTATTTTGTATGGATGTAACTCTTTTGAAGAGTTACTACAAGCTTTGAATTTCTTTGAGTGTGGAGTAATTTCCTACAAAAGTTTCTCATATATTTAGTTGATAGACTTTAATTGTGAACTCGTCGGTCTACAATCAAACGCCAAACCTGTCTCACACTTTGAAAACTAGTTTCATTCGTCGTTTAACCATTTTCAAATACTAGGAACCTATCTCACGCACTCCATAAACCTCTTCATAGTTGTCAAATTTTTTTTTTGAGGTAGTTGTTTCCTGTCAAATAAATCCAAATCAAATCGAATCAAATCCGATTTGCATGATGTCTTTAGATTTGCATTGATTGCCTTCTATATTGATGTCCAGATTTGATTGCATTGACTGCTGCCGCCCCTAACGCCAATTGATGCCTCTACCTGTTCTTTTGGTGCCTTTGCTGCTGCTTGCTTTGATGCTTTCTTCCCTATGGCTATTGGAACTACTGTGTCTCCTACTCTCAGTTTATCATGTTTTAGTTTTATTTCCTCTTATTGAATTCAAACAAGTCATGGTTCTCCCGTAGTTACACATTGCTATGAAATAGACTCTACGAGATGCAAATCTGAGTAGCTTTTCCGCCACATAATTTAATTTTAGCATTATTTGTGTGAAAATAAATTGGGGGAAAATCTTGTGTTCTTGAGAAATTCAACACTTTTCTTGACTTTGTAAGTCCACTATGAATTTGAACTTATTATTTTTGCTTGTTTCTTTTTCCCCTGTAAGAAGATGCCAGGCTAAGATCTAGGGTTCAAAGCACGTATTGTAAATGTTGATCATTTATAGTGGAAGCTTTCATCGCTCATCGTTTGATCTAGAGGTAAGCTATTTTTACTTACATCTGCGTCATATTTTGGTCAAGTAAGGAGCTTTCTGTTTGGATCGTGCCTGCTATTTTTATTTCCATCTCATGCTTACTTACATAGGTGAGAGGAGAAGTGCCAGCGAAGTTATATTTCCTGCACCACAGGCCACCATGAAACATTAATCATGATGTTTTATATTTCACATCAGTTTTCACGCTCATATAATCCAACTTAACACAAAGCTTTTGGCCCCCAAACAAATCTTAGTCTACACTCAAATGAGTACAAAATCCAACAAAGATGACCCAGATCTTGTTATTCCAAATAAGCAACAATCCCTCAAATACTGAACAAAACTTGCACATACAAATGAGTGAAAAACCTACAGAAAAATTTCTAGATACAAATGAGAAGAAATTTATAGCAAAATTTGTACTTGGAAATGAAAACGAGGATCAAATACACAAGAAAAACAAGAAGTAGTCACCCAAACGTCAATTCCACATGCAAAGTCATAGAATGCAAAGCAACCAAAATAATCCCTTGGGGACTAAGAATAGGGTATGCTTGCTATGGAAGTTTTATAATGTAAACTTCAAAAATACAAACTTGTGTTCTACCCATTGTCAACTAACCTGTAGAAAGTCTTGAAATCGAATTAACAAAACATAATTTTAGAAATCTAGGTGATTAGATTATATTTACAGCTTCACAGAAAATTTGTCTTAGCTTGTGCTACTGTGGACATACATAACCTGCATCAAATCTCCCATTTCACATCGTTAGGAAATGGTTCCTGCTAAATGGAAAAGTTAAAAAATGCAAGATAATTTCAGTGAGTCCCCCATGGCCCCTGCCATGTCCTCAACACCTCAGACCAATCTTTGTAGAAGTGTTGCATCAATCTATTCATAATTAACAAAACAAACATAACCAAAGATTTTGGAGCCTTAGATAGAAGATTGCATGGCAATGAGAACAAGGAGGTTAGGCAGCTACGGGTGTCCACTCTCTCTTAGGTGTTAACTTATGGTTTTAATTTTCTTTGTTAATTTTAAATTAGGTTATGCCTACTTGAAGTGGCATATGCTTTATGATACGTAAACATAGTTATTCATTCTTTTTAAATTACTAAGCAGGAGAAATGAGATTAAATTAAATTTATCAAAATTTAATTACATTTCACTAAAAATCAATATATTTGATCAAAATATGTTATATAAAATCAAATCTTTAAAAAAAGACTTGGTTTTTGTTGTGGCTACCACCCTTTGTTTCATTTTTCCAACGTCAGAATTCAAGACCATCTTTATATAGTTCATCTCTAAGCAATTACATCATTAGAACAAAATGAAATTGCGGAGCTCTAGAAACCATCCACCAAATGCAAATGGACCTCCAAATTATGGCTACAACTCACACCACCATTATGTTTAAGATAAGGAGAATTTAAGTGATTAATCCTCAACTAGTTACCCACATGACTATAGATCTCCCCCTTCACTCCATTAAAAATCTTTCTATGCATCCATTCATTCAAAAAGATGGGGATTTGATAGAATGGTGATTTTAAATTGTGGTTTAGGGGGAGTATTAATTTTTTTTGAGGGGGAGAGTGATTGTAATTTTTTTCAATATATTTTTTATTTTGTATGTTAAATATTTTAAGTTTTGTAAATATAAAATCTACTCTTGTATTTATTTTGTATATTTATTTTTATATTAGTAAGTTTCTTTATTATAATTGTTGTTTTATTGATATCAATATATCCTTATTCATGAATATATATATATATATATATGAACAGCTACAAAAAACAAACTGACATTTTCATTTTTATTTTTATTTCACTTTGATATATGCAAATTCTAACTATTTTACAATGATGCAGACATCCACCACAATTATATAATGCAATGTATTATGTAATGTTCAAATTCATTATTTTTTACTTCTAATTTCCTATAGTCGTATTCCTTGAACCTCCTATGGGTGCAAGTGCTAGTGATACCTTTAACAGGAATGTTCACTCAAGTGCCACTTGAAAACAAATTTTAACTTGCAATCAATATATTCGTTTAAAAGATTGCACAAATATTTTCTCTTGATTTTAATCCAAGTAACTAGTGGAGAACTCGGAGAATGACTTGGAGCTTTTGCCTAGATTTAAAGTGAGCATCGATCTTATAAGTTTAGGCTCAGAAATTCTGCCCAGCACAAAATGCAAGTATGGAGCTGTTGTAAGTGATGACAACATCGCTATGTTCTACGAGCATGGATATTACAACTGTTGTCTCTTGACAAAAGTAGTAACCCTTAATGTGATTCCCTCTACCATAAGCCCTTATTAAGATATCTTAAAGTGAAGATGGTTCCTATTCTTATGATGTGTTGTCTTTGCAGGAGTCCACACAACAGTTGGGAGTACATACTCATAATATTTCGTGCACAAAACACTTTCGATAGGACTGGTGTATGCGTACCAACAGGAAGCATCTTTGAAGCCCTTGCTTATGTATAAGATGGTCGTAATTGAACGCTGCACCAATCCCCCTACCATTTTTTTTTCAGTTTGTCACAAACATAAAATGTGTGGATTTCCAATTATCATTCTCCTTTGTGATGAATACTCCACACACCGCCCACCCATCATTAATATGAAGATAGTTATTTTGGGCATGATTAAATTAGGGCCCTATACAAGAGTGGTCAAGAAGTTATTCTCTAGCAGGGGCAGATCTGATCTGGGTGACTTCCGATGTGCTTATACACTCTTTCATGGGAGGCGACCTAACTCAGACTGATGTCGATTTAGGAGATTATTGTTGAAGGTTGCATGCTTCAACTACACCACTGTGAGAAATTAGAAAAATGAATGTTCTATATTGTAAGCATTAATTTATTTTATCGATGTAAGCATTGATTTTCCAATAAAGTCAAACTGTGTATTCAAGAGAGTGTTCAAGTAATAGGTTTTTGTGGTGTGAGGGTTTAATTTTGGTTTCCAGTTTACCATACGTTTTTGTCTCTTTGAATTCTAGGCAGCAAGACCTTTCAGTGCATGGCTAGGAATTTCGATCATCTATAAAAGGACATATAGGGAGTGCATTGCAAATCATCAGAGGCTCATTGGAATGTGGTAAATAATCAAATTTAAAGGATAATTCACCTGTACAAAGAATTTGCATCTTGGCAAGAGAAATTGAAACAACAAATTGTTGTATCCACTCACTATACTTATTTTGAATCTTATTTATTTAGTAGATGAGAAAATGTCATTATCAACTGATTTTTCCCCACCAGGCTTTTTTGAGATGAATCCAGTATTTGAGTTTAAACTTGTGATATTTTATTCTACATTTATTTTTGTATAACACAATATTTCCTTACTCTAGATTGTTAATTGATTAATCAAGTGGCACAGTATTAAAATTTTAGTGATTTCATAATTTCAATATGTCATGAAGCCTTTTTTGAACCAAAATTTCAAATCAATGAATCTGCCCTTCAAAATCCATTGATAAATAGAAAGCCCCTCTGGTGTCCCAAACTGTCTCATAGGCTTTCTCTATTGTGCAAGGTTTTATACCTCATTGACACAAAGTCATTTGCATTGATCAAGTCTCAAGCACTCTTTCAGTTTCAAATATAAGAACAATCTGAGTACTATATAATTCTTATTATAGCTTTAGATTTTTGTTCTATTTTTTGTTGTAGCTAGTCTATCGACATCTCCCTTGAACCCCCCATGGGTGCAAGTGCTAGTGTATAATGGTTTGGATCTATTGTTTGGTTACTTTTTCTTCTATTCATGATTTATGATTGTTATGTACTTGGATGTTTTCACTATGCAACATACTTTGACTTGTAAGTTATATCTTGTTTCTACAAACATATACTACACTTAAGCTTTTTATGTAATTTGTCTTTATAGTTTCCAAATCTTGTGAAAATTGCAAAGGGTTTTGAGTTAGAGTCGATGAAGTGTCATATTTCAACTCTCCTACGACATACTCTCAAAGTGTTTTTTAGCATCACAAAATCTTAAAAGAAGATATATGTGTAAGTGTGCACACTTTTTTTTTATGGAAACAAGTTGGATTACATAGATGTCAACATCTCTACTTTTATATAGCAAATTACAACAATTTGAGTAAGCATTAATCTAAACCAAAAGTTAACCATATTTCGACTCTCCTACGACATACTCTCAAAGTGTTTCTTAGCATCATCACAAAATCTTAAAAGAAGATATATGTGTAAGTGTGCACACTTTTTTTTTATGGAAACAAGTTGGATTAGATAGATGTCAACATCTCTACTTTTATATAGCAAATTACAACAATTTTAGTAAGCATTAATCTAAACCAAAAGCTAACCCAAGGGTCGAACCTGACATGAACGCACCTTCGAAGGTTTGAACGTTGGTGGATGACTTTTATATCACATACCATTATCCTCACCAATTGTACTCAACTAATTAAACTACAATCCTTTGACAATATGTGTATTTTAAAAACTCATATAAATAAAAAATAAAATCATAATAAATTAAATATGATTATACCATCTTAAAACAAAACCATACATTATCATCCAATTAAATATGATTACACTCGATGGTTTTCCCCGTAAGACCCGGCAAAACAAGGCAAAAATCCCGTGGTTCTGCGAATGAATCCAAACAGGTTGGGAAAGCTGCAAATGCAGATTTGGCTTTTGGAGAATGACGATCCATTTCTCCAACCGCGTCTCCTTCACATGCTTTGTCGTGCATTTAATGATTGTGTCTGTCCATTCATAAACGACGGCCTGCAACGAACAGCTAAGATTTAGGTATCCACACTCTGCCGTCATCTGAAAGCACATTTATGGACTGTAATTTGCACGGACCGTCCCATCGCAGAGATAAGAAAAGGACGGGTGTGTTGAACAGAACAACCCACCAGAAACGATTGGGCAATCCTGGATTCCCAATGCCCGTAACTTTTATCTAAACGTTTAAGTGGTACTTTTTTCGGTAGCAGCGCCAGGGACAATGGTACTATTCATGGACAGCATTCTCCACTTAATTAAATCAATAAAGGAATGTTCACTACAGGAGCTTCCGTACCTAATGAAGATACACGCCCCCTTTCTACTCTACTTTATATTAAAACAGTGCAATGTTTTTAAATAATAAGAGTAGAGAAAAACACACCCACAAAGTTTGACAAGACAAAGTCTAGAAAAAAGGTACTGGAAATGTGTCAATTGTCGTCCATGATCCAATTGTTGTTTACTCCTTGTTCACCTGACCCCCCAATAACCATTTACATTTTAGTCATTACAATGTTTTAATTATGCCAATAAAAAATTGGAAATTACACCAATATATGTTCACTACTAAATGTGTAGCTAACCAAAAATAAAAAAACAAGTTTAAACATATATTGGTGCATATATGTTTTCAAAACAAGACAAGTTGCACAAAATAAAGTCATTTTTGAATTAATTAAAGTACATTGATGTTTACAATAACCACTCCATACAAGTGGCTCAAAGCTTCAACTACATTGTATTTACATGTATACAAAAACAGTTAATGGTGCACAATGTCACATAATTTAAAATATTATGAACAGTTAATGGTGCACATTCTGACATAATACAAAACATTGATCAACTTTATGAGCTATCAATTGCACATTCACCCACACTTCCCTTCACATCTTCATGCATTAACTCCATCTACTTCTAGTACTTGCACACATAGTTAATGGTGTAAGGCTTCCTAATATACCAAAAAACATACTATAATTCATATATATGACCGAATTTAATAAAGCCACCTATTTTGTCAATTAAGCCAAATATAAAATTGATTTCCTAAAAGCCACAATAGAATTTGGGCATAAATGGCCACTGCAAAATGAAATGATAGATTGTTTCCCACGAAAATTCAAATTTGAAACTCAACCACCACAATTCAATGCTTTTAATTTACACATTCGAATGATTTTATAAGAGGGAATTTCCAGGGTCATTTTCATTACGAATTCTCCTCTGCTTTCATTGAATATCCTCTACAAAATTCAGAGCTTACTAAGGAAACTTTTGCACATTCCTCTTAAAAGGGAGCTTATTCAGGTCGATACACCCAGTACAAGTAAATTCATGTTTTAATTTATCAGTATACTGGATTTACATTTATGTTGTATGTTTCATTATTCAATATTCTCTTTTATATTTATGTACTCAGTGTTTTCATTATTTCTAGGCATATTGTTTTACATTTACATTGTCTGTTTCAATATTCAATATACTCTTTTATATTTAAGTACTCACTGTTTACATTATTTTCAGGTATACTATTTTACATTTATGTTGTCTGTTTCATTATTCAATATACCATTTTAAATTTATGTACTCAGTGTTTACATTATTTTTAGGCAT
>VDFB02000017.1:356209720-356220891 GCA_007258455.2 Sequoia sempervirens
TTCAATAATTAGGGTTTTACAAGGTTGTTTTTTATTTGACGTGTTAATAGGAAAACCTTGATGTGTCAATGGGAAAAAAACCTTGACGTTTTAGTGGGAAAACCTTGACGTGTTAACAAAAAAAATATTCGGGGTGATGCCCCAAACCCCATTGATACATTACAAGTGCATAATATTTGCATGATCAGTCACCACATACCAACAATCTCCCCTTGAGTGATTAAGCTCCACGCAAACAATCTCCCACTTGGGCCGATTGGAGCGAACACTATTGTACCGCCACTCCCCTTTAGTTGCAGAATTACGGTTGGTTTCTTATATTTACCATTATCATTCGTGAGCCAATAGAAGCGATAGAGAAATCAATTTACGCCATCGCGGCTTCCTTTTTCAACATATATGCAAGATTTTCACTTGTGTGGGAATTTTTCCAACTTCAATTGTCCATCCTCTAAAAACTAACGAGATGAAGTGGCATACAGGCTATAATATTGCTTGGTTTTTAAATCGGTGAGTTCTTAACAAGATAGAATGAAACTCTGAGGGTAAAAGCACAAAGGTGTGTCACACTTTCAGCCAAATAAATAGTTCCGAGCGAAATATTTTCGGCCGGAAAGGTTTCGCCCGACTAGGTTTCGACCGAAACCATGTGGCATATTACGTGGCACATAGGTTTCGGTCGAATAAGTTTCGCCCGAATCCAAAAAAATCAAAATTTTCCTCTTCCCGCTTTAAAACTGCCTTCAAAATTGGATTTTTTAATGTGCGGGGTTTCTATAGAAAGGGTTTCGGTAGAAACAGTTTCTATAGAAAGGGTTTCGGCCGAAACCCTTTCTATAGAAACTGTTTCTACCGAAACTGTCTATGTGGCATCCTAGTTGGCAGCCAACTCAGCTTTTTTTAGAATTTTCTGAAACTTTCAACTTTAGCTAAGTATTTCTTTAGTCAGAATGATTTTTTTGCAAAAACAAAAAATACCCTTTTGTAGAACTCAGAGTGGAGAATCCAAATATATAATTTTTTTAATATTTTTATTAGTTTTAATATATTTTATTTTTAAAATAATGCAAGTAGGTTTTCAAAATGAAAAAGGAAGTTGATTACAAATTAAAAACAAGATAGTAAAATTTATTAAAAAAATTTAAATCTTATATGGGGCACAAGAGGAGAGAGTCTTCTTCAAAAGGGTATAATTCTTTTTTTGAAAAATTTTGAAAATAGTTGACGGCCCGTGAAAACTGTCAAATTTTGACATGTTTGACTTTAAAACGTTATTACAAGAAAAATATACATCAAAATTTGATTTTTCTTTTTCTATGCACAAGATATTGAAGTTACCTATTTGGAGAAAAAAAAATTAGGGAGAAATGAATTTTTTTTCAATTTGTTTCTTGACGGCCCGTGAAGTCACTCTTTTATGAAATTTTCAGCATTCCAAAATTTGTCCTTAAATTGATAAAAACATAATGAAAATATTTTTTTTTAAAATTTTAAAAATTACAACAATAAACTTCACCAAAAGTTCTACATTTCATTAGTTTACACCATTTTGAAATTCAAAACATAAAGACCACTTTTATGTGGTCAAAGTTCAAATTTTTTTTGTTGTTGGTCATTCCTTTATAAAGTGTGACACGGGTTTGTGCTTTTACCCTCTAGCTATCAGTGTACAAAGGGATGTCTTCTTTTCATTGTCCCAATTCCTCCAGAAAATGTTGTAACCAAATCATCTCCTTGCTAGCTTCCATAGCAACAACATACTCAGCTTTAGTAGTTGAAATCACAACCTTTTGTAGTCTTGAAATCCAATTGACTGCAGTACCTCCTAAAGTAAAAACATACCCTATAGTAATCCTCTTGCTATCAATATCACCCACCAGATCAGAGTCAACATATCCTTTTAGAGAAAAATTTGTTGAACCTCCAAAACATAGTTTCTTTTAAGTAGTACCTCTTAAATATCATAGAATCTATTTTACTGCATTCCATTGTTCCATTCATGGATTTCTCATATACCTACTCACAACTCCCATTGCATGTGCAATATTTGGTCTTGTGTTTACCATTGCATACATCAAGCTTCCAACTGTTGATGCACATGGTATCATAGAAATTTTGTCTTCCTCCTCTTATGTGTTTGCACGCATCTCCTTAGTCAACTTAAAATGACTAGGCAAAGGTGTACTAACTGCTTTTGCATTTTGCATGTTAAATCTTTTCAACGCCTTCTCTACATACTCACTTTGAGACAAAAATAATTTTCTATTTGTCCTATCCTATGTGATCCTCATACCAATGATTTGTTTTGATGCACCCAAATCCTTCATAGAAAATGAATTTTCTTATATCTTCTTAAGTTCATTAATATCCTACATGTTAGACCCAACAACAACCATGTCATCAACATAAAGCAACAAGATAATATAGCTACCATTACCCAATTTCTTAAAATAAAGAAAATAATTAGAATAACATCTTTTGTAA
This sequence comes from Sequoia sempervirens, assembly GCA_007258455.2. Lineage (NCBI taxonomy): Eukaryota > Viridiplantae > Streptophyta > Pinopsida > Cupressales > Cupressaceae > Sequoia > Sequoia sempervirens. Next base: position 356,212,205 of record VDFB02000017.1, read on the forward strand.
CCTTTTTCAGTCATAAAACTATCAAATTTCAAATACCATTGCTGAGGTGCTTGCTTTAGGCCATACAAACTATTCTTTAACCTGTACACAAATTTCTCCTTACCCTTGACCCCATATCCCTGTGGTTGCTAGATGTATATTTCCTCTTCCAAATCCCCATGGAGAAATGTTGTTTTCACATTTAGCTATTCAAGATGCAAGTCTATTGCAGCCACAAGACTTAGAATAGTTTTAATAGAAGTCATCTTTACAACCGGAGAAAATATTTCATTAAAATATATACCTTTTTTCTGTGAAAAACCTTTACCATGAGTCTGGCCTTATTTCTTTTCTTGCCTCCATCTTCAAGTCCTTCAACCTATAAACCCATTTATTTGGAAATGCTCTTTTACCTGTAGGCAATTGGACTAAGTCCCAAGTTTGATTTTGTATCAAGGAATCCATTTCCTCTTTCATGCCTAGCTCCCACTGCTTTTTGGTATCTACCTGCATTGCTTCTTCATAACCTTCAGGTTCACTAGAATCAATTAATAATATAAAATATAACGATGGAGAAATTTTTTCTGGAGGTCTAGTTATCCTTGTAGAATGTTTAACACTTGCAAGAGTTTGTGGGATGACTTGTTGTTGAGCATCAAGTACCACTGGAATTTTATTTCTCGAAATCTCATCCAACACCACATATTCCTTTTTGGCCTATTCATGCTTCTTTTTCTTTAGCTGATCCTTATACATGACCTTCTCATTGAATATAACATCTTTACTCCTAATGATTTTATAATTTTCATAATCCCATAACTGATAACCAAATTCATCTACTCCATATCCAATGAAGGTACATTTTTTAGACTTAGCCTCAAGCTTGGTTCTATTTTCAATATCAACATGGACAAAAGCTTCACAACCAAAGGTTTTCAAAAATGAATAGTTTACCTTTTTACCCATCCAAGCCTCCTCTGTAATGCCACCATCCAAAGGATTTGAAGCTCCCCTATTTATTAAATAAATAGCGGTATGTACAACATTTTCCAAAAAGTGTTATGGTATTCTAGCATGTAATCTCATGCTCCTTGCATGCTCCATAATGGTCCTATTCATCCTCTCAGACACTCCATTTTCTTGTGGGGTTCTAGGAACCATTTTTTGCCTATGAATTTCATTATATGAAAAATAATTTTCAAATTCTTTGTTGCAATACTCACCTCCATTATTATATCTGAGACACTTCAACAGTTCTTTTGTCTCATTCTCAACCAAATCTTTCCACTTTTTAAAAGCTTCAAACACTTCTATTTTTTTTTTAGGAAATACACCCATGTTTTCCTAGTTGCATCATCAATAAAAGTAACATAATTAAAAAAGCCACTAAGAGAAGATACCTGAGCTGGTCCCCATACATTTGAATGCACAAGCTTTAATTTCTCACTCTTCTTCTCTTTCCCAACTTTGAGAAATCAAACTCTTTTTTGTTTTCCATAAACACAATTTTCACAGAACTCCAAGTCAATTTGCTTTAGACCTAGTAGAAAATTTCTAGAATGAAGGATCTCCACCCTTTCTCACTCATGTGCCCAAGTCTATGGTGCCACAATTCTATTTTTGTCCCTATAGCAAGTGGTATAACTATCTCAATAACAACTATTTTTGTAGCAGCTAAGGTAGAATAAGTATTACCAGTACAAAAATACAATGTACCTACCTTTTCACCTTTAGCTACTACTAATGCACCTTTAGTGACCTTCCAAACTTTGTCTGAAAAGGTAACTATGCAGCCTTCACTACCCAGTTGTCTTGTAGAAATTAAATTCCTTCTCAATTTTGGAACATTCCTTACCTCCTGTAGCAACCATTCATTTATGTTTTACAACTTGACTTTTATCGTCCCTTTTCCAACATTCTGACAAGGTTCATCATCACCCAAATATACCTATCCAAAATTACCTTGAACATAATCTACAAAATATTTCCTATGGGGTGTGGCATGAAATGAATCCCCTGAATCTATTACCAAGGAATCATTAGCATTATCTAAACATAGAATTAAAGTATCCTGTAATTTATTACTTGCAACATTAGCTTTCATACTATCATCATGTTGTCCATATCCTTGTTTTCATTTTTGAGACCAAAAATATTTTTTCAAGTTTCTTGGCTTTCCACAATGCCAGCAATTCATTTCTCCTCTGGATTTAGATCTTCCTTTCTTCAACTTCCCTTGTGACTTCCCATGATTTTTTGGGATTTTTCCTCTCTCCTTTATTCTTCCCTTGTTCTCTACAGTCAAAGCATTACCCTATGTTGAACTCTCACCTGTACTTTTCCATCGCATTTCCTCGCTAAGGATAACACCAAAAACATCATAAATTTTCAATGTATTTGAACCAGAGATAGAGTTACTTACAACCATTACCAAGCTATGCTAACTTATTGGCAAAGAACATAAAATGAAGAGACCCTCATCTATTCATGAAAATTCACTTTTATAGAAGTTAACTGACTAGTAGTTGAATTCAACTCATTTAAATGATCTATCATAGGTCCACCTTCAATCATTTTTAGATTAAACAAATGCTTCATGAGAAATACCTTATTTGAGGCTGAGGGTTTTTCATACAATTTAGCCAAAGCTTCCATCAAATCCTTTGTTTTCTTTGCTTATGTTATATTGAACACCACAGATGGTGCAAGGCATAACCAAATGGTTCCTAGTGCCTTTCTATCCTGAATCTCCCATTCTTCATTGAACATTGTAGCCTCTTTCTTTGTTTTTCCTTGGAATGGCTGCCATAGATCCTTTTGATACAAATAATCTTTCATTTTCATCTTCCATAATTGATAATTTTGGCCATTTAACTTCTCAACCTTGAATTTTCCTTCTTCCATTGCTCCCACTCAAATCTAGAAGTTTCCTACCAGTCGACCGAAACAAACACAACTCTAATACCAGTTGTTAGGGTTTAGGTAGATTGGAGCAATACACATTAACAATTATATGCAAATTAAATAACCTAGAGTTAAGAATGAAGAATAACACAAAAGAGATCAACATAGAGTTTAACGCAGTTCACCCAATATGGGCTACATCATAGAAACCTAGCCATCCAATGATTTTATTATCTAGTGCAAAACATATTACAATCTCGTGTACACAATACTGCAACATACATTTTTTGAACCTTCTAGAATTAGAGTTTTACAAGGTCATTTTTCATTTGATGTGTTAATGGGAAAACCTTGACGTGTTAATGGGAAAAAACCTTGATGCGTCAACGGGAAAACCTTGGTGTGTTAACGAAAAAAAATAATTCAGGGTTATGCCTTGAACCCCATTGATACATTATGAGAGTACAATACTTGCATGATCAATCATCACATACCAACAATCTCCCACTTGGAGACTGATCAGGCTCCACACCAAACAAGCCATACAAAAAATGATGAGGTTAAGCACAACGAAAGTGGGGATTTATTTGTAGAAGAAAACTATCAGGCTGGAGAGAAGGGGGACAAAGGGATTTTAGAAATGGAAGATCAAAATGGAAAAATTGCATGTAAAATTTTAGAATTTCTCCTTTTTGATGATGTTATGGATTGCATTATAGAATGGCATCATAGATCTATTTTATTTTTCTTAAGAGGAGTTCCATATAAATTTGATTTTTGTAAGTGGGAAAAATTAAACTGGGAAAATAAGGGTTGGGAAATTGAAGCATTGAGGGGTTTAGGAAAGGGTTATGTGTCTTGCAAGTTTAAAATATTGAACATGCTTAGGTTGTTCTTTAATATGGTACATGGGCCATTTGTGGGAAAGTCTATTATTTACAAGCCTATACATTGGATTTTCATCCAGAAGGGCCTTCTAGATCATGATTCCAAATGTAGGTGGAGTTCCCATATTTAAATATTTCCTTTAAACCTCTTTTGAGGGATATCGTGGCTTAGTTAGGCAAGGTTATTTGGTGTAAAAACAATTATGATAAGTTTTCGAGTTTGAGGGTACACCCAAGGGTTTGTGTGGAGATGGATTTAAACCACCAGTTATAAAAAAATATCAAGCTCATTGGCCTAGGTTTTAAGTTTTTACAACCCTTCTAGTTTATTTAAATAAGCCCAATGTGTGTTTCTATTGTCGTCAAGAAGGTCATTTGATAAGAGACTGTCTAGCAAGATGGAACAAAATGTCATAGCCTCAAGTTTTAACCCACTCCAGTCAACAAGTTGGAAATCAGCCCTTAGTCCCTCTTATGCAAAAAGATTCACTTCATACTCAAAGAACTAATATTTCCTCAGATATTCAAAATAATAAGCATTCTAATCACTCCATCTATTTGTTTAAAGATGTTGTGATGGAGGATAGTTGAAGGGTGGTCAGGAAGAATAACCACATAGTTCAACTGTTAGGAAGAGTGGTATAACTAAACATCTAGGGTTTCATCACTCTTCCTCACAACCTAACTTCAATTTCATGGTTTGATCTTCTCCTTCACCACCTTGTCATGTGAGAAAAAGTTCTAGATCCCCTGTTGCTTCTAATACTAAGTTGGACACTTGTAACCAGTCTCCTTCTTCAAGGAAAAGGTTAAGGTCTCCATCACCCTCTAATTCTATGTCGAAGGCTCTTGATCGATCTATTATAGTTGGTAATTGTTATGATGTGTTTCCACAAGAGGATGATCCTTCACTCTCCTTTTTAACATGAATTTTAAAATTATGTCTTGGAATGTAAGAGGGATATCTCTCCCTCACCATAAATATGGAGTTAAAGATGTGATTTCTATGTGGAAACCTGATATTGTGTTCCTTCAAGAAGTTAAATTTTTTGTTTCTCGTCTTTCTTGTTCACTATCCAACGCTTGGAGGAATGTTGATTTTCTTCATATGTCACATACTCAAGGTAGGGGGGACAATTATTGGTTTATCCTCTTGGATTCTTAATTTTTTCGTTGATAGAGGTGAAGACCATTCCCATAGTTGTGTGTGGGCCTTGAATTTTATCAATGGTCAACCTATTGGGTTTTTCTCTATTTATTCTCCTAACATTTGGATGTCTAGGAACCTCCCTAATGTTGATTGGGTCATAGGTGATGATTTTAATATGGTTGAATTCCATAATGATCAAAGTTGGTAAAGTCAAATTAAATTAAGCAATGAATAATTTGATAAATGGTTGTCTTGTTGGAATTCTATGGGAGTGATTGATCCAATCCATAATAATTGCTCCAATCATGGCTACAATTGGTTCACATGGTCTAATTACAAATTTCGGGATGATAGAAAGTTGAGAAGACTTGATAGATTTTACATCTCTCCTAACCTTCATGTCATCCATGATACATTCAGTTGTAGTGTGAGAGTGGATTATTCTACTACTCTTTTAGATCACTTTCCTATATTTTGCTCAATTTCAGGAAATGATAACAACATTGTGGAGCCAAAATTGCTTTATATACTTAATACTTCCCACCTAAAAAATCCTTCTTGTGTGGCTACTCTTGTTGGAATTTGGAATTCTATTCCTAAGCCAAGAGAAGGGGAGTCTTATAAGGAGTGGTGGTATTTGGCTATTTCTCATTGTGTTGAGTTCCTTCATGCTTTTAGTAAGAGATTAGCTTGGAATAAAAAATGCAAGGAGAAATTCTTACAAGGAAAGCTTGATCATCATATGAAACTTGTCAATGCTAATCCTACCACTATTGCCTTACAATATTCTATAGATTCTTTAGAGACTCATCTTCAAAAAAATGATTCTTATAGAGGGCAAGGGGAAAAAATAAGAGCTAGAATCCATTGGGTCAACGAAGGTAATAAAGGTTCTAAATAATTTTTAAATTTTTTGAACTATAAACATAAGGAGTATATTGGATCCATTCAAGAGGATTTTGGTCATGTGCATTCCAAACCAGAAGAGGTTAAGGGCTTATTTTAGAATTTTATGAGAAACTTTTCAAGGAAGATCCTCATTGACAAGATACTCAACCAATTCTGGAAGACATGATCAAAGATATTATCCCCAAAAAGGTGGATACTGAGGACAGTAGGTATTTGGAATGAGAAATTTCTATGGAAGATTTAGAATAGGATATTATTCTATGTTGTCCAATAAGAGCCCTAGTATTGATGGGTTGTCAATGGAGTTTTATCAAACTAGTTGGTAGCACATTAAAGATGACTTTTATTTGATTTATTTGGAGGCCTTAGCTCAAGGTTTGTTAGGCCCTAATATCAATGGGGGTATTATCAAACTCCTTCCCAAAGGGAAAATTGAAGAATCTATTACTAGATGGCATCCTATAACACTACTTAACACCTACAAAATTATTGCTAAAGTTATTGCTTCTAGAATTAAACTGGTGGTGAAAGAGATTGTTAGGCTAGAAAAAACTAGGTTAATTAGAGGGATACTTATCCTAGATAACTTGATTCTTGCATGTGTTGGAAGTATAAGTGATTTTGGTGGAGTTTTCATTAATGTTGTCATTGATGTCTATTGGAATATGTGCCTCAATCCTTACTGACATGGAACTCCTGAAGGGAAAAGTCATTGTGACATTGTTCATGTCTTGCCGACTAATTGTTCTAAATCTATTTGAAAAGCTCATGTTGTCAAGACAGAGTTGATGTCTTGCCGAATGAAGTCTATCGCTGTAACTAGGAGCATTCAACATGACCTTTTGGCGAATGGAGATCTCTGGGTGATAGTTTGATCTTATCGGGCTAACTCACGGGTGTCGGGGAGAGGTCCCAGCGAATGGTGAAAGTCTCACCGATAGCATCTGGTCATCAGGGAAACACAAGGCTCTTGGGATGAAGTCCTGGCGAATAGAATGTCTCACCGATAGGAGTATTCTTGTGGTGCCTTCGCAGTGACAAAAGACTTCACTGAGAAGTCTTGGAAACTTGGATAAGTCACGTCGACAGTCGTCGGTGTAGCTCTCCGTGCCCGGCGAAACATCTTGGCGAAGTCAAATGTCTTGCCGACTTGGCAAGACATGGGTGTTCAGTATGTGGTCTTGGTGAAAGACATAAGTCTTGCCGACTGGTGAATGCAGCACTCGGGGTGACTTAAGACCTTGGTATAAGGTCTTGGCGAAGACAATAAGTCTTGCCAACTTGTCAATGATCATCGATGTAACATGAAGGTTCGGTGAGAGGTCTTGGCAAAGATCGGTATGTCTTGCCAATGGAATGACTAATCGATATGACTTGTATGCATTCGATATGAGTCTCACCGATAAGGGAAGCTCTTGCCGATAGGAATGAAATGGACATTGATGGTTTTGGAATGACATGTGACACTCGTTATGTTGTCTTGCCGACTGGTGGAGACTTAAGCCGATATCGATAGAGAAACTTTGTGGCATTGGGGAGACACTGTTAGTGTCTCACCGATATGCCAACAAAGTTTGAATGCCTTTGACCGTATGACCATCCTATGTGGCATCTCGTGGACCAATCAGAGGAAGCAAAACTCGAATGATTGGCATTTGGTTTTTTGCAACAGTGCTACGCTGGAGCTAAACTGCATGCAAGGAAAAATCAATTGCTTGAAAGGAAACTGTCTATGTTTGGCAATGGCGAATAAGGATGCACATAAGACAAAATTAGAATGTGAATAGAATAAAAGAAGATTGATTCTGATTTGAGATTGTGGATGAGCTGAGTCAAGTTTTTGAGAGCTTTTCTGTAACTAGATGAATAGTGAATGTAGCTACTGAGAACTGATAACCAGAGAGTTGTATTTCTGATTGTATGTAATTTTGTTATTACTATAATACAAAGAGATTCAGCTTGGTGTGGTGGGTTTTTTCCTGAAAGGGTTTCCCACATAAATCTGTTGTTTATTGTCTTTGAGTATTTGCTCTATTTCTAAAAATCTTTCATGTGTATCTTAATTAGATTGTAATTTGAAAATTAAAAGCCCTACATTGCATTCTTCCCTATGGATTTGACATTAGGAAAGTGTTTCCACACCTCTGCTTTCCTTACAAGTGGTATTAGAGCCTGGCCAGTTGTGTTGTCCAAGTGAGTGGGTTGGGTTTTTTGTGTCAATCCTTTTCCAGTGGGAGTTTTGGTAGAGGTCTATTAATTTAATTTCAAATTAAGATGGCGAGCACATCCGAAAGGATGGAAATAGAGAAATTCAATGGTAGCAATTTTGAGTTGTGGAAACTCAAAATGGAAGATATGTTAGTTGATCGTGATCTTTGGACTGATGTTTCTAGAACAATGCCTCAAGGCATGAAGCAAGAGGATTGAGACCTAGCAGATAGAAAGTCTAAAGGGCTGATAAGGCTCTGTTTGGCAGACTTTGTTCTTCTGAACATGCATGAAGAAAAGACTGCATCTTCCTTGTGGAAAAGATTAGCATCCATTTGTCAGGGCAAGTCCTTGGTGAACAAGTAGTTCTTAAGGAAGAAGCTATACTCTTTGAGAATGTAGGAAGGAGGGTCTGTTGTTGATCACTTAAATTCTTTCAACATGTTGATTGCTCTATTGACATTTGTTGGTGTGAAGATTGAAGAAAGATCGTTGCATGTTGTTGCTATGTTCTCTGCCTGATTCTTTGGATCATTTGGCTATGGCTATAGGGAGTACAACATCCACTTTCAAGATGGAAGATGTTGCTTCTCTATTATCAGAAGAGATGAGAAGAAAATATTCTAAGATGGCAAAGGAGGCTTTGGCTG
>VDFB02000017.1:356220991-356294818 GCA_007258455.2 Sequoia sempervirens
TTTCTCTTCTGTGGAAGGTCATTTTTCTGGTTTGCAATCAGATCTTGGTTTTCTAACAGGTAATAGTTAAGTAAATTTGGAATTCATATTTGTCTATTATTACAATATAATCTATTTTACTATATTGTAATAATTTTCATTATTAGTTCACATTAACTTTTATACCAAAATATTCTTACTTATATTGTATTAGTATATTTTATTGCATCTTCCTTACATCAAATGTTGTATTATTTACGTTGTAATTTTTTACATTTTCTTTTGTATGTTAGTGCATTGCATTATCTATTTTATTTCTTTATTTATGATAAATTTATATCTAATATATGGTAGTAATTAAGATATTAAAACTTAATTATCTATTATTACAATATATTAGATATTGTATTATCTTTGTAACTCATTTCTTTGATTTCCTTTTATTTTTTGTTAATAGTGTAGTACTCTTATTTTAATTTATTGCATTATGGTAATATTGATGCAAAGTTACTTTTCTTTTGTAATATATTGAGATTTTTTTCTAATCCTTCTATTGTCTTTCTTTTAATTCCCCTTTTTTGATCTTTAGTATTGTAATTTTTGGTTTTTTGGTCCTTCTATCCCTTCCTCTCTCTCCCCTCCTCAACCTTTTATATACCCATGTCTACTGATTCATTTTTTCACTCTTCTCTCTATCTACATTGCATCCTGATGATGGATCGTGGAGTATGATCTGAAACGTTGATGTAAAAAATTGACACAGTTTCAATCCAGAAGTCTTATTACAATATAAGAAGTTGTTATTTTGTCTTCTAGTGAGTTGCAATGATTTTTTAGTGGCTAATATTTATCAATTGGCTTATAGTTGAAATTGAGGATTGAAAATTTGGCTAATAGTACAAGTTGTAAGGCAACTTGAATCACCACATTTTTATAAAAATATATTTCAGCCCTAGTTAAATCACCAATATATTTACTTTATTAAAATTTTAAACTCAAAATTTTGACACAATATTAGACACCCTTACCAAGAGTTAAGTTTTAGTAGTAGTTAGGAGATGGCGAGGGTTTGACATGCTCTGCTACATGAACCCTAGTGCAACATCCACCCATGATCATAGTTTTTTTGGTGCAGATTCATCCCATTATTAGCCTCTTATAGGTTGAAACTTTGGTATCTCTCTTGGGTCATGGTTTTTACAATCTCTTTCCTAGAATTTTTAACTATTATGTATACTATTTTTAGTCATACATGAAAGAGTTATTCAGAATCCTTAGCTAGCTTCTCTATTGCAAGAGCAAGGGAAGCGGCCCAAGCCAAAAACCAATGGCATGCTTTTTATTGAATAATAAAACACTAGTGCCTTTTTATTGTGACTACCACCAATGAGGATTAAGGAGGTGGCTTGTCATTTAAACTATAACTGTGATAGGGGAGAGGCCCCATATGATGGCCATGTTAGGGTTCAGGCAGATTGGAGCAATAAACATTAACTATTATTTGAAGATTAAATAACCTAGAATTAACAATAGAGAATAACACAAAAGAGATCAACACAGAATTTAACGTGGTTCACCCAATATGGGCTACATCCACAGAAACTCATCCATCCAATGATTTTATTATCTAGTGCAAAACATATTACAATCTCGCAAACACAATACCTCAACATACATCCCAACCTCTTATAACAAGATTTTTTTGGAACCTTCAATAATTAGGGTTTTACAAGGTTGTTTTTTATTTGACGTGTTAATAGGAAAACCTTGATGTGTCAATGGGAAAAAAACCTTGATGTTTTAGTGGGAAAATCTTGACGTGTTAAGAAAAAAATATTTGGGGTGATGCCCCAAACCTCATTGATACATTACAAGGGCATAATATTTGCATGATCAGTCACCACATACCAACAATCTCCCACTTGAAGACTGATTAGGCTCCACACCAAACAATCTCCCACTTGGAAACTGATTCTGGATGACACTATTGTACTTGCCACTCCCACTGGATTATAGGTTTGGTTGGTTTCTTATATTTACCATTATCATTCATGAAGGCCAATAGAAACTGATGAGGAAATCAATTTCTGCCATGTAACTTCCTTTTTCAACATATCTGCAAGATTTTCACTTATGTGAATTTTCTCCAACTTCAATTGTCCATCCTCTAAAACTGATCGAATGAAGTGGCATCTGAGCTATATGTGCTTAGTTTTTAAATGCAGAGCTGAGTTCTTAGCAAGATGAATGGAACTCTAGCTATCAGTGTACAAAGGGATGTCTTCTTTTCATTGTCCCAATTCCTCCAGAAAATGTTGTAACCAAATCATCTCCTTGCTAGCTTCCATAGCAACAACATACTCAGCTTCAGTAGTTGAAATCACAACCTTTTGTAGTCTTGAAATCCAATTGACTGCAATACCTCCTAAAGTAAAAACATACCCTATAGTAATCCTCTTGCTATCAATATCACCCACCAGATCAGAGTCAACATATCCTTTTAGAGCAGAATTTGTTGAACCTCCAAAACATAGTTTCTTTTAAGTAGTACCTCTTAAATATCATAGAATCCATTTTACTGCATTCCAATGTTCCATTCATGGATTTCTCATATACCTACTCACAACTCCCATTGCATGTGCAATATTTGGTCTTGTGTTTACCATTGCATACATCAAGCTTCCAACTGTTGATGCACATGGTATCATAGAAATTTTGTCTTCCTCCTCTTATGTCTTTGCACGCATCTCCTTAGTCAACTTAAAATGAATAGGCAAAGGTGTACTAACTGCTTTTGCATTTTGCATGTTAAATCTTTTCAACGCCTTCTCTACATACTCACTTTGAGACAAAAATAATTTTCTATTTGTCCTATCCTATGTGATCCTCATACCAATGATTTGTTTTGATGCACCCAAATCCTTCATAGAAAATGAATTTTCTTATATCTTCTTAAGTTCATTAATATCTTACATGTTAGACCCAACAACAACCATGTCATCAACATAAAGCAACAAGATAATATAGCTACCATTACCCAATTTCTTAAAATAAAGAAAATAATTAGAATGACATCTTTTGTAACCTTTTTCAGTCATAAAACTATCAAATTTCAAATACCATTGCCGAGGTGCTTGCTTTAGGCCATACAAACTATTCTTTAACCTGCACACAAATTTCTCCTTACCCTTGACCCCATATCCCTGTGGTTGCTAGATGTATATTTCCTCTTCCAAATCCCCATGGAGAAATGTTGTTTTCACATTTAGCTGTTCAAGATGCAAGTCTATTGCAGCCACAAGACTTAGAATAGTTCTAATAGAAGTCATCTTTACAACCGGAGAAAATATTTCATTAAAATATATACCTTTTTTCTATGAAAAACCTTTTACCACGAGTCTGGCCTTATTTCTTTTCTTGCCTCCATCTTCAAGTCCTTCAACCTATAAACCCATTTATTTGGAAATGCTCTTTTACCTGTAGGCAATTGGACTAAGTCCCAAGTTTGATTTTGTATCAAGGAATCCATTTCCTCTTTCATGCCTAGCTCCCATTGCTTTTTGGTATCTACCTGGATTGCTTCTTCATAACCTTTAGGTTCACTAGAATCAATTAATAATATAAAATATAACGATGGACAAATTTTTTCTGGAGGTCTAGTTATCCTTGTAGAATGTTTAACACTTGCAGGAGTTTGTGGGATGACTTGTTGTTGAGCATCAAGTACAACTGGAATTTTATTTCTTGAAATCTCATCCAACACCACATATTCCTTTTTGGCCTATTCATGCTTCTTTTTCTTTAGCTGATCCTTATACATGACCTTCTCATTGAATATAACATCTTTACTCCTAATGATTTTATAATTTTCATAATCCCATAACTGATAACCAAATTCATCTACTCCATATCCAATGAAGGTACATTTTTTAGACTTAGCCTCAAGCTTGGTTCTATTTTCAATATCAACATGGACAAAAGCTTCACAACCAAAGGTTTTCAAAAATGAATAGTTTACCTTTTTACCCATCCAAGCCTCCTCTGTAATGCCACCATCCAAAGGATTTGAAGCTCCCCTATTTATTAAATAAATAGTGGTATGTACAACATTTTCCAAAAAGTGTTATGGTATTCTAGCATGTAATCTCATGCTCCTTGCATGCTCCATAATGGTCCTATTCATCCTCTCAGACACTCCATTTTCTTGTGGGGTTCTAGGAACCATTTTCTGCCTATGAATTTCATCATATGAACAATAATTTTCAAATTCTCTGTTGCAATACTCGCCTCCATTATTAGATCTGAGACACTTCAACAATTTTTTTGTCTTATTCTCAACCAAAGCTTTCCACTTTTTAAAAGCTTCAAACACTTCTATTTTTTTTTTAGGAAATACACCCATGTTTTCCTAGTTGCATAATCAATAAAAGTAACATAATTACAAAAGCCACTAAGAGAAGATACCTGAGCTGGTCCCCATACATTTGAATGCACAAGCTTTAATTTCTCACTCTTCTTCTCTTTCCCAACTTTGAGAAATCAGACTCTTTTTTGTTTTCCATAAACACAATTTTCATAGAACTCCAAGTCAATTTGCTTTAGACCTAGTAGAAAATTTCTAGAATGAAGGATCTCCACCCTTTCTCACTCATGTGCCCAAGTCTATGGTGCCACAATTCTATTTTTGTCCCTATAGCAAGTGGTATAACTATCTCAATAACAACTATTTTTGTAGCAGCTAAGGTAGAATAAGTATTACCAGTACAAAAATACAATGTACCTACCTTTTCACCTTTAGCTACTACTAATGCACCTTTAGTGAGCTTCCAAACTTTGTCTGAAAAGGTAACTATGCAGCCTTCACTACCCAGTTGTCTTGTAGAAATTAAATTCCTTCTCAATTTTGGAACATTCCTTACCTCCTGTAGCAACCATTCATTTATGTTTTGCAACTTGACTTTTATCGTCCCTTTTCCAACATTCTAACAAGGTTCATCATCACCCAAATATACCTATCCAAAATTACCTTGAACATAATATACAAAATATTTCCTATGGGGTGTGGCATGAAATGAATCCCCTAAATCTATTACCAAGGAATCATTAGCATTATCTAAACATAGAATTAAAGTATCCTGTAATTTATTACTTGCAACATTAGCTTTCATACTATCATCATGTTGTCCATCTCCTTGTTTTCCTTTTTGAGACCAAAAATATTTCTTCAAGTTTCTTGGCTTTCCACAATGCCAGCAATTCATTTCTCCTCTGGATTTAGATCTTCCTTTCTTCAACTTCCCTTGTGACTTCCCATGATTTTTTGGGATTTTTCCTCTCTCCTTTATTCTTCCCTTGTTCTCTACAGTCAAAGCATTACCCTATGTTGAACTCTTACCTGTTCTTTTCCGTCGCATTTCCTCGCTAAGGATAACACCAAAAACATCATAAAATTTCAATGTATTTGAACCAGAGATAGAGTTACTTACAACCATTACCAAGCTATTCTAACTTATTGGCAAAGAACATAAAATGAAGAGACCCTCATCTATTCATGAAAATTCACTTTTATAGAGGTTAACTGACTAGTAGTTGAATTCAACTCATTTAAATGATCTATCATAGGTCCACCTTCAATCATTTTTAGATTAAACAAATTCTTCATGAGAAATACCTTATTTGAGGCTGAGGGTTTTTCATACAATTTAGCCAAAGCTTCCATCAAATCCTTTGTTTTCTTTGCTTATGTTATATTGAACACCACAGATGGTGCAAGGCATAACTAAATGGTTCCTAGTGCCTTTCTATCCTGAATCTCCCATTCTTCATCGAACATTGTAGCCTCTTTCTTTGTTTTTCCTTGGAATGGCTACCATAGATCCTTTTGATACAAATAATCTTTCATTTGCATCTTCCATAATTGATAATTTTGGCCATTTAACTTCTCAACCTTGAATTTTCCTTCTTCCATTGCTCCCACTCAAATCTAGAGGTTTCCTACCAATCGACCAAAACAAACACAACTCTAATACCAGTTGTTAGGGTTTAGGCAGATTGGAGCAATACACATTAACAATTATATGCAAATTAAATAACCTAGAGTTAAGAATGAAGAATAACACAAAAGAGATCAACATAGAGTTTAACGCAGTTCACCCAATATGGGCTACATCATAGAAACCTAGTCATCCAATGATTTTATTATCTAGTGCAAAACATATTACAATCTCATGTACACAATACTGCAACATACATCCCAACTGCTTATAACAAGCTTTTTTTTGAACCTTCTAGAATTAGAGTTTTACAAGGTCATTTTTCATTTTTCATTTGATGTGTTAATGGGAAAACCTTGACGTGTCAATGGGAAAAAACCTTGATGCATCAACGGGAAAACCTTGGTGTGTTAACAAAAAAAAAAAATTCAAGGTTATGCCTTGAACCCCATTGATACATTATGAGAGTACAATATTTGCATGATCAATCATCACATACCAACAATCTCCCACTTGGAGACTGATCAGGCTCCACACCAAACAAGCCATACAAAAAATGATGAGGTTAAGCACAACGAAAGTGGAGATTTATTTGTAGAAGAAAACTATCAGGCTGGAGAGAAGGGGGACAAAGGGATTTTCGAAATAGAAGATCAAAATGGAAAAATTGCATGTAAAATTTTAGAATTTCTCCTTTTGATGATGTTATGGATTGCATTATAGAATGGCAGCATAGATCTATTTTTTTTTTCTTAAGAGGAGTTCCATATAAATTTGATTTTTGTAAGTGGGAAAAATTAAACTGGGAAAATAGGGGTTGGGAAATTGAAACATTGAGGGGTTTAGGAAAGGGTTATGTGTCTTGCAAGTTTAAAATATTGAACATGCTTAGGTTGTTCTTTAATATGGTACATGGGCCATTTGTGGGAAAGTCTGTTATTTACAGGCCTATACATTGGATTTTCATCCAGAAGGGCCTTCTAGGTCATGATTCCAAATGTAGGTGGAGTTCCCATATTTAAATATTTCCTTTAAACCTCTTTTGAGGGATATCGTGGCTTAGTTAGGCAAGGTTATTTGGTGTAAAAACAATTATGATAAGTTTTCTAGTTTGAGGGTACACCCAAGGGTTTGTGTGGAGATGGATTTAAACCACCAGTTATAAAAAAATATCAAGCTCATTGGCCTAGGTTTTAAGTTTTTACAACCCTTCTAGTTTATTTAAATAAGCCCAATGTGTGTTTCTATTGTCGTCAAGAAGGTCATTTGATAAGAGATTGTCTAGAAAGATGGAACAAAATGTCATAGCCTCAAGTTTTAACCCACTCCAGTCAACAACAAGTTGGAAATCAGGCCTTAGTCCCTCTTATGCAAAAAGATTCACTTCATACTCAAAGAACTAATATTTCCTCAGATATTCAAAATAATAAGCATTCTAATCACTCCATCTATTTGTTTAAAGATGTTGTGATGGAGGATAGTTGAAGGGTGGTCAGGAAGAATAACCACATAGTTCAACTGTTAGGAAGAGTGGTGTAACTAAACATCTAGGGTTTCATCACTCTTCCTCACAACCTAACTTCAATTTCATGGTTTGATCTTCTCCTTCACCACCTTGTCATGTGAGAAAAAGTTCTAGATCCCCTATTGCTTCTAATACTAAGTTGGACACTTGTAACCAGTCTCCTTCTTCAAGGAAAAGATTAAGGTCTCCATCACCCTCTAATTCTATGTCGAAGGCTCTTGATCGATCTATTATAGTTCGTAATTGTTATGATGTGTTTCCACAAGAGGATGATCCTTCACTCTCCTTTTTAACATGAATTTTAAAATTATGTCTTGGAATGTAAGAGGGATATCTCTCCCTCACCATAAATATGGAGTTAAAGATGTGATTTCTATGTGGAAACCTGATATTGTGTTCCTTCAAGAAGTTAAATTTTTTGTTTCTCGTCTTTCTTGTTCACTATCCAACGCTTGGAGGAATGTTGATTTTCTTCATATGTCACATACTCAAGGTAGGGGGGAAAATTATTGGTTTATCCTCTTGGATTCTTAATTTTTTCGTTGATAGAGGTGAAGACCATTCCCATCGTTGTGTGTGGGCCTTGAATTTTATCAATGGTCAACCTATTGGGTTTTTCTCTATTTATTCTCCTAACATAGCAAAAAATAGATGTGGGTTATGGGATTGGATGTCTAGGAACCTCCCTAATGTTGATTGGGTCATAGGTGGTGATTTTAATATGGTTGAATTCCATAATGATAAAAGTTGGTAAAGTCAAATTAAATTAAGCAATGAAGAATTTGATAAATGGTTGTCTTATTGGAATTCTATGGGGGTGATTGATCCAATCCATAATAATTGCTCCAATCATGGCTACAATTGGTTCACATGGTCTAATTACAAATTTTGGGATGATAGAAAGTTGAGAAGACTTGATAGATTTTACATCTCTCCTAACCTTCATGTCATCCATGATACATTCAGTTGTAGTGTGAGAGTGGATTATTCTACTACTCTTTTAGATCACTTTCCTATATTTTGCTCAATTTCAGGAAATGATAACAACATTGTGGAGCCAAAATTGCTTTATATACTTAATACTTCCCACCTAAAAAATCCTTCTTGTGTGGCTACTCTTGTTGGAATTTGGAATTCTATTCCTAAGCCAAGAGAAGGGGAGTCTTATAAGGAGTGGTGGTATTTGGCTATTTCTCAAAATGCAAGGAGAAATTCTTACAAGGAAAGCTTGATCATCATATGAAACTTGTCAATGCTAATCCTACCACTATTTCCTTACAATATTCTATAGATTCTTTAGAGACTCATCTTCAAAAAAATGATTCTTATAGAGGGCAAGGGGAAAAAATAAGAGCTAGAATCCATTGGGTCAACGAAGGTAATAAAGGTTCTAAATACTTTTTAAATTTTTTGAACTATAAACATAAGGAGTATATTGGATCCATTCAAGAGGATTTTGGTCATGTGCATTCCAAACCAGAAGAGGTTAAGGGCTTATTTTAGAATTTTATGAGAAACTTTTCAAGGAAGATCCTCATTGACAAGATACTCAACCAATTCTGGAAGACATGATCAAAGATATTATCCCCAAAAAGGTGGATACTGAGGATAGTAGGTATTTGGAATGAGAAATTTCTATGGAAGATTTAGAACATGATATTTTTCTATGTCGTCCAATAAGAGCCCTAGTATTGATGGGTTGTCAATGGAGTTTTATCAAACTATGTGGTAGCACATTAAAGATGACTTTTATTTGATTTATTTGGAGGCCTTAGCTCAAGGTTTGTTAGGCCCTAATATCAATAGGGGTATTATCAAACTCCTTCAAAAAGGGAAAAATGAAGAATCTATTACTAGATGGCATTCTATAACACTACTTAACACCTACAAAATTATTGCTAAAGTTATTGCTTCTAGAATTAAACTAGTGGTGAAAGAGACTGTTAGGCTAGAAAAAACTAGGTTAATTAGAGGGATACTTATCCTAGATAACTTGATTCTTGCATGTGTTGGAAGTATAAGTGATTTTGGTGGAGTTTTCATTAATGTTGTCGTTGATGTCTATTGGAATATGTGCCTCAATCCTTACTGACATGGAACTCCTGAAGGGAAAAGTCATGACATTATTCATGTCTTGCCGACTAACTGTTCTAAATCTATTTGAAAAGCTCATGTTTCCAAGACAGAGTTGATGTCTTTCCGAATGAAGTCTATCGCTGTAACTAGGAGCATTCAGCATGACCTTTTGGCGAATGGAGATCTCTGGGCGATAGTTTGATCTTATCGGGCTAACTCACGGGTGTCGGGGAGAGGTCCCAGCGAATGGTGAAAGTCTCACCGACAGCATCTGGTCATCAGGGAAACACAAGGCTCTTGGGATGAAGTCTTGGCGAATAGAATGTCTCACCAACAAGAGTATTCTTGTGGTGCCTTTGCAGTGACAAAAGACTTCACTGAGAAGTCTTGGATAAGTCACACCGACAGTCATCGGTGTAGCTCTCAGTGCCCGGCGAAACGTCTTGGCAAAGTCAAATGTCTTGCCGACTTGGCAAGACATGGGCGTTCGGTATGTGGTCTCGGTGAAAGACATAAGTCTTGCCGACTGGTGAATGCGGCGCTCGGGGTGACTTAAGACCTTGGTATAAGGTCTTGGCGAAGACAATAAGTCTTGCCGACTTGTCAATGATCATCGATGTAACATGAAGGTTCGGTGAGAGGTCTTGGCAAAGATCGGTATGTCTTGCCAATGGAATGACTAATCGATATGACTTGTATGCATTCGATATGAGTCTCACCAATAAGGGAAGCTCTTGCCAATAGGAATGAAATGGACATCGATGGTTTTGGAATGACATGTGACACTCGTTATGTTGTCTTGCCGACTGTTGGAGACTTAAGCCGATATCGATAGAGAAACTTTGTGGCATTGGGGAGACACTGTTAGTGTCTCACCGATATGCCAACAAAGTTTGAACACCTTTGACCATATGACCATCCGATGTGGCATCTCGTGGACCAATCAGAGGAAGCAAAACTCGAATGATTGGCATTTGGTTTTTTGCAACAGTGCTACGCTGGAGCTAAACTGCATGCAAGGAAAAATCAATTGCTTGAAAGGAAACTGTCTATGTTTGGCAATGGCGGATAAGGATGCACAGAAGACAAAATTAGAATGTGAATAGAATAAAAGAAGATTGATTTTGATTTGAGATTGTGGATGAGCTGAGTCAAGTTTTTGAGAGCTTTTTTGTAACTAGATGAATAGTGAATGTAGCTACTGAGAACTGATAACCAGAGAGTTGTATTTTTGATTGTATGTAATTTTGTTGTTACTATAATACAAAGAGATTCAGCTTGGTGTGGTGGGTTTTTTCTTGAAAGGGTTTCCCACATAAATCTGTTGTTTATTGTCTTTGAGTATTTGCTCTATTTCTAAAAATCTTTCATGTGTGTCTTAATTAGATTGTAATTTGAAAATTAAAAGCCCTGCATTGCATTCTTCCCTGTGGATTTGACATTAGGAAAGTGTTTCCACACCTTTGCTTTCCTTACAAGTGGTATTAGAGCCTGGCCAGTTGTGTTGTCCTTGTGAGTGGGTTGGGTTTTTTGTGTCAATCCTTTTCCAGTGGGAGTTTTGGTAGAGGTCTATTAATTTAATTACAAATTAAGATGGCGAGCACATCCGAAAGGATGGAAATAGAGAAATTCAATGGTAGCAATTTTGAGTTGTGGAAACTCAAAATGGAAGATATGTTAGTTGATCATGATCTTTGGACTGATGTGTCTGGAACAATTCCTCAAGGCATGAAGCAAGAGGATTGGGACCTAGCAGATAGAAAGCCTAAGGGGCTGATAAGGCTCTATTTGGCAGACTTTGTTCTTTTGAACATGCATGAAGAAAAGATTGCATCTTCCTTGTGGAAAAGATTAGCATCCATTTATCAGGGCAAGTCCTTGGTGAACAAGTAGTTCTTAAGGAAGAAGCTATACTCTTTGAGAATGTAGGAAGGAGGGTCTGTTGTTGATCACTTAAATGCTTTCAACATGTTGATTGCTCTATTGACATCTGTTGGTGTGAAGATTGAAGAAAGATCGTTGCATGTTGTTGCTATGTTCTCTGCCTGATTCTTGGGATCATTTGGTTATGGCTATAGGGAGTACAACATCCACTTTCAAGATGGAAGATGTTGCTTCTCTATTATCGGAAGAGATGAGAAGAAAATATTCTGAGATGGCAAAGGAGGCTCTGGCTGTTAGAGGTAGACCAAAGGAGAAAGGCAAGAAGAAGGACAAGAAGTCCAGATCGAAATCAGAAGGGAGATCAAAGTCTCCTAGCAAGAAGTCCAAGGTGAAATGTTGGAATTGTGGGCAACTTGGTCATGTCCGAAGGGATTGCAAGGAGGAGAAAAAGAAGAACTCTTCTGGAAATGATTCTTCTCAAAGTGATGCAGATGCCTTCATTGTAGCTTTGGCTACACGGGCATCAGATAATGTCTGGCTGATTGGTTCTGGAGCATCTTTCCACATGACATCTCATAGAGATTGGTTCACGAAGTATGGAGAATACAATGGTGGAAAGGTGTACTTGGCAAGTGATTCATCTTTGGAAATTTTTGGTTGTGGAAGAGTCAGAATTCAATTCCCTAATGGAAGAGTGAAGGGAATCAATGATGTGATGCATATACCAGGTCTGGCTCGAAATCTACTTTTTGTAAGTAAGCTGAATGATATCGAAGTGCATGTCACATTTTCTAGAAATGGCTGCAAGATGACTAGATGCTCTATGGTGCTAGCTAGGGGTGCTCGAATTGGTACTCTGTACAAGCTGGATGCACTGGCTGTTCAATGCAACAGTGTCTCTACAAAGTCACTTAAGGCTTCTCATGGAGAAAAGAAGGAAAACGTTCCTGATGGTGTAAAATCCATGGAGGTTAAACTTCCAATAGAGAAGACTATGCTTTGGCATCATAGGCTAGGCCACATTGGTGAGAAAGGTTTAAAAACCTTGAAAAATAAAAACCTGGTAGAAGGGCTTGAAGATTGTAACCTTGAGTTCAAATTTTGTGAACATTGCATATATGGAAAGCAACACCGTGTTTCATTTTATTCCAATCCTCACAAATCTTCTAGTTTGCTTGATTATATTCATTCCGATGTGTTTGGTCCAGTGAATGTTCCTTCTCTGCCTAAATCAAGATACTATGTGTCATTTATTGATGATTATTCAAGAAGAACATTTGTATATTTTCTGAAAAGTAAATCAGAAGTGTTCAATCAAAGGAATTTAAAACCTTGTTGAAAATCAGACTGTAGAAAAATAAAATGCTTAAGGACTGACAATTGTGGTGAGTTTTGTTCAGATGAATTTGAAAGGTACTGACAGATCATGGGATCAAAAGACACAAGACTACACCTTACACTCCACAAAAAAATAGAGTTGCTGAAAGGTTTAATAGGACAGTAATGGAAAGAGCACAAAGTATGTTGAGCAGTGCTAGCTTGGATGAGAAGTTTTGGGTTGAAGCGGTCTCTACAACATGTTACTTGGTAAATCGTTCTCCTAAATATGCTTTTGTTGAGAAGACGCCTTTGGAAGCATGGTCTGGAAACAAGCCCTCTTTGAGACATATTCGTGTCTTTGGCTATGAGGCATATGCATATGTGCCATTTGAAAAAAGATCTAAGTTGGAAAACAAAGTTGTGAAGTGTATTTTTATTAGCTATAGCACTGGAATAAAAGGATACAAGCTTTGGAATCCTGAGACTGAGAAGGTTTTGTACAGCAAAAGTGTTATCTTTCATGAGCTGAAATCTTCTACATTGGATCTGCAGTTAGAGAAGAAATCAGAAAATGAAAAGGATGTAGCAGGAATTCCTCTGACACCAGATAAAGAGGAATTGAAAAATCAAAATGTACCTGATACTGAGGAAAGCTCAAGTAGCTCTGAAGGTTCTAAAGATGATGAAGAACCACCTCATCCTACACCTGTGAGGAGGTCAACTCGTGAAAGAAAGCAACCTGATAGGTATGGGTTTTCTTTGATTGAATCTACTTGTGCCTATGCTTTAATTTCTAGCACTGATGAACCTAGAACTGTGAAAGAGGCATTTAAAATGTCTGATTCAAACTCTTGGTTGGAAACCATGAATGAAGAGATGGCATCATTAGAAAAGAATGATACTTGGAGTTTGGTGCCATTGCCTAAAGGCAGAAAAGCTGTGGGCTGTAAATGGGTATTCAAAAAGAAAATTGGTCTAGATGGCAGTGTAGAAAAGTATAAAGCAAGGTTGCTTGCAAAAGGTTATTCCCAGGTAGAGGGAATTGACTATGGAGAAATCTTTTCTCCTATAGGTAAGCTGACATCTATTAGATTTCTTTTGTCACTTGCATCAGCATATGACTTAGAGATTGAACAAATGGATGTGAAGACATCATTTCTTCATGGTGATCTTGAAGAAGAAATTTATATGTCCCAGTCGGAGCATTTTGTGGAAAAAGGTAAAGAAAGACTGGTTTGCAAGTTAAAGAAATCTCTGTATGGTTTAAAATAGTCTCCTAGAATGTGGTACCAGAAATTTGACACTTTCATTTTGTCATTAGGATTTGTAAGATCAAAATGTGATCACTGTGTATATTACAAAGCTGAAAGTGATCAAGTACTTATTATTGCACTCTATGTTGATGATATGCTGTTCATAGGCAATAGTAAGCTAATGATTTTTGATCTTAAGTCTCAGTTTTCTGCAAAGTTTGAAATGAAAGATCTTGGTGTAGCAAGGTATATTCTAGGAATGGAAATAACCAGGGACAGGAAAAATATAAAACTTTGGCTCAGTCAGAGTAAGTATATCATGACTATTCTAGAGAGATTTTGTATGACTGAGTGCAAGCAGCTAGTTGTTCCAGTTACACAGGGAACGAAGCTATCTATTGAGGATTGTCCAAAATCTCCTTTTGAGATGGAGGACATGACTAGTGTGCCTTATGCAAGTGCAGTTGGTAGCCTTATGTATGCAATGGTTTGTACAAGGCCAGACATTGCCCAAGCAGTGGGAGTTCTTAGTCAGTTTATGGCTAATCCTGGAAGGACACATTGGGATGCTGTGAAGACAGTGTTTAGATATCTGAAGGGCACTTCAGACTATGCTTTGTGTTACTATGGTAACTTGGTTGAATCACAAAAGACTCTCAACATTCAAGGTTATGTGGATTGTGATTGGGCAGGGGACATTGACAGCAGAAGATCCACCAGTGGATATGTTTTCCTGATGAATGGTGGTGCAGTGAGTTGGATGAGCAAGCGGCAGGCTGTAGTCGCTTTGTTCACTATAGAGGCAGAATACATGGCAGCAACACATTCCTGTAAAGAAGTAATCTGGTTAAAATGTTTGTGTTCTAACTTTGGTTTTGATGCAAGAAAAATTACTATTTACTGTGACAGCTAGAGTGCTATATGTTTGGAAAAGAATCCTACTTTCCATGCTAGGACGAAACATATAGATGTACAGTATCACTTTGTATGAGATATGGTGGAGGATGGGAAAGTCTCTTTGGAGAAAGTGGATACTCAGGAGAATGTTGCAGATGCATTGACGAATCCTGTGAGCACAGACAAATACATGTAGTGTGCCAGTTCGATGGTCCCCTTGGCCCATGTTTTTTAGTAGTTTGTTTATGCTCTAGAGGTGTCTGTAAGATCTTCGTCAAGTGGGAGCTTGTTGGAATATGTGCCTCAATCCTTACTGACATGGAACTCCTGAAAAGTTGCTGTGACATTGTTCATGTCTTGCTGACTAACTGTTGTAAATCTATTTGAAAAGCTCATGTCACCAAGACAGAGTTGATGTCTTGCCGAATGAAGTCTATTGCTGTAACTAGGAGCATTCGGCGTGAAATTTTGGCAAATGGAGATATCTGGGCGAGAGTTTGATCTTATCGAGCTAACTCACGGGTGTCGGGGAGAGGTCCCAGCGAATGGCGAAAGTCTCACCGAAAACATCTGCTCATCGGGGAAACACAAGGCTCTCGGGATGAAGTCTTGGTGAATAAAATGTCTCACCGACGGGAGTATTCTTGTGGTGCCTTCGCAGTGACAAAAGACTTCACTGAGAAGTCTTGGCAACTTGGATAAGTCATGTCGAAAGTCGTCAGTGTAGCTCTCGGCGCCTGGCGAAATGTCTTGGCGAAGTCAAATGTCTTGCCGACTTGGCAAGACATGGGCGTTCGGTATGTGGTCTCGACGAAAGACATAAGTCTTGCCAACTGGTGAATGCAATGCTTGGAGTGACTTAAGACCTTGGTATAAGGTCTTGGTGAAGACGATAAGTCTTGCCGACTCATCAATTCTCATCGATGTAACATGAAGGTTCGGTGAGAGGTCTTGGTGAATATCAGTATGTCTTGCCGATGGAATGACTAATCGATATGACTTGTATGCATTCGATATGAGTCTCACCGATAAGGAAAGCTCTTGCCAATAGGAATGAAATGGACATTGATGGTTTCAGCATGACATGTGACACTCGTTATGTTGTCTTGCCGACTGTTGGAGACTTAAGCCGGTATCGATAGAGAAACTTTGTGGCATCGGGGAGACACTGTTTGTGTCTCACCATATGCCAACAAAGTTTGAACACCTTTGACTGTATGACCATCCTATGTGGCATCTCATGGACCAATCAGAGGAAGCAAAAATTGAATGATTGGCAGTTGGTTTTTTGCAACAGTGCTACGCTAGAGTTTAATTGCATGCAAGGAAAAATCAATTGCTCGAAAGGAAACTGTCTATGTTTGGCAATGGCAGATAAGGATGCACAGAAGACAAAATCAGAATGTGAATAGAATAAAAGAAGATCGATTCTGATTTGAGATTGTGGATGAGTTGAGTCAAGTTGTTGAGAGCTTTTATGTAACTAGATGAAAAGTGAATGTAGCTACTGAGAACTAATAACCAGAGAGTTGTATTTCTGATTGTATGTAATTTTGTTGTTACTATAATACAAAGAGATTCAGCTTGGTGTGGTGGGTTTTTTCCTAAAAGGGTTTCCCATGTAAATATGTTGTTTATTGTCTTTGAGTATTTTCTCTATTTCTGAAAATCTTTCATGTGTGTCTTAATTAGATTGTAATTTGAAAATTAAAAGCCCTGCATTGCATTCTTCCCTGTGGATTTGATATTAGGAAAGTGTTTCCGCACCTCTACTTTCCTTACAATGTCAACACAGTACAAGATGTTGTAGAGAAAGGAATCAAGTTATTGTAGGTTGTGCATGTATAGATGAGATGTTGTGAGTACATGGAGCTATTTTTATGGTGTTGCAGGTGTGTTGATATGATGAGTTACCAAGTTCTTTTGAGAAATAGTGAAGTCAAATTTGTGTGTGTGTTTTGAATGTTCTTCGGTATGTGCTCCGCATTTATTTTGTGTTGATCCTATGCTTGTGTGGTTCTGAAGTGTTATTTATGGGCATCAGTGGATGATATATCCTTGATCATAGCTTTTGGTTTGATGAAGTGTGAAAGTTATGTTCACCGATGTGTGAACTGTTATGGCATAGTTGTTTGTCTATGGACTGGGAGAAATGTATTTTATCTACAATTGTCTGTTGGTTTGTTTCAGGTCTTTTAGATCTAGTAGATGGATTATAGTGACATTATCTATGTTCTATCAAAAGTGTTCACGGTTTGGTACTCCAAAAGATGAGTTTCAGAGTTACTGTGTGTCTGTATAGTCTGGATAGACTAATGGAAAGTATTTTGTGTATGAAGGTTGTAGCATTTACTGTGGATGAATATGAAGGCATCTAAGATTTTTTCCAATGTATGGTGAAGTGTGTTATGTGGTCGGCATGCTATCTTCTTGTTATGGAAATGTGTTATTCAAAGTTTATTTGTGTTTTCATTAGGTTTGGATGACCTAATTTCTACACATCATGCGAAGGATAAGTATCAAGTAAGGAAGTGTGTGATTGATCTGAGATGTTGTTTTGGGTCTTGGTTAAGTGTTGGTTTGGTCCACTCTCATTCTCTTCCACTGTGATAATGTTGATTTTTTGACCTAATTTGAATTTATAAAATGAAGCGTGTGTGGCCGACCTTGGAGAAAGTTTCTAAGGTTGAAGTTGGTATAAATGCAAGTCGAGATGTTATGAATTTTATGTATCAACATGCCACAAGTTTGAGAAAAAAGAGTGTGCGAAAGTGAGTTGAGGTAGTAGTACTTTAATGTGTCAGATTCTTGAAAGCAGTGAGTTGATGGTGTTTGCAATCTTCTAATCAAGGTTGCTGATGTGTAATTTGTTGTGGTGTATTTTTCTATTATCTTGTGTATTTGTAGGTAGTGAGCCTCCCTTGTTGGAAAGTGAGTCCTATATGTAGGTAGTGAGTCCTTTTGGGTACTGAGCCTCTTTGTAATTGGTTTTGGAATTACTTTATATTGTGAGTTAATCCTCACCGTGGTTCTTACCTTATTGGGTTTTCCACATAAATCTGGTGTCTCTTGTGTTGATATTACTTTATGTTATTTTCATTTTGCATTCATACTTAATAATAGAATAAAGTTGATGTGGAGTTGATAATTTTTTGAGTTTTGTGATTGGATTGGTGATAACTAATTCACCCCCCCTCTTAGTTGTCTTGCACCTTTCAAAAAAATTTATCAGAGCTTGGTTCCTCCAAAGAAGCCTAACAACTTGAGGAAGATCTTAAAGATTGAACAAATGGATGACAAAGAACTCTGAGCTGCTCTTGAAGATCTTGACAAGGCTGGAAGTGAAAACAAAGATTTGAAAGAAAATATTGATGAGGCAAATGAATGCATTCAAAAATTGAAAGCGCAATTGTAGAAATTCAAGGAAATACATGGAGAAGTGAGTGAACAATTGAAACAAGCAAATGAAGAGGTTACCGGATTAAAGGTGCAAGTGCGACAAAAGAAGAGAATTGAAGATTGTCTTAATACAGTGGTGCAAAGCAAGTCTGATGAATGCAAAAGACTTGAAAAAGAAGTGATGAACCTAAAAGTAGATCTAGAGAAAGAAAAACTCTGTGAAGATAATTTCAAGACAATCTCCACAAAGCTTGATGAGTTGATTGCAAGGAAAAAACCTTCTAAAGAAAAATTTGGTTTGGGAATAGAAGCCAGTGAAAGCTCTAAGGTTGTGCATACTTCAAACACAGTGGATAATCATAAGACTCAAGGTAAAGGGAAACATAAAAGAAATCCAACAAAATTTAATAGAAGACCGCCTATCAAACAACCAAATGCTCAAAGGTACCCATCTTTCAATGGCATTTTTTTCCATGTAATAAATTTGATCACAAAGCAATAGAGTGTAGAAGTAGAATTAACTAGTACCCTAGTTCCTTCTCCGGACAATGTTTTGCATACAAGAAAGTTAGACATAGAGCTAGTGAATGCAGAACTCAGATGATGAATTGGTTTAATGGAGGAAGAATGAATCAATATTTTGTTGGCTACTGCTATACATGTAACAAGTTTGGACACAAAGAAAATCAGTGTAGATCAAGGGTTAATGGAGGTCAAAAAAATCAGAAAAATGTTGTTTGCTACAACTGCAACAAACTCAGACACATTTCAAGAGTTTACAGAAGTAAAAAGGGAAAGCAATCTAATCCAGTAAAGAAGAATGAACCAGTGAAGAAAATTGACAAGAATGAGGTTAAGCAAGAAATGAACAAGATTTGGAAGAAAAAAGAAGATCCAGAAATACCAGATGTGTTTGTGCCCCCATTCGGTGTAGAAAATTCCTTTAGGAATTAGACCCAACATGGTCTTAGGGGGAGCATTAACAAAAAATTGTTCAAACCCCTAGATATTTGACGTGTCAGTATTTGGCACGAGGATATGTTATAAGGAATGGATAGAAAGAGGTTATGCAAAAGGAACCGGAAGAAAAGGATAAAAATGAAGGTGAAAAAGATAAAGCTGAAGGAGAGAAAGATAAAGATGAAGGTAAAGGGAATGAAGAAGAAGGAAAAAAAGATGAAGTTAAAAAAGAAGAAGATGGAAAAGAAGAAGAAGAGAAAGTAGAAGAAGGAGAGAAGGTATTGGAGAATGAAATCATATTGGAGTATGTGCCTACAAAGGATCAAATTGTTGATATATTTACTAAGGCTCTCCCAAAGGATACTTTTGATTATCTTAGAGAGAAGTTGGGAGTTACTACCCCTCCTTCTTTGAACTAGGTGCACATGGAGGTGCATCAGTCCAGTGGATCTATAGACTCTTCATTTGTCTGGGCTGATGACTGAGGTCTATTCCTTAGGGGGAACTTAGGAAGTATCATTGTTGCAGTATGAGATGTGGGTGCACTCCTAAGTGGGAGTGATCAGAATTATGTTCTTTTCCATTGATCATGTCAAAGGGGGAGAGAGTCATGTGAAAAATAGTGAAAGAAAAAGGGGGAGAGAAAGTCATGTGAAAGAGAGAGGATATTGTAAGGAAGAGAGAGTGAAAGAATGTGTGGAGGTTGTCTAATCTAAAAAATAAAGGAGAATGTGTATTGTGTCTTTGGTGGTTTTTCACATCATGTGTTGGCATCAATGACAAAGGGGGATATTGTTGTAAGTATGAGTGAGTTTGGTGGTGTTGTCAAATTAATGTTGTCGTTGATGACAACACAATACATGATGTTGTAGAGAAAGGAATCAAGTGATTGCAGGTTGTGCATGTATAGTTGAGATACTGTAGAGATGTTGTGAGTACATGGAGCTATCTTTATGGTGTTGCAGGTGTGCTGATATGATGAGTTACCAAGTCCTTTTGAGAAATAGTGAAGTCAGAGTTGTGTGTGTGTTCAAAATGTGCTTCAGTATGTGCTCTACATTTCTTCTCTGTTGATCCTATGCTTGTGTAGATATGAAGTGTTGTTTATGGGCATCCATAGGTGATATATCCTGGATTGTAGCTTCTAGTTTGATGAAGTGTGAAAGTTGTGTGAACTGGTGTGTGAACTAGTTTGGTAGAGTTGTTTGTCTGTGGACTGGGAGAAATGTATCTACTTTGTAGTCCTTCGTTGGTTTTTTTTAGGTCTTGTGGATATGGTAGATGGCTTATAATTTTGTTATCTATGTTCTATCAAAAAAAATTTGTTGTTTGGTACTCTGAAAGACGAGTTTCAGAGTTACTATGTGTGTCTGTATAGTCCGAATGGACTGATGGAAAGTATTGTGTATGAAGGTTGTTGCATTTGTTGTGGATGAATTTGAAGGCATATAAGATGTGTTCTAGTGTATGGTGAAGCATGTTATGTGGTTTGCATGCTATCTTCATGTTGTGGAAATGTGTTCTTCAAAGTTCATTTGTGTTTTCATTAGGTTTGGCCGACTTGGTGTCTACATGTCATGTAAAGGATAAGTATCAATTAAGGAAGCATGTGATTGATTTGAGATGTTTTTTTGGGTCTTAGTTAAGTGTTGGTTTGGCCCGCTCTCATTCTCTTCCACTGCAGGAATGTTGAGTTGCCAACCTAATTTGAATTTGTAAAATGAAGCGTGTGTGGCCAACCTTGGAGAAAGTTTCTAAGTTTAAAGTTGGTATAAATGCAATTCGAGATGTTATGGATTTGATGTATCAGACATGCCACAAGTTTGAGAAAGAAGAGTGTGTGAAAGTGAGTTGAGGAAACAATACTATAATGTGTCAGATTCCTGAAAGCAGTGAGCTAATGGTGTCTGTAATTTTATAATCAAGGCCGCGGATGTGTGTAATTTGTTGTGGTGGATTTTTCTGTTATCTTTTGTATCTATAGGTAGTGAGCCTCCCTTGTTGGACAGTGAGTCCTATCTATAGGTAGAAATCCTTGTATTCAGATAGTGAGTCCTTTTGGGTAGTGAGCCCTTTGGCAGTGAGCCTCTTTGTAATTGATTTTGGAATTACTTTATATTGTGAGTTAATCCTCACCGTGGTTTTTCCCTTATTGGTTTTTCCACGTAAATTTGGTGTCTCTTGTGTTGATATTGCTTTCTGTTATTTTCATTTAATGTTCATACTTAATAACAGAATAAAGTGGGTGTGGAGTTGATAATTATTTGAGTTTTGTGATTGGATTGGTGACAACTGATTCATCCCCCATTCTCAGTTGTCTTGCGCCTTTCAACAGAATGGGCTCAACAATCGGGTAAAAATGCTTTATTGGTGAAGTTAGATTTTGATAAAGCTTATAATAGAATGTGATGGAGTTTTATTCTTAAAATCCTTCATTGGCTAGGTTTTGATCCTAAGATTTGCAAACACATTTACATGTTATTCATGGATGCTAATGCTCGACTGGTTGTTAACAAAGAATTATGAAACTCCTTTCCTTTACAAAATTCAATCAGACAAGGTTGTCTGTTATCACACTTCCTTTATGAGCTCCCTTGTTGTTGATGCTCTTGGGTATTTGCTACAAAAGTATAATCAGATGAAATTAATAAGGGGTGTTTCAATACCTAATAATGCAGTTGTGCTTAACTTACATTTTGTTGATGATAGTATTCTTTTTCTCCAAAATTATGAGGAATAAATTCATAATGTAATGGAGGTAATTGAACTCTATTGTGCATTTTTTGGTTCTAAATTAGCCTAATCACAAAAAAGAATTTCTTATGGTGAAGGTTGACCCCATCCCGGAGTGGATTCCAAAAGAATGGAAGAAAATTAAGCATGAAGAAATTTCTCGCTATTTGGGCATCCCTTTTGGGCTAGGTGTTACTCTAGTTGATATGTGGAAATGTTTTCTTAGAAAGCTAAAAAATAAGATTTTGTCTTGGGGGAATAAATTTTTGTCCTTCATAGGGAAGATTCGAGTTGTGAATTACATTTTATTAGCTTCACGTATGTATTACTCCTCTTGTTGGATGCCTTTAAGGAAGGGCTATGAGGATCTAATAAAAATCATTAAACAGTTCCTTTGGTCTAATTGGAATGGTGATGTCAGCTTTAAATCAACTTGTTGGATGCACTGCATCCAACCTAAATCAAGAGGAGGGTTAGGTTTGTTAGATCCTAGTGTAGTGTAGAAAAAAGTAACCCTTTTTCACACTTGATTTAGGATGGAATAATTAATTATAAAATGGACTTAATTGTGCCTTATTTAGGTTGTTGTGAAGTGTTTCTTTATACTTTCACACGAAGCTAGGGCTTTATCAATTAATTTGGCTTCTTTATGCTCTAATTGGTCCTATTTTGCATCCATAAGCCTTATTAAATGCATTTTGCTATGGATAATCCTGACACTTATCAAATAACCAATCACAATTCAATGCTTTGGTTCATGTGTTCTAGATTTGGTGATATGAGACTCATACGCCACCTTGGGTGTATGAGTCCCACCTAGGTCTTGGGACCTGATTTCAAATTTCACATTGAACAAGACACTCCTAGAAATATGTGTCTCAGGTTTTAGCTACTGGGACTCATACACCACAA
Organism: Sequoia sempervirens; assembly: GCA_007258455.2. NCBI lineage: Eukaryota > Viridiplantae > Streptophyta > Pinopsida > Cupressales > Cupressaceae > Sequoia > Sequoia sempervirens. The sequence goes on from VDFB02000017.1 coordinate 356,243,923, forward strand.
CTGGCATATGAGTCCTACTTTAATCATGACCTATTTTGAATCAAATTCTTGGCAATATTTTGTTATCCTAGATTTGATGTCAGCTTGTAGTGTTGTAATTTCAGGAAATTTGGCATAAACAAGTATAAATACAAGGTTATTTCACATAAATTCATCTAAGCAATCCTATATTTTCATAAGCAATCAAGAGCACTTTGACAAGAGTTCACCAGAGCATTCAAGTGCATTTCAAGAGCATTCAAGGGAAAATTTGAAGAAGATTATTGCAACAATTCAAGATCCATTATCGTGTCAAAGGCTTGATGCATCATGCATGTGGTTTTGAGCTAATGTTGTGATGTATTTTTCAAGATAAATTCAAGTATTCAAAGGCATTATCCTTCATCAACAATCATGATCGGAAGGGAAAGAAACTACAAGAAATCACTAGAGGATATCATAATTTCAGATCAACCCTGCTATTGGGAATAAATCACCACTTGTGGTGTATGATTCCCAATATACTAGATTTCAAGAATTTTCTGTAGATCTTAGTTTGGAAGTTGTTGATTCCAGTTTCGGCTTGAAACCCTAAACTGGGACTAAATCACCCCTACTGATCTATGAGTCCCAGTGTGAATTAAAAGTTAGATTTTTTGGAAGTACAAACCTTGTTTCAAGCATCTTCTATTTTCCAAGTGCTCCTCTATTCATTCTCAATTCATTATTCTGATTTTTAGTTTCATATTTTAGGTTACATAGTTAGATTTGCACATTACATTCATCCTCTTCTTTCCAATCCTTTGCTTGGTTGTGAACCCCCTTTTTTTTCTTTAATCACACCCAAAGGAAACATCCTAATCACCCAACCCCTTCCTTAATCAAGCCAATTGGTTGAGGATTTTGATTTCCTCTAATGAAACTTGAGTGAAATAGGTAGAGGACCCTGATCCCCCTTTAGTTCTATCTCCCAAAAGACAAAACACTATTTTTGGGGTTTCACCCAGAACTAAAGGAGTTTGTTTGGTTGCTATGTGGATTTTTAGAGTGGTTGTTGGAGATGAACCTTGGAATATTTTGGTTTGTTATCAAATTGCACAAGTTGTTGTTAAAAGGAAATGCCAATCGGTTTAGATGGATTGATAAAAAATTTCTTGCTCCTTTTTTCTAGATCAAAGTTTCATTCCCTTTGTTATCCATATGGAAGGCTTGGTAGTTGGTATGTAAATGTTTAAATTGGAAAAGTGTATCTTTATAACATGGGTTTAAAGTTTTGGTGTTTCATCCAATTGGTGGAACATAATGGTTCAATATCAAGGACAACCTCTTGCTATTGCTTTTTTGAGACATACTCTTCATCTATTTAATAAAGGGGTTCAACAATTCACAAATTTATGGGACTTTAATGTGTTGGATTGGGCTGCATGGAATATTACTAAGAGTAAATTTTGTTTAAATAATAAACATCAAAGCTTTGTTATTTTTGTGAGATCTTTAGTTTGAATGGATCTTGTTATAAAATTATGTACCACCTTGCAATGTAATGCTTTCAAAGATTGGTGGTGGTTGTCTAAAGACCAATATGGTTTTTTTCCTTTGAAAAAAATCTATCTGAGTCTACTTTCCTCTTTATCATTAACTCCAAGGCTAAATAAAAAATAGAAATGTAATCTAAAAGAAAAGACTTGGAGAAAATTGTGCATGGATTTGGAGGTCAAAAGCTGAGGACAATGCTCAAGTTTTGGCTGGGAAAGTTTTGCATTTCAAATTACTTGTTGGTGACTGGTTAAGATGCATGATGGTGCAGCCGGTTAAATGTCCTTTCTGTCAATATTTAATGAAATCTTGAAACACATTTTTTTGGATTGTGCCTAGGCTAAAATGAAAGGGAATGTTATCTTTAAATTTCTTGCTATTTTTGAGCATAAATAAAGTTGGAAAGAAGCCTTATTGGAAGTTGGCATGCAAAAAAATGTTATTGTTGATTCTATGAGACATATCATTTTACTAAATATATGGAAAAGTAGATGCTTGCAATTTGTTCTAAACATAATGTGCACCAGCAAGCAAAAAGGCTAAAGTTTTACTTTGATGTTTCTTCCATATTGTTGTGTTGTGTTCTCAATTGTAGGGGGTGCCTAAAGAAAAGGTGAAATTCAACAACTTCTTGGATAATATTAAATATCAAATGCTTCAGCTCCATGAAAAAGACTCTTTATATTCTACTCAATTACAATGTATGTTAAAAATTAGAGTTTAGTACTGTTGTTTTATATGGTTTCTGTCACTTGCAGTGAATTCGCATGGTTATACAGGACTACCAACTTCACTTGTATATGCTTATGCTGCATATGATGATCTAATTGTTATATGCAGATACATATTTTGTTAATATTTTTGGATATGCTTCTGCTACATATGATGATGTAATTGTTCTATGCAGATATAGTTTTCCATTATTGATGTTATTTATTCTTTGTTGTCGAGCTTGTGTTGTTTCGGACTACTATAGCAAAATTTTTCTGGGTTGTTGGCTATGACTTTGTATATTATTTTTCTTGGCAGGGCTCCTCTAGTTGCCTCTTTTTTGTCACATTATTGTTTACTTCAGTACAAAAAAAAATTGACACAATATTCAATACCTAACTAGATTAGATTCACTTAAATTTAATAATTTATAGTAGAAAATGAAATTAATTTTCCAATAATATTAAATATAATTATTGGTTACTTTAGGGCCATATCACCAATTTGTAATCACCACCATTTGGTTTATTTGTAATCTAATGATTGGGGTTAAATTTCATGGCTCAAAATGTACCTGTAGAACTCCAATGCCTATGGGGCATGAAATTGAACCCAAACCATTATATTATAAATAAAATCGACGATGGTGAAAAAAATGGGCTAATTTAAAATATTTAATTTTTGAATTAAAATATTAAGGAATTAAGGAATTATAGATGTGAGCAGTACACCTTAAACTTAAAACTAGTTAATCATTGTCATCATCAGGCCCTTACTTTTCCATAAAAATTTAAATTTTAAAGAATAATGATTTTCCATGGTTAATTAATGCATTTGCCTATTTTTCATCAAGATTTGCCAATATTTTCTAGAAATTTCTAGTGATTTAAAAAAATTCAATAAATCAATATTAAAAAAAAAAAATTGCAAATATGAATTAATATATTTTTCCAAAAAAATGAAAGATTTACTAGTATTTTATATCTTTTCAAGGGGGGTTTCTTAAAGTTATCGATGGTAGGTATCTTTTGTCCTCTTATGAGGTTGGACTCCTAAATTCATGAAAACAGTGTTGAAGCTTTTCGAAATATGAGTTGTAACACCTGGAGACATGTCATAATAAATCTTTTACATCTAGACTATCTAGAACATTGTTTTAGTCTATTGTACCAAAATCTATTTATGGTTTCTCATGCTAATTTTGGATATATATTGGAGCTTAGAGTAGAAGGAAAAATATGGTTTTTAACATGTTGCAAAAGTAAGAAAGTGCTATAGAAAATAAGAGGGGTATTTTGTATGGATGTAACTCTTTTGAAGAGTTAATACAAGCTTTGAATTTCTTTGAGTGTGGAGTAATTTCCTACAAAAGTTTCTCATATATTTAGTCGATAGACTTTAATTGTGAACTCGCCGGTCTACAATCAAACACCAAACCTGTCTCACACTTTGAAAACTAGTTTCATTCGTCGTTTAACCATTTTCAAATACCAGGAACCTGTCTCACGCACTCCATAAACCTCTTCATAGCCGTCAGAATTTTTTTTTGAGGTAGTTGTTTCCTGTCAAATAAATCCAAATCAAATCAAATCGAATCCGATTTGCATGATGTCTTTATATTTGCATTGATTTCCTTCTATATTGATGTCCAGATTTGATTGCATTGACTGCTACCACCCCTAACGTCAATTGATGCCTCTACCTGTTCTTCTGGTGCCTTTGCTGCTGCTTGCTTTGATGCTTTCTTCCCTATGGCTATTGGAACTGCTATGTCTCCTACTCTCAGTTTATCATGTTTTAGTTTTATTTCCTCTTATGGAATTCAAACAAGTCGTGGTTCTCCCGTAATTACACATTGTTATGAAATAGACTCTACGAGATGCAAATTTGAGTAGCTTTTCCGCTGCATAATTTAATTTTAGCATTATTTGTGTGAAAATAAATTGGGGGAAAATCTTGTGTTCCTAAGAAATTCAACACTTTTCTTGACTTTGTAAGTCCACTATGAATTTGAACTTATTATTTTTGCTTGTTTCTTTTTCCTTTGTAAGAAGATGCCAGGCTAAGATCTAGGGTTCAAAGCACGTATTGTAAATGTTGATCATTTACAGTGGAAGCTTTCGTCGCTCATCGTTTGATCTAGAGGTAAGCTATTTTTACTTACATCTGCGTCATATTTTGGTCAAGTAAGGAGCTTTCTGTTTGGATCGTTCCTGCTATTTTTATTTCCATCTTGTGCTTACTTACATAGGTGAGAGGAGAAGTGCCAGCGAAGTTATATTTCCTGCACCACAGGCCACCATGAAACATTAATCATGATGTTTTATATTTCACATCAGTTTTCACACTCATATAATCCAACTTAACACAAAGCTTTTGGCCCCCAAACAAATCTCAGTCTACACTCAAACGAGTACAAAATCCAACAAAGATGACCTAGATCTTGTTATTCCAAATAAGCAACAATCCCTCAAATACTGAACAAAACTTGCACATACAAATGAGCGAAAAACCTACAGAAAAATTTCTAGATACAAATGAGAAGAAATTTATAGCAAAATTTGTACTTGGAAATGAAAACGAGGATCAAATACACAAGAAAACCAAGAAGTAGTCACCCAAACATCAATTCCACATACAAAGTCATAGAATGCAAAGCAACCAAAATAATCCCTTGGGGACTAAGAATAGGGTATGCTTGCTATGGAAGTTTTACAATGTAAACTTCAAAAATACAAACTTGTGTTCTACGCATTGTCAACTAACCTATAGAAAGTCTTGAAATCGAATTAACAAAACATAATTTTTAGAAATCTAGGTGATTAGATTATATTTACAGCTTCACAGAAAATTTGTCTTAGCTTGTGCTACTGTGGACATACATAACCTGCATCAAATCTCCCATTTCACATCGTTAGGAAATGGTTCCTGCTGAATGGAAAAGTTAAAAAATGCAAGATAATTTCAGTGAGTCCCCCGTGGCCCTTGCCATGTCCTCAACACCTCAGACCAATCTTTGTAGAAGTGTTGCATCAATCTATTCATAATTAACAAAACAAACATAACCAAAGATTTTGGAGCCTTAGATAGAAGATTGCATGGAAATGAGAACAAGGAGGTTAGGCAGCTACGGGTGTCCACTCTCTCTTAGGTGTTAACTTATGGTTTTAATTTTCTTTGTTAATTTTAAATTAGGTTATGCCTACTTGAAGTGGCATATGCTTTATGATACGTAAACATAGTTATTCATTCTTTTTAAATTACTAAGCAGGAGAAATGAGATTAAATTAAATTTATCAAAATTTAATTACATTTCACTAAAAATAAATATATTTGATCGAAATATGTTATATAAAATCAAATCTTTAAAAAAAGACTCGGTTTTTGTTGTGGCTGCCACCCTTTGTTTCATTTTTCCAACGTCAAAATTCAAGACCATCTTTATATAGTTCGTCTCTAAGCAATTACACCATTAGAACAAAATGAAATAGCGGAGCTCTAGAAACCATCCACCAAATGCAAATGGACCTCCAAATTATGGCTACAACTCACACCACCATTATGTTTAAGATAAGGAGAATTTAAGTGATTAATCCTCAACTCATTACCCACATGACTATAGATCTCCCCCTTCACTCCATTAAAAATCTTTCTATGCATCCATTCATTCAAAAAGATGGGGATTTGATAGAATGGTGATTTTAAATTGTGGTTTAGGGGGAGTATTAATTTTTTTTGAGGGGGAGAGTGATTGTAATTTTTTTCAATATATTTTTTATTTTGTATGTTAAATATTTTAAGTTTTGTAAATATAAAATCTACTCTTGTATTTATTTTGTATATTTATTTTTATATTAGTAAGTTTCTTTATTATAATTGTTGTTTTATTGATATCAATATATCCTTATTCATGAATATATATATATATATATGAAGAGCTACAAAAAACAAACTAACATTTTCATTTTTATTTTTATTTCACTTTGATATATGCAAATTCTAACTATTTTACAATGATGCAGACATCCACCATAATTATATAATGCAATGTATTATGTAATGTTCAAATTCATTATTTTTTACTTCTAATTTCCTATAGTCGTATTCCTTGAACCTCCTATGGGTGCAAGTGCTAGTGATAGCTTTAACGGGAATGTTCACTCAAGTGCCACTTGAAAACAAATTTTAACTTGCAATCAATATATTCGTTTAAAAGATTGCACAAATATTTTCTCTTGATTTTAATCCAAGTAACTAGTGGAGAACTCGGAGAATGACTTGGAGCTTTTGCCTAGATTTAAAGTGAGCATCGATCTTATAAGTTTAGGCTCAGAAATTCTGCCCAGCACAAAATGCAAGTATGGAGCTGTTGTAAGTGATGACAACATCGCTATGTTCTACGAGCATGGATATTACAACTGTTGTCTCTTGACAAAAGTAGTAACCCTTAATGTGATTCCCTCTACCATAAGCCCTTATTAAGATATCTTAAAGTGAAGATGGTTCCTATTCTTATGATGTGTTGTCTTTGCAGGAGTCCACACAACAGTTGGGAGTACATACTCATAATATTTCGTGCACAAAACACTTTCGATAGGACTGGTGTATGCGTACCAACAGGAAGCATCTTTGAAGCCCTTGCTTATGTATAAGATGGTCGTAATTGAACGCTGCACCAATCCCCCTACCATTTTTTTTTCAGTTTGTCACAAACATAAAATGTGTGGATTTCCAATTATCATTCTCCTTTGTGATGAATACTCCACACACCGCCCACCCATCATTAATATGAAGATAGTTATTTTGGGCATGATTAAATTAGGGCCCTATACAAGAGTGGTCAAGAAGTTATTCTCTAGCAGGGGCAGATCTGATCTGGGTGACTTCCGATGTGCTTATACACTCTTTCATGGGAGGCGACCTAACTCAGACTGATGTCGATTTAGGAGATTATTGTTGAAGGTTGCATGCTTCAACTACACCACTGTGAGAAATTAGAAAAATGAATGTTCTATATTGTAAGCATTAATTTATTTTATCGATGTAAGCATTGATTTTCCAATAAAGTCAAACTGTGTATTCAAGAGAGTGTTCAAGTAATAGGTTTTTGTGGTGTGAGGGTTTAATTTTGGTTTCCAGTTTACCATACGTTTTTGTCTCTTTGAATTCTAGGCAGCAAGACCTTTCAGTGCATGGCTAGGAATTTCGATCATCTATAAAAGGACATATAGGGAGTGCATTGCAAATCATCAGAGGCTCATTGGAATGTGGTAAATAATCAAATTTAAAGGATAATTCACCTGTACAAAGAATTTGCATCTTGGCAAGAGAAATTGAAACAACAAATTGTTGTATCCACTCACTATACTTATTTTGAATCTTATTTATTTAGTAGATGAGAAAATGTCATTATCAACTGATTTTTCCCCACCAGGCTTTTTTGAGATGAATCCAGTATTTGAGTTTAAACTTGTGATATTTTATTCTACATTTATTTTTGTATAACACAATATTTCCTTACTCTAGATTGTTAATTGATTAATCAAGTGGCACAGTATTAAAATTTTAGTGATTTCATAATTTCAATATGTCATGAAGCCTTTTTTGAACCAAAATTTCAAATCAATGAATCTGCCCTTCAAAATCCATTGATAAATAGAAAGCCCCTCTGGTGTCCCAAACTGTCTCATAGGCTTTCTCTATTGTGCAAGGTTTTATACCTCATTGACACAAAGTCATTTGCATTGATCAAGTCTCAAGCACTCTTTCAGTTTCAAATATAAGAACAATCTGAGTACTATATAATTCTTATTATAGCTTTAGATTTTTGTTCTATTTTTTGTTGTAGCTAGTCTATCGACATCTCCCTTGAACCCCCCATGGGTGCAAGTGCTAGTGTATAATGGTTTGGATCTATTGTTTGGTTACTTTTTCTTCTATTCATGATTTATGATTGTTATGTACTTGGATGTTTTCACTATGCAACATACTTTGACTTGTAAGTTATATCTTGTTTCTACAAACATATACTACACTTAAGCTTTTTATGTAATTTGTCTTTATAGTTTCCAAATCTTGTGAAAATTGCAAAGGGTTTTGAGTTAGAGTCGATGAAGTGTCATATTTCAACTCTCCTACGACATACTCTCAAAGTGATTCTTAGCATCACAAAATCTTAAAAGAAGATATATGTGTAAGTGTGCACACTTTTTTTTTATGGAAACAAGTTGGATTACATAGATGTCAACATCTCTACTTTTATATAGCAAATTACAACAATTTGAGTAAGCATTAATCTAAAGCAAAAGTTAACCATATTTCGACTCTCCTACGACATACTCTCAAAGTGTTTCTTAGCATCATCACAAAATCTTAAAAGAAGATATATGTGTAAGTGTGCACACTTTTTTTTTATGGAAACAAGTTGGATTAGATAGATGTAAACATCTCTACTTTTATATAGCAAATTACAACAATTTTAGTAAGCATTATTCTAAACCAAAAGCTAACCCAAGGGTCGAACCTGACATGAACGCACCTTCGAAGGTTTGAACGTTGGTGGATGACTTTTATATCACATACCATTATCCTCACCAATTGTACTCAACTAATTAAACTACAATCCTTTGACAATATGTATATTTTAAAAACTCATATAAATAAAAAATAAAATCATAATAAATTAAATATGATTATACCATCTTAAAACAAAACCATACATTATCATCCAATTAAATATGATTACACTCGATGGTTTTCCCCGTAAGACACGGCAAAAATCCCGTGGCCCTGCGAATGAATCCAAACAGGTTGGCAAAGCTGCAAATGCAGATTTGGCTTTTGGAGAATGACGATCCATTTCTCCCGCGTCTCCTTCACATGCTTTGTCGTGCATTTAATGATTGTGTCTGTCCATTCATAAACGACGGCCTGCAACGAACAGCTAAGAACTAGGTATCCACACTCTGCGTCATCTGAAAGCACATTTATGGACTGTAATTTGCAAGGACCGTCCCATCACAGAGATAAGAAAAGGACGGGTGTGTTGAACAGAACAACACCAGAAACGATTGGGCAATCCTGGATTCCCAATGCCCGTAACTTTTATCTAAACGTTTAAGTGGTACTTTTTTCGGTAGCAGCGCCAGGGACAATGGTACTATGCATCGACAGCATCCTCCACTTAATTAAATCAGTAAAGGAATGTTCACTACAGGAGCTTCCGTACCTAATGAAGATACACGCCCCCTTTCTACTCTACTTTATATTAAAACAGTAGGGGAGAAGACCCAATAGCTACCACCCATTGAATAACCGCTACCTCCATGCTCACTACCCCTGCCAAATTTTTTTTAACTTTGATCCACAAATTTTTTTTATTTTATTGAATAAATAATTACAAAAACACCAATAGCCGCTCATTAAGTACTAAAGTGACTGATTTAAGTGGATTTTAAGTGCTAAAACAGTTATAATTGAGTGAAATTATAGCGAGCGGCTACTGGGATAGCCCTTTAAAAGGTGACTTTTTTACCTCTGCGCACATATCCAATGCTCCTGCACTCAATCGAATTGCTCAGAAGCTGAAACCTTAGTTATAAGCACTTAACTCATGTGCAAAAAAAACCCATAATTTTTTTTTCCGATTCGACATACAGTTTGAATTCTACGGTTGCGCGAAGTTAGCCCTGGCGGCTACTGGGTCTTCTCCCCTACAATGTTTAAAAAAAAAAAAGGGTAGAGACACCCACAAAGTTTGATAACACAATAACTAGCTATTGCACTTCAGGTGTGCAACAGGTTATGCAGAATAAATTGTATGGCGTAGTAATGGGCACCGTAGTAATGTCAAAGTGATTTCCATTGAATTTACTATGGGTACATTACATAGAAATCAAAATCATCATTATTATCGAAAAAACCATTATACATATTCAATTTGTTTTATTATATTTATTTAAAATTGTAATATACAATTCCTATAATACATTACTCTATAAATTGAAAATCTAACTTTTATAATTTTTAAATAAAATATAATATTATAATCATAATTCCATTAACACCTAAACTTCAACCCCTTGATTTATTTATATATCATAAAAACAAAAAATAATTATGAAATATCTCACCAATATTATCCAATGTGTAAAGGAGCCCACTTAATATTAGTTCTATAAAATAAAACTTTTGCGATCAACACATTACTAAAAAAATCTCTAATGATGACATTGCCGAGTATAAGACATTAAAAATCTCTAATTACCACATTATCGAGCATAATATATTAATTACAATTGGTGTGATTGATAAACATCAATAACAATAATCCTACGCTAATAGCCCTTCAGTCTTTGCTTCATGTCATGTAGATTCCTAGAGAGTCTAGGTGTTGTGCAAACTGCTTTCGCAAGACACATGCTTCAAATAGGCGATGCATCATGCATATTAATTTAGGGAGGATTTCAAGGGAGATAATAGAGTGCCCAATTAGGTCACTCCATAGTCCTATCTTTCAAGATGGTTGTGACATTTTTAGAGAAGCTGGTAGACCCATTTGCGACCTTTCATGATGCTTTGATGGATGTGATTATTATAGAAAATTATGCAGATTTATATAATCAAAGTGAAAGACAAAGAGATCATGCTTGAAAATAATTTTTTCAAGTTTCTTGTCTATAGTAGTTACTGCAAATCAAGGTTGGAGCCCATTAAACAAAAATCTTCATAGGGGAGATATAGAGGGGGAGATATAGAGAGGGAGGGAGAGATGGGGAGAGATATAGAGGGGGAGATGAAGAGAGGGAGGGAGGGAGAGAAAGGGAGAGAGATAAGTAGAGGGAGAGAGAGAAGAGGGTGAGAGAGGGAGGGAGATAAGTTGAGGATGAAGAGAGAGAAGAGGAGAGGGGGGAGAGATAGGTAGAAGAGGGAGAAAAAGAAGAGAGGGAGAGAAATACGTAGAGAGGGAGAGAGAAGAAATAAAAGAGTTACATTGGGCGAGTTATGTTGTGTGTGGTGATGGCATACTTGGTTCCAGGTATAGCTAGTACGAGATCCATAGAGTTTTGGGGCAAGATGGTCACTTTGGGAATTACAGTCCTTGTCCAAATGACTTCTGAATTGTACATCAATTCCAACATAGAGAACTTTGTGACCACTTTCTTCACTCTATGGCCAAGTAAGAATAGTTCAAATGAGCTTGCTTTCATTGGATCAACTATCATATTATCCTTCTCTTTCACAATGCTCATTCTTCTTTTAGGCTATGCCAACTTAGCCAGAAGAGGTGTGCAAGTAAGTCATCATATTTTAAATTCAAAGGAATCCTCCTGCAAGTTTAGTACATCAAGAGATGATGTTTGGAGTACATCAAGAGACCTAAAAAAAAATGAGATTGATCAATTAGACAACAAGGCTAAACCTTAGAAGCAGTAAATTTCCTGTTGTACTTGTAAGTTATATTCATCACAATAGATTGAGTTGACAATAAATGAAGAAGTTGCTCCAAATGACTTGATAACAACTTACATCATTTGCCATCCTAGGCGTAAACTTTGGCTAATTCACTTAGGAGCTGACAACAATCTGTATAAATGAAATTCCCTACTATGAAATACTTTCTTCTTCTTCAAATATTGTCTTCTAACAAGAGACACAAACTTCTTGGGATTTAGCAGCTTGTGAGGGTAAATGCAAAACAAGAAATAGGGAACATTGGGCCTTTTTGTTTTCTTAAGAACCTAGACCAAAATAGACCTCTCAAAGTTGATCTCGTGGACTAGCCATCACTGTAGATCTAGATGAAGATGTTGATTTGACTATTCATTGACACAAGGAATAGTCTATCTATATATAGAAGAATAATTAAAAATTAATAACATAACTTATTTGACCTTGTCTGTCCCTAAAACCATTTGTTGGTTTCAAATAGCTACTAGTTTCCAATTTTTTAAAATATTGAGATTGTTTACTATTCCTGCATATTTGATGATGCTCTAACTCTTGATAATAGAAGCTCCCAAATTTAAGTCAAATCTTACCATTTTAAATACCGAAAAAAACAAGTTGATGTTTTTAAGCAGAGTTAAACTAATTACAATCAACAAAGTTTCTATAACTAAAACATGTTCATTGTTATTTAAATTAAGTAGAGCTAAAGAACTTAAAGTAAAGGGAGTTTCAATATAAAGAAATTTTGAAATCAACTAGAGCTACAAATTTTGTTATTAACAATTTCCAAGTCTTCATCTTCCTCTCTTGCTCTATCTTCATCTCTACGTCTATGTTCCTCTCTCCCCCTTTATCTCTAGACATGTCTCCTCTCTATCCATCCATCTATCTCCCTCTATATCCCTCTATATATTTTTATATCCTCTCTCTCTCTCTCTCTATCTCTCCCTCTCTATCTTGCTCTCCCCCCTCTATCTCCCCCTCTTTCCATCCCCACCTCTCCCTCTCTCTCCCTGTCTCCTTATTGGAAAAATAACATGATTCTTTTGGTAATGGAGATTGGTTATCTTCCTTATTTAGAGGTTTTATTTCAATCATGTGTTTGGATCCCTATAAGTGGATACATAGTTTATTTGAAGCTATCACCTCTCCATTGAGACCTTTATTGCACAAACAACATCATTTACTAAATGGCCTACCAATTTCAACCTCATGTACTCCATAAATGTATGCAAATAATAGACCAAAAATTATCTTAATTGACCTTCCACACTTCTTCGGCGTACCCATTGCACACTAATAGTGAAAACATTGTTAAGAAAGAGGAATGTAGTCTTGTAATGTAAGATTCCCAAGAATTTTTTATAATTATATCTATTTAATATAATTTTTAAAAGAAGGATTCACATAACCCACATGAAGTAGGCAGAAGTAATTGAGTTTAAATTGTTCAATGCAAACCAAATGGGAGTTTATATGGTTGTTGTTCATTTGACCGAATTGAGTTGACTTGGTGAAAAAAAGGTGAGCTTAAAACATGGCTTCAATGTTCAAATATTTAGTATAATTATTTATCTAAATTAATTAAAATAGATATATATTAATTTATTTATATTCTAAAAATTTAATTATATATTAATTATTCTAATACTAGCTCATCCTTAAAAATATCATTTATCTTTTGTCAATCCAACTACATCTGGGGAGCTTTTTAATTCCTTATCTTTCATCAATCCTCTTACCATTATCTCACATGATTCGCCCACTTCTACATACATGTTTGAGAAAAAAATATTAATCACATCCTTTTTAAGATCCAAATTAAAAAATAGCATTGTTGTAAATACTCATAAGCCTATATTCATATGGGATCTACAAGAGCAAGAAAACAAATCCACACATCCACCCGATATTTAATTAACATCTTGATGATAAATTTAAGGGTGTCCTCAAGATAGTTAACATGAGCAAATAGGTCAAACACACATAATGATCAATTGTAGGTGTACTGCAGTAAGAGTTACCCACATGGTGATTAAAGTATGTACAACTCACATTCACTAAACCTACATGGCTACATGCATATATAACACAAGCAAAGCTTATGGTGTCACGTCAGGTTCCAAAGTGCTTCATTAATTCAAATATTTTGAGAGAATCCTTGTAAAATCCATCCCACAAACATTGCATTCCCTAAGACTACATTTCTTTGAGGCATTTTTGTCAAACAATTTACGTGCTTTATTTATGCTTCCATATTTTCCATTTTCCATATATGTCTACTCGAGCATTCCCAACGATAATATCTGACCAAATCCCTCCTTCCATTAAGCTTTATACATCTAAAAAATTCCATGTCCTTTATCATTTGATTGATTGAATACCTTGTTCCAAAGCTCCCATTTTGGCACATGCAGGGAGGATGTTGGAAAAGGTTGTGGCATCTAGCTTTACACCTGCCAATTACATTTGCTTGAAAGTTTTTGAAGCCTTTTCAACAAATCCATTTTGCATATATGTTGCAATCATGGAATTTCATGAGACCACATTTGTTTGGGGTATTTTGTCAAACAGTTCATGTGCCTTGTCTATGCTTCCACATTTTGTATACATGTCTACTAGGGCATTTGTAGCTACAACATCTAATAAAATTCCTTTCCTTTATCCTTTGGTGGATGTCCATACCCTATTCCAAAGCTCCCATTTTGGAACAATCAGGGAGGATAATGGCAAAGATTGTAGAGTCTAGGTTTACACCTACCCATGACATTCAACTAAAAGTTTCTAGATCCTTTTGAATGAATGTGTTTTGTGCATACCCTACAATTTTAGCATTCAACGAGACCACATTTATTTGAGGTATCCTATCAAACAATTCACGTCTCTTGTCTATGCTTCCACATTTTGTAGATGTCTACCTGAGCATTTCCAACATGGCCTGCATACTAAGTATCGATCTATTATTTTTAGCTTGCAGGCATTTTTTTTAGGAAGCAGATTTGGTCATTGAAGATCCTCATGAATTCATCAATAGACCAACACTTGCATCCTTCCAATTTTCCATGCAACTCAACTCCAAACCTCCACACTCCCATTTTATAGACATTTTATGATTGTGGATTCTTTGTTTTTTGGCTAACAATCTACCAATTCAGGTGTGGTATTTGAATATTTTTATATGAGAATCTTATTGAGTGGAGAGGCTAACACTAATCTCTTATGGTGTAATCCATCAAGATAACCTTCCATTCTCTACATCATCAACCAACGCAGGTGATATTTTCTTTGGCATAATTTGGTATTTGCAGAGCGTTTAGCAGAGAGGCAAGACATAAAACATATTTTTGTTGTACCTTCCAAGCTCCACACGGTTCAATAGAATCAATCAAACTCCTTTTCTAAAGGAGCCAATCTCTCCTTCTCCTCCATGTGGCCAACAAAAGACTTTTTTGGTGAGCAAAGATCACACCTTATCAAGCCTCTACATATCTCCTACTCCACACTTGGCATACATTATCTAACAAAAGATGCGAACAAAGCGAATAGAAAGAGTTAAACAAGAAAAGGAGCACTAGGATCTTCAGTCATATGTCACAAGTTTTGCTTTTTGGCCACTAGCACTCTGTAAAAAGAATGAGACATTAATGAGGCTCCATCTATTCGCAATAATATATCAATCACATTGTATGATGATAGAAGAAAAATCTTTACATTCCCGTCAGACGAAGAAAAAATATTGGTGGAAATAATGCTGCTACATTTATTTGTATGAACACGTTCAAGATGCCAACCATTAAAACATGCATGGAAAAGTAGTGATACCAATGGAAAGCGAAAATAAAATTGACGCCAAAATAAACAAAAAAATTAGATGGATGAAATGATTTTTATCGTCTCCCGAGGAGTTCTAGTCGTTGATAGTCAAAAAGAGGTCCACTCTTCTCAAATTGGATACACTTTTGGCATAAAAAATAAACAAATAAATAATAACATTAAATGATTAATGCTATGTCAACATTAAGTACATATTTATCATCAAGATTATAACCCCAAACATCAAAACAGGTAGTGTCATCAATAGGTTCATAACCAGTAAGGGCTCCTTCCTCCTCAAGGTTGTCTTCGATTAACTATTATGGGTAGATTGGAGAGATGGAAAGTTGTAGATGAGGATAATTGTTAGAACTATGCCAACTAGCCTCCCTATTCCTTTGAGAAGAGGGAGAATGCTACAAGGAAGGAATTCTAGGAGGTTGGAACCAACC
The DNA here is from genome assembly GCA_007258455.2 of Sequoia sempervirens. Taxonomy (NCBI): domain Eukaryota; kingdom Viridiplantae; phylum Streptophyta; class Pinopsida; order Cupressales; family Cupressaceae; genus Sequoia; species Sequoia sempervirens. The sequence goes on from VDFB02000017.1 coordinate 356,259,864, forward strand.
ATGAGCATCAAAGCCTTGAGAATTTCCATGGGTTTGAGAGCTATGACCTCTCCTAGAAAATTGATTGTGGTCATGCCTACAACCCCCCAGAGGGGAGGAAGAGTTTAGGGGAACCTTGGAAACAATACAAGAACTATTCCCCTAGTGGTTCAACAACTCCTGGAGGTAAGCAACCTCAAGTACAAATTTACAAGATTGGACTTGAATCTACATGAAAACATTAGAGAAAATCATAGCCTTGGTGTAAAAAAGGAAATAAACATCTACATTACAACTAGAAAACAACATAGAATTCATATATTTCCATAAATAGAAGAGATTCTCCACCTTGAAAGCATGTTAAAGTTTGGTGTATTTGTGTGGGAGACAAAGTCAATTTCTCAAAAAAATCATATGCTAGGAAAATGAGGATAGATGAAAAGGTTTAAAGAGGTCATAGATTCAGTTCTAGGCTTCATATGGTTGGAGGAGAAACTAGAAGATATAATTGAGGTTCTATAGATGTAAAAAAAAGGATAGTGGGGGAAAGGGATTCCCATTACAATAGTCAATTCCCCATTCAAAGGCCTTGATAGAGAACAAAATAGGAAAAGTGGGACAATTTAAGCTCTAACACAATAGGCCAAATGTTTTTGAATTGACAATGCCATGTTCCAAGAGATGACTGAAGCAACCAATGATGGTTGAGATATTCATCCATGGGAAAATGTGGAGGAAAGCCACAAATAGCCTTCACAAGGACTATAATTCCAAAGAGGGATATCTAGGTACCACTTCCAAAAAATCGACCAATGTTTGTGAGACCAAACCCAATTTTTATGAAGTGCCCGTGGTGGAATAGAATGAATAAAAATTAGAAAATTCTATCAATCTTTATTTGCAAGCTTGAATTTAATCTTGAATTTAGGTCACAAAAGAAAATTATTGGTGGCTTTATAAATAAGGTATACAAGAATTTGCACTCTATGTTTGTAAAAGCAAAGAGCATGGATCTAAAGTAGCTTGTCTAAAGGCCAACCTTGAGGCTTTAGAATTGGACACCACTAGATGGATTATTTGTTGATGGATAACCTATTGCAAAATCATCACCCACCCATTTGAGCCAACGTTTGACAACTTCCAAAGCCTTCTAGACACTTTTGATCATAAAAAATTCCCTAGATAATAATCAACTCCTACATAGTAAGAATAGTTCCTAGATCCAAGCCTTTCCAAATAAGACACTCATATGAGACACTAGTGCTAATGTAATGTTGAACAAGAATTTTCCAAACTTCATTATCATCAAGTGCTTTGATAATCTATTTGGCATGCAAGGAAATGACCTATCAGTGAATGGAATTTATACCATACCCCCCAGAATTATGGGGAAGATAGAAATTATCTCAAGAAAAATGATGGAATTTGTGATTCCCATCATTTGATTCCTATAGGAAATCATAGATAAGTTTCCTAATCTTAAGTTAAGGGGCCTTGGAAGGAACCTAGCATGAGGAATAGTAAACATGGGTGGTTGTAAGGATTTTGTAACTAAAAATCTAAAACTTGTTGACAAATGAGAGAGGCTTCATAATTTAATATTAGAGCTTTTTCTTAACTCTATCAATAACAACTTGCTAAAGAAAAAATAATTCCCCAAAATTAAAAGAAGGAAGGACTAGTAGTAGCATTGAGTCTTTTTATACTGAATGCTAGACCCTAAAGCTTGACAAAAGGTATCTAGGCAATGCCACACTTGATTAACATTGTTCTCCTTCTTGAGGAGGGTGAGGTAAGTGTTGTCATAAAAGAGACCATCAACTAGCTATTGTAAGGAATGGGGAATATAGATCCCTTTGACATGGGATTGGAAGATCAGTTGTGCATGAAAATAGCCAAGTGCCTCAATCACCAAATTATAAAGAGTCAAGGAAAATTAACATCCTTGGTAGATGGAATTGTGAAACCAAAATATGATGGATTACTAGACGATAATGTTGATGCATGTAGAAGAATCAACAAAAACATATTGATTAGATTGAAACATAGGAAAAGAGGGGGAAAGATGGATAGGAGACCTAAAAATGTGATGTGAGATGAGTGACCTATGCCAAAAGAAAAAGGGGTTCTCCACCTAATCACAAATCCACCTTTTCCATGTTCATTAGGAAGAGGGAGAGTACCAAAAATGATTAGAATTGACTGACAACCCTTAAAGAGAGTCAACCCTAAGTTTGGACACTATGTTGTCTTGACTTATGACATAAATGACTGAATAACAATTTTGGGAGAAGAATAAAAGTGCTTTAAAAATCAAACCTAAGACATATAATATTTTAAATATGAAGTATTATGACAATATTGATAGAAAAAACCATTAGCCTAGGTGTCTTTTCGCTTGTCCCATTTTTGGCTTGCCCTTGGTCCTCTCTTCCAATATTTTTTTTGAATCTACAACCAATGGATAAAAAAATAATCTATTGTTATGGTTTTGGTTGCCTTACATCGTCCTCACAATCCTTGTCCCCAGTCAAAGCCATTATTACCAAGGTATTCCTCATCTCCCTAAACTTGCATTCATCTTAAAAATTCTTCCTAAGATAAAGTTATCACTCTTTCCTATGGTTTATGAAGCCTCGTTAGGTCCCGAAAAGGTTGTCACAATCTCTAATTGGCTCAAAATTTCAAAGTAAAGTTTAAATTTCACCATTTTGGTCAAGTTGTGAAAATTGTGTTGGAGCCCGATAAGGTTTTCACAAGCTTGGTGAGTACCAACTGGAAGGAGAAGAGTAAAGAGATACAAAGAGCCAACACTATTTCACCACTTTTGTAATTTTTCAAAACCTTTGTCAATTCTTGAAAGGGTTTCAAAAAAATACCATCTTCGACAGCAATGGTTTCTTTGTTTCAACTTCGAAACTTCTCTCTCCAGAGAATGACTAAGTGTTTTGGTGTATGCAAAAGAAAGAATATGAAGTGGTGGAAAGTGAGGTTTTGAAACTCTTGTTGGATTCCAATGGGTTTCTCAAAACATCATTTTGACCTAACAGTATTTCATTTACATTACTCGAAGAGCTAATATATATTTTTTTAAAGCTCTATTAAGAAAAAGACAATAGTTCCAAAGTGAAGACCATACATGAGCATTGAACATAAACAAAAATTTCCAAAGCTTATCACATTACAAAAATGGAAAATATCAGAATTCATGAAGGTAAAAGTAGAAAATACCAAATTCATCACATTGTGTAGAATACTTTAAATGGAAAGTTTATATATATATTATTATTACATAAAAGGGGAAGTTTTTAGTACATGTTCTTTTAAACACAAAGAGTAAACAACAAGATACATATATGCCTTCCACCACTTGTTGCAGCCTCTATCTATGTCTAGGAGAATTTTTTTTCATTGGATTTGTAGATGCATAAAAATATCCTCATAATCATTTTTATCCATTGCATATTTCATTTTGATCATCTATATAATCATATCTCCATATTCACAAAACCATTAAAATATTATAAGCTCATTTATAAGCATTTATTCATAGCCATAATCCATTTACATAGTCATTTAGTCATTTATCCATTATTTACCCATTTACATATTTCATTATCCCATCTCATAAATATTCATCGTTTCATTAATCATCAGCATATTCATAAATCATTTAACCATTTCATAAATCATTAATTCATCCATTTCATTAATCATTAATCTATAATCACTTAAATACATCCATTACACCTACATAATCATTATACTCGTACATTAAATATTTCCATCCATCATCATATTCATATGCATATCTTTTATAAATCCATCAATTCATCCATTTGCATAAATCATTAATTCATCCATTTGTACATAAATCATTAAAATTTACATTCATATATCCATTAAATAATTTAAATTCATAAATCAACTTCCATGAAATTAGCTCAAAATTGCACATTAAACTCATAAATCAATTTCCATGGAATTAGCTCAAATTTGCACATTTTGAGCTTCCAAACATGAATCATGGCATAAATCACTCCACTCATTTCTCATTTCTCATTTTTACATTAGGCATTCATGTATAAAAACCTCCTCCTTCTCACTTTTTTGTATACATGTTTTTTGATTTCACGAATAATTTTCAAATCCAATTCTACATCATCTCTTGTGCTTTTGCTGCAAAAATCTGAGAGCAAAGACAAGATATTGTAGAGAGGATGACAATGGAGTTTATTTTCTCTTTGAAGGAATTTGCTTTGGATTCAACAAAGTGAGAAAAAATCCCCATTTTACTTCTCTCCATCCTAGCATGAAGGATAGAGACAACTTGATTAGTTATCTCATGTCAAAGAGGCATATAAATACATATGGCATCTCCCACCAAGCCCACTTGCGGGTACATGTTGAGGTTCGACAAAGTAGCTTCTACTCTAGCTAGATAGGTGGGCCTTATTGAGCACTATTGAGCTTTGACACCCCATTTTAGTTTATCGAAGGTGTGGATGATGGTGTACACAAAACACTCTAGAAGTGTGAAATTGTGGATATGCATGTGAGATGTACTACCCCTCTAGACTGGGTGTTGCTAACAGGTATTATGACACTGAACCCTAGTTTGGTGATGGAATTAATTATAGTCCTACTTAATTTTGAAGGTGTGTCTTATGTTCTAGGAGTGTGATACTTTGATGTTGTATGTTACTTATGTGACCTTATTCATGATAGAGATTAGAATATAGTGTGTAGTATGATTATGGTGCAAGTTGCTATTAGATATGTTTATTTCCCTAATGTACATATATATTGTGGACTAATGATTTGTTGATGTGCTTCATGTATCATGTGTGTGACTTGTTTGTGGTGTGAGGGGATGGTTTCATGCCACATAATGGTGAACCCGACGTGAACACTTTGTTGATTTGGATTAATCAAATTTGATATAAATACAAGGATAATTATTGAAAGCTTTAAAATTTCTAGTCTATTGGTTTGATAATGATTATGAATATTGTTTACTGCTTACACAATCTTGTCTGTAATAGGGGTGGCCAAATGGAATAGGATTTCAAATTTATTGTGCTTGGCTGAGTTTGTATTGAATTTTTGGCATCATTGGCTCTTTTTAGCTGAAGCTCTTCATTGGTTTTCAAATATAAATTACCAGTATCTTGCTAGAGTAGGAACTCACAGACTATGGATTGCATGGCAGATGTGAAAAGCTATTGAGAATTATCCATCACAGTTGCATAGAAAATGGCTTTTCTTTTTAATTCAAACTCCAACCATATTTAAAACACTTTCTATTAATGTGTTCTATCAGCTATAATCTAAGTGTTTCCTGCAATTCCTCATAAGAAAATTTCCAGATTGACTCCCATTGTGTTGTGTAAATTATGGTTCTTCAACTTTTTAAATCATTGCAATTTCTATATTCCTCTAACATGATATGATCTGGTCACGACAATCACAACAAATTCCATTTTTAATGCTACAATCACATCATTCATTCTGCAATCCTCTTGATTGTATCTACAATCATGACATTTTGAAATATATCCTGCAATCCCGATTGTCACAAAATAATCCATTTTTCTTGCAAACATTTTATTCTGAACAAATCTTGCAATCATGACTTTCTTGATGCTGTTGCCCTTTTGATTTTTTTTAGTTTCTAATTTTGGTTTGAACTAATTTAAGATTAAATTTTAATTTCAGTTAATTTAGTTTAAATTTGAATTTGGTTTAACCTTTAATTTAGATTTAACCTTTAATCTAGATTAAAATTTTCATTTAGATTTACTTTTTTAGATTTTTTAAATTTAATTAGAATTTAGATTTAAATTTTAATGTAGATTTCAACTTTTAGTTTTAAACTTTTAATTTTAATTTAGCGTTTATCTTTTAATTTAGATCTAATTTCTAATTTAAAGATTTAGCTTTTTTATTTAGATTTAGTTTCTAATTTAGAATTTGTAGATTTAATTTCATTTAGAATTGATTTAGTTTAGATTTAATTTGATTTAATTTAGATTAACTTTTAATTAATTTTTAATTTTATATTAACTTTTAATTAAATTTTAATTTTAGATTAACTTTTAATTAAATTTTAATTTTAGATTAACTTTTAATTTAGATTAACTTTTAATTTAAGATTAATTTTTAATTTAGATTAACTTTTGATTTATATTAGCTTTTAATTTTAGATTAGTTTTTAATCTAGATTAAGTTTCTTAATTTAATGTATTTTTCTTTCATAGTTTAATTGTTGTCTCGAGGGCTAATCATTTATTTTATTGTTTGTAGGTTTGCATGTCAGAGATTTGAAAAGCTGAAAACATAAACACACGTTTGTCAAAGACTGAAAATCAGAAACTACTAATGAAATTTGATGTAGGACGTTTGTCGAAGGCTCGATTTTGAAACCAATTGTCTTTTTTAGATTAGATAACATTTCATTTGGTGCTTAAAAACAACCCTGTCTGCCATGTTTGGTGTGCTTACACATTTTGTGTTACCCGATCCAATGTGTACATATCCAATCCCCTTATGCACTTGTGCAATCCTGGGTGACGAGAAATACACATTGGTATTTTTCTTTTAGGAGAGGCTTCCCTGGGGATTTCATCACCTCAGGGTTTGACCTTAAGCACATTTTTCGGCGAGCTATATCAAAGGGGGGAGAATAAAAGTTGTACCCCAATGAGTGGCTAGCATCATTTGAAGCCAAGCTGCAAGACCCTCAGTCTGCCGAGACTTGCTGGTGATGAGTGTGGGAGTGGGCCTCCCAGTTCTCAGGCTATTAAAAATGGGCTCTCTATTCACAGATTCCCTTAGTAGACACCTCTTGTTTTAGAATCCAAAATCCTTCTATTTGTTTGTACAGGAGGGACCACCTCTCGTGTCATCCCACGTTCTTGCAGCTCTTAGTAGAGATGAGGAGTTCATCATGGGAGATTCATGAGAACTTGAAGCTTGGTTGACCTAAAGAAGTGAGTGTTGTGGAGGGGAGCCAGTGTGGTCAAGCTTCTAAGTCATCTGCCAAGAGTAAGCACAACTGGAGTAATCCAAGTGGGATCCAACAAATATTGTCCTTGCCAACCTCAGGATTTGTGCTTGTATTGCTAAAATCAAACAACATTCACAATAAAAAATAAACTCAAAAATGTTTTTTCTATGGTTTCTTGCCTGTGTGTATTGAAAACATTATAAAAAAAAATCAAACATCACACCAAAATATGATAACAATTCAACTTTGACACAAACTAAGCCAACATTTTCCAAACAAGTTGTTTAAACCAATGACTTGCTCACTTCATTTCCCATCATTCCATCACATTCATTTAGCTTAGTTGCATCACTTAAAAAAATCTTAGGTTCCATACACCTTTTTGAAAAATTTGGAATAGGGAAATTTACCATATCTTGTCATAGGCCCATTGCTACAAAGAAAAGTTATCATTGACCTTATCATTTTCCCCATTAGTCCTTGTCATTTCAGTGTAACCTTTAAACTCACCAGTCTATTTTAGGGCTCACCTTGTCAAACTTGTCACTTGTCATCCACTCTCCTTGAGGTCATTGATAATTTCATTTGGAAACATTGGACTATCTTAGGTTGGCTAGTAACTCCTTCCTTAAATTTCACAACAAAGGTGCATAGTTCATACCATAGTCATCTCAACTGCATATCATATTTTTCATAACACTTTGTATTAGCATCATCCCCCTTTTAGACTGGCCATACCTTATATTATAGTGAAATTACCATTACCTCATTTAGACATTCTCAAAATACCAAAAATACCCAAAAATAAAAATAGTTGCATTGCATTTAGGCATACATTATTCCAAAGAAAAAAAGAAAAAAACATAGTTTTAGTCTCATATCATCCACTTTCTCTTTGCAAATCCTTTCATGGTTGAAACTAGATCACAAAGAAGATGAAAAGACATGGCTTCCCCATCGAACAATGAATTTGTTAATCCATTTGCAAACTCATCACATGGGACACCTAGACCTTACAAATACCTATTTGAGAAATTTGTCACTAGAGACCAAAATGGAAACATTATCATAGAAGAACTAGAAGTTGCTTCCCAAGATCCTAAGTTTTCCTCTTTTGTGGATGAATTCTTGGTACAAGACCCTCAACGTTACCTAGCTAAACTATTGACAGAAGGTGCCACATTACCACCCAGTTTTGATGTCAATACATTAAGAGCATCATCCACATCCATCAACCAAACTCAAGGAAACAATACAAATATCTCTAGCAGCTATATCCCACAAGTTAACACATCAATACCATTAGGAGGAGGCACACAAGATGCAACAACAATTCACACCACCTTATTTGGCACACAAGGAATTACACAAGGCACAACACAAGGGATGACCTTTAACACAACACAACCAATGACACAATCCTTAACACATTCCATGTCACAATCCCTTGGTTCTACACTTAATCCATTCAATAAAAGCACCATATCTTCAAATCCATTTGGAACATCAAGTGCCACAAACAATATATCTTCAAATCCATTTGGAGCATCAAGTGCCACAAACACCACATCGTCAAACCCATTTGGAACAACTAAGGAATTGAACACCACGTTATCAAATATTTTTGGTAGAAATAAAAGGACTAGAGTTCATATCCATGGAAAAAACATAAACACCAATATGTCACAAGGTCCTAACACAAGTGTTCCTCAAACAAATCCTCAAGGATCTTTCCAATTCAACACTCAACATTCACAAGGTCCGAATACTTCTAATATTTTTCATACACAATCCAATACTTACATCCCAACTCAAACTTTCACATCAAAAATTCCAACTCATACCACATACATCCCTCAAATCCAAATTCCAAACACAACTCAAACATTCACACCTCATGTCAACACCAACATACCATCCCTTCAACACATTGGATTGGAAAGCACAAACATTGGGCCTTACCAAAATACAGTTGCAAATACTATAGATACAACACTCACACCATATGATGTCCTAGCCAATCAAATTTTGGCCTTGCAAAATCAAATGGAAACCATGATGTTGTCAAATAAGAAAACTTACTTTATCCAGGAGTTATGTCCTTACCCATTTGATAGGACATTATACATGCTTCCTTTTCCTCCAAATTATGTCATGCCAAATTTAACAAAATATAAAGGAAGAGGAAACCCCATTGAACATGCAAGAGAATTTCATATGACCTTGATCGACATTGCCTTGGAACAAACATATTTGATGAGACTATTTCCTAGGAGTCTTAGAGGACGTGCTTTAGAATGGTTCTCCCACCTACCGATAGGGATATGATCATGGGATGAATTGGCTGACAAATTTATCACCCAATTTTCCTTCAATATAAAAAATGACATCACTATTGCTACCCTATGTCAAACTAAACAAGAAGAAGGTGAAGCTTTCATAACCTTCTTTTAGAGATGGATAAGTTTAGCTAGACATTGTCATGTTGAAATTCTTGAAAAGTAGAATATTATCATGTTCTTTCAAAACCTGAATACAAACTTAAAATATGCATTGGAGGCTCATTGTTGTTCCACATTTGTTGACCTTGTTGAAAAAGGGGCCATCCTTGAGAAAATCCTTATCGCTAAAGGAGACATTAAAACTTATAACAAGACAAAAAATTCCCAAGGAACATAAAATGATAAAAACAAGTTTTGGTCCTATAACAAGAACATAACAAATAATATAATTGTAGATGTTAAAGTGGTAAAAAAAATAGTTCTCATGTTGACTCTCAAAGCACCCAACACGAATAATAACACACCATATGTTTTCAACCAAGCAACTAACATGATACAAAAAAATCAAGGACGGGGACCCCCAAGACAACCAAGGAAATACCCACAAAGACAATACACTCCTTTACCAGAACCAATTGAATTTGTACTAAAGAAGCTAGTACAATCAAATTTCATACAGCTCCCAGAGCCCAAACCATATGATCCAGGACAATTCAAACCCTCTTGGTGGGATGACAATGCCATTTGTGATTACCACTGCATCAAATGGCATAAGACCTTGTCATGTCATCAGTTGAAGAACATGATTCAAGACCTAATTGAAAATGGTACCATAGAGGTTGAGGGACAACAACAAAATTCTAATAAAGACCATATGATTTTCAAGAATCCATTGCAAGACCATGGAAAAGCCTCAAGTTTGGGTCAAAAGATAGACAACCATGCCAATTATACCAACACCTCTTTTGACTACACAATTATTAACCACCTCCAAGTTGCTAATGATTGGGTTAATACAATCACCTTTAAGAAGCAACCGAGAATTGTTGTTACCACCTGCAGAGCTAAGATTACTGTATTTGGTCCTCCTCCAAAGCAGTCACAATCCAAAAACCAATATAACCTTGTTGACCAATTGGGCAAGACACCTGCACAAATTTCTATCCTTGAGCTTCTACGCATATCACCCAAACACAATGCTATCCTCGATAAGGCTTTGAAAGAAACCTCTATCCCTACTAACTTAGACGTCAACCAATTTGAAGCCATGGTTGGATACTTAGCCAACTCCCACCATGTCTCCTTTCCTAACAAATATTATTCCACATCCTTGAGTCAAACCATAACAACCCATTACACATTGAGGTCTTCATAAACAACAACAAGGTCAGATGAGTCCTAGTAGATGGCAGAACTAGATTGAACATTTACACTTTAAAACCGGTAAAGGAATTGGGCCTATCTAAAACATGTGTGGAAACATCTAAGAGCATTGTTATCAAAGCCTATGATGACAAAGAACATTCTTCTGAGGGAATTATCACACTACCTATCAAGGTTGGACCTATAGTACTAGATACCACATTCCAAGTCCTGAATTTTGAACTACCATACAACCTACTCCTCGATCAACCATGGATCCATGTAATGAAATTTGTTCCATCCACATATCATCAATGTATGAAGTTTCCTTATGAAGGCACTGAAATTATAGTTGCAGGTGATCTAGACCCCTTTCAATATTGTAGCAATTTGAAAGGGAATACTTAATTCCAAGTTCTTGTCAACCAAGAGGCCTCAACATCTCACTACATTGATCCATCTTCATTGACCAAATCACCCACTTCATTTATCCCGCCATCAAACCCCAAGGTCCAAATTCATGACATGGGATGTGGAAAATATCGTATGGGTAATTTACCAACAAACAACAATCCTAATGCTACTGAGAATGATCAAAATTCTAATGTTGATGTCAAGATAGCTATAGAAGGAACACAAAAATATGGTCGTGCTTGGATTGAAACCTTTTGGGACCCTGATGATACATCAACCTTTTCCATATCTACTTCCGCTCAATATTTTTATATCTATGATAACCCCCTATTGACCAATACATCTACGATAACCCACTCATTGATCATGACCTGACTAAGGATATCCAATCATCATCCTTCCATCCCACCTATCTGGGCTAAGATATGAATCTCCTATTGTCACCTCTACTAGGCCATATTGCTAGGTCATTAAGGATGTGCAAGCTTCCTTTGATGTTAGCAGTACCAAAAAGGATAGTCCCAAAGACTCCATTGATGGCATCACCACTCCCATTTGTCCACTCAACATTCCCATCATTTCAACTATTTCATCCATCTCACTCACATCCACTCACATTGTAGACATGGATCAACAAGCCATAGCTCAAGAAAGGAATAAAGGAAAAGCTCCAATGAACGAGCTATCTTTAAAAGGAGATAAAAAATCAAAAGATATAGTGCAAAGAAAAGAAGATCAAGACAAGTCCCTTAGCCAAAAAAAAATGCTATTGGACAAATCGAAAGGAAAAGAATATCAAGACATGTTCCCTAGCCAAAATAAAAAGCTATTGGACAAATCAAAAATAAAAGTCAAAAGTAAAAATGAGCAAAAGTCGATCTCCAAGTATGCCTCTCCATCAAAAATCACTGGGGGGATCTATCAAGGAAAAAAGTTAAACAAAGAGCTTGTTGATCCAAGGTCTCTATCCCCATCACTCTCACTCATACCATATACTCTATTTCATCCATCCATGTTCACATATCCATCATATCCCTCCATTGGCAATGTTTTTTAGTGGGCCTTTGATGACGACCCCTTCTCGTACTCTAGCTCATTGGTTGCCCAAGCTCATTTTCAACTGAAGCCTGATGGCCCACTTAGTGTACACATTAGGGATCCTAACATAGCCTCTTTTATATGCCACATCTATCATCCTTCATATTTTTCACCCATACTCATCATCCTGATTGGGTCCTTTCATCCAGCACGATCATCCACACAGGATCGGGGCATCGTCAAGGTAGTCTATGGATTTGGTGTTTATAAATTCTATATCTAGCTTCAAAGAGCTAGAGAAAAGTCTTGAAAAAATACAAAAAAATGAGAAAAGTCTTGAAAAAATACAAAAAAAAAGTAAAGAAAAAAATTTCGTCCAATGGTGAACACTTGGTAAATAGGCACCCTAGATAAGCACCATGGTGAAAACTTGGAAAATAGGTGCCATGAGTAGTCATTCTTCACTTCATCATATATTGTCACTCTATTTGGTCTTCTACCATAATTCATACTAAGGCCTTTACTTTCCATCATCTCCCATTTAACATTCATGAATTCCTAATAGTTGACGTCTTGCATCTTTCTCCTGCATCACCTGTTCATGATAAACCTTGTCCCATCCCATCCCTATTGGTTTGTCTTATACCCAATTGGGGAAATATCCTTGACCTACACTAGATTCCACACTCATCATTGGAAGTCACCATGCTCAAAAATCTAAAAAGAAAAATCATAAAATGTCCTAAAAAAATCCAAAAAAAATCATAAAATGTCTTGAAAAAATCCTTAAAAATCATAAAATGTCCTAAAAAAAATCCAAAAACATCATAAAATGTCTTGAAAAAATCCCTAAAAATCATAAAATGTCCTAAAAATATCCCTAAAAATCATAAAATGTCTTGAAAAAATCCAAAAAAATCGAAACATTTAAAAAATAAAAATCAAAACCCAAAAACATTCATATATCTTTCAAAATCCAAAAAGCAGAGTCAAAGTTAGTCATGTCAGTCTTTGTCATTGTCGAACTACATTGCCTCTTTATCGAACTACATTGCCTTTGAGATTGGACGTAGGCAAGGCCATCTATCGATGTGGCCCCGAGGCATTAGGTCAATCTTTAGGTGTTCTCAAATAAAATCATGATTCAGTCCTTTGTTGTTGAAACAAAGTCAAGGGTCATGTTGAACTACGAGGTCTCTGCACATTGCTACGTAGGCAAGGCCTTCTGTCAATGAGCCCTCAAGCCCCCTAGGTCAGTCTTTTAGGGTTCATCGCGTTAGTCAAAATAAATTGGATACTGTCAACTCAAACATGACATCATCATCTGTACTTTAAACAATAATCTTGAATTAACAAGACAAGCAAGCCAACAAGTCTCCAAGTCAAATCAATCATTTTTCAAATCAATCAAACCAATCAAATCAATTAAGACCAATGGTGTTATACAAGATGTGTCCTTCCTAAAACCTGACCTTGTTACTATCACACTTCGTCATTTTCCTTATATAGGTAGTTGCATGATCGAAACCAGACTTGACATCTTATACGACATGTTTCCTTTCCTGAAGTTGGGCCTTGTCAAAATAGTCAATCCATCACTTCATCACTTAACACACTAGAAAGCACCTATTGGAAAACAATATGAATGACTATTGATCTTGTTGGTCTATTTTGTCTTATCTTTTGGATTTTCTTTAGTATTGTTACTAGCCACCTCGAGAAAGTCTCATGACTCATCTTTTATCTGATTGTTGTCTGCATTTTGTCTTGATAAAAAGACTGGGGAAACTTTTCCCTAAGTATGAGTTAGGACATTCCTTTTCTGTGATTGTTTGTTTTACAGATGGATGACCTTGCACACCTTGGTCTATGTCATACCATGGTGTTTGTTGTCCATTTGTCACATTTTATTGCTCTATGATGATAAAGCACTATGACATGCACAAGAGGCTTCATCACCTTCATTTTCCTTCATATCTCATTTTTGTCTATCATTTCTTCCATCATCCATTTCCTTCATCATTGCATTTTCATTCATCAATGCACTTTTTTTAATCTATTTTCCTCTATCATCTTCTAGTCCTCTCATCCATTTCGAGAGCACACTCGTGTTCTTGGAACCCGCATGTCCTCTTGAGGGGGCATACCTCTACCTCCTCATCATCCTTCCACATTATTCCTTACATTGGGGCATATATTTTTCTTTGAAACAATGCAACAGGCCACATTGTCTCAAAGAGGGGCAAAATGTAGATGCATAAAAATATCCTCATAATCATTTTTATCCATTGCATATTTCATTTTGATCATCTGCATAATCATATCTCCATATTCACAAAACCAACAAAGTATTATAAGAATTTATAAGAATTTTTTCATAACCATAATCCATTTACATAATCATTTAGTCATTTATTCATTATTTACCCATTTTCATATTTGATTATCCCATTTCATATTAAATATTCATCATTTCATTAATCATCAACATATTCATAAATAATTTAACCATTTCATAAATAATTAATTCATCCATTTCATTAATCATTAATCTATAATCGCTTAAATACATCCATTACACATGCATAATCATTATACTCGTACATTAAATATTTCCATCCATCATCATATTCATATGCATATCTTTTATAAATATATTAATTCATCCATTTACATAAATCATTAATTCATCCATTTGCATAAATCATTAATTTATCCATTTGCATTAATCATTAAAATACATTCATATATTCCATTAAATAATTTAAATTCATAAATCAACTTCCATGAAATTAGCTCAAAATTGCACATTAAACTTATAAATCATTTCCAATTAAACTCATAAATCAATTTCCATGGAATTAGCTCATATTTGCACATTTTGAGCTTTCAAACATGAATCATGGCATAAATCACTCCACTCATTTCTCATTTCTCATTTTGAAATTAGGCATTCATGTATAAAAACCTCCTCCTTCTCACTTTTTGGAATACACGTTTTTTGATTTCACAAATAACTTTCAAATCCAATTCTACACAATCTCTTATGCTTTTGCTACAAAAATATGAGAGCAAAGACATGATATTGTAGAGAGGATGACAATGGTATTGATTTTCTCTTTGAAATAATTTTCTTTGGATTCATCAAAGTGAGAAAACATCCCCATTTTACTTCTCTCCATCCCAACATGAAGGATAGAGACAACTTGATTAGCTATTTCATGTCAAAGAGGCATAGAAATACATATGGCATCTCCCACCAAGCCCACTTGTGGGTACGTGTTGAGGTTCCGCAAAGTAGCTTCTACTCTAGCTAGATAGGTGGGCCTTATCGAGCACTCTAGAGCTTTAACGCCCCATTTTAGTTTATCGAAGGTGTGGATGATGGTGTACACAAAACACTCTAGAAGTGTGAAATTGTGGATATGCACGTGAGATGTAATACCCCTCCAGTTTGGGTGCTACTAACAGATATTATGACACTGAACCCTAGTTTAGAGATGGAACTAATTATAGTCCTACTTAATCCTTAAGGCATGTCTTCTATTCTAGGAGTGTGATACTCTGATGTTGTATGTTACTTATGTCACGTTATTCATGATAGAGATTAGAATATAGTGTGTAGTATGATTATGGTGCAAGTTGCTATTAGATATGTTCATTTCCCTAATATATATATATATATATATATTGTGGACTAACGATTTGATGATGTGCTTAATGTATCATGTGTGTGACCTATATGTGGTGTGAGGGGATGGTTTCATGTCACTCTTTGAGGAGAGACACATGACCTCATGACTCTCCTTCACCAATTCCTAAGTGGGTTATATATTATTTTGGTATATATGTACATGCTCTTGGTTTGTGATGTAGGATTGTAGGCACCAGTCATCGACTCCACCTGGTCTCACAAGTTTGAGCATGCCTAAAATCAATCCCGATGGTGGTATGTGGAGATAGCATAGGGCCCTAAATATCCTATCCTTGAACCATTTCCTCATAGGAGGTGATGTTGTCATTGTAGTCACCTGTTCAATATGCCATTAAGGCAATATTGTTTACCCTGGTTTGTGAATGATTTTGGTGGAGTGATTTGTGTTGCATTAATATCTTAATTGTGTTTAATTATGTCTTTTGATTTTTGGTTGGTTAAAAGTCTCCTTGAGATATTATATTTTTGCATACCTATATATGTGTATTATGTTTTATGAAAATAAGGTTATAAATATTAACATATTCTAATGTTATTTAGTATATATTAATATGTTAGCATATGTTATATTTGTGTTTTGGTTTACTATTTTGGTGTTTATCTTTTATAATGTTTTGAATTTATTTGTTGGGAAACCTTAAACAAATGAGTTAATTATGGGAGTAAATTTGATTATTTATTTTATTTTAATTATTTCATTAGTGGGATGAGGATAGGTGCTTTAATTTAATATTTTAATATTTTATTTTATGAGAGGATTTTATTTCCTTGTTTTATTTTGGAAAAGAAGAGTCTTTTGGGGAAAAAGAAAGAAAGTTACTTTCTTTTTTTTTTGAATTTAATTAGTTTTATTTATGAAAAAATTTGGGAAATTGAGTTTTCACTTTTATTTTTGTGCATGAAATTTAGAGGATTTTGAAGAGATTTTGGGGGGGTTTGAGAATGGAGAGAAAATGGAGAGATTTTACATGGTTTTAAAGTAATTTTTCAAAGGTTTTTTGGGAAATTTTGAGTGGTTTTGAATTGAAATTTGGAGAGTGATTTGGAATGCAATTATGGTTTGAGGGGAATGTATTTGTTGTTGGATTGTGTGGAATTATAATTTTTGATCATGCTTTGGATTAGAGAGTTGGGTTTGGAAAGCTTATTCAATTTTCAATGTATTGCATTCAAAATTTTCATGTTTTGAGGTAGGTTTGATACTTAATTTATAATAATGTGTTTTAAATTCATAGAGATCTATATGGATGTTATAGAATATGTTATTTGAATGTTTTTAAATGTTTCTTTCAAGTGATAAAATTCTACTATATGCTGGGTTTTCTCATTTTGATGTTTGACTATAATTTGTATGCTGAAAAGAGGGTTTTTAAGGGATTTTTTTTTTGTTTCACATATTGTGAATTTTTGAGACATTTTTGGTCAATTCCACCCACGAAGCTGAGTAATCAAGGGTCAAATATGAAATAGGTTTTTTATGGATTTGGATTTTGAATTGATTTGACTATTTTATGGTTGGCAGACTTGACTGCTATTAAGAGGGATTTAGCTCCGTTTTTGGGTAGGGTTTCTATACTTCTTGTCCTTTCTTTAGAATGCTATTGAATTGGAATATTTGTGTAGTGTTTTCATGTTGGTTGTTATGTATTCTTAATTATGAAAATGATGGTGTTGCTATGCTTTTAATAACATATGAATGTTTCTTTCGCCCTCCTCCATTTTTACACTTTTAAGGGAGATTTTTGGGAATATGTTTGCAAAACTCATTAAATGAATTTAATTTTTTTAATTTTTTTTTTTTTTGGGTCTGTATTTCTTATTGTTGGAGGGTTTCTGGTATATTCTTTGGTTCTTGTGTGTTTGAGGGCCTTATGTCTATCTCCTATCACGGGGGATGGTCCTTCGGGTTCCACATGGTCGGGTGGTTTCCTATCTCCATCGAGTATCCGTGTCATTGTTTGAGTGTGTGGGTGGATTCAAGTGTCTTCATGCAATAATTTTTTTCGTGCTTATTGCTTATGCTTTGGATTATATTTTTCAAAAGCAGATTATGTATTGGATTATCATAGTTGCATATGAGTTTTGGATTGCTCCTAGTTGGAGGATAATATATTAAGATTTAATGTAATAGGAGGTTAATGATGATAGTTGGTTATCTAGGAATATTTGATTATGTTCCTTTCATGTGCTCTTATGGTATCTATATCTTCTCATCTCAATGAATGTTAACCTTAAGCACTTGAGTTGGTTAAGGAATGAACTTTAGATCCTAAATCTTAAATGGGATGTATGCTTTATAAGATATGCTTCTTAAATGATTTTTCATTCTTATGTATTAGGATAATCATTTATGGGAAAAGTAATAATTGGAATGAGTAGATGGTTAATTTCTATAGGCATATCCTTTATGAGGAATGTCTTAGCCATAATTCTTATTGGTGCATGTTATAAAGGAATGATGATGTATCCTATTGATTAATAGAAAACTATGTTAGGGAAATATGTAGTGATGCATATCATATTGATCTTCACTTTGGAATTATTCTTCTTACATTCTTCATGGCTATGTGGGTATCGTCATTATTCCTTATAGTAAATGCAGTAAGACAGTGTGATGTGATTAATTGGTGGTGGTATGTTGTTACTAATTCATGTATGGAAAATGTCATTTATGTATCTTTTGTCTATGTCACCCTACATAATGGTGTTAATGAACTTACCTTAGAGTGAATGTAACATTGCAATATGATGTAACAGAAAAAGGTATCCGGTTAGTGTTGTATGGAGTAGGAGTTAGTATAGGATGACAAATGAACAAATTTGTTATCTCACTATTTATTAAGATAATCTAGGAGTGTATCATAATCTACCTAAGTCTTGGAAAAGTAACTATAATATGTTCATTTCATTTAGTAATTATGTAAACATTTTGCTATTGTACTTAAATGTTAAATGTTAATCTATCCTTGTCTAGTAGGTTGTAAGGGAAAAGAAATGTAACCCTTTCTTGTGGTGGATAATAACAATGTTGGGGAACCTAGGAGGACTTAATTAGGACTAGAATTTAAATGATAAGTTCTATTGTCTTCCATTATTTCTTTATGAGTTATTAGTGGTTTACTTCATTGTGAATGATATTAGTAACTTTAGATTGTATGTTCATTGGAAAGTTGATTATTATGTTGAGTAGCGTTAGGGCGGGTGCATGAAGATGGGTAGCAATTTTGTGGCCACTTTTTTAAAAAAAAATGAAAACTCATAATGCGAGCGCATTATGGCATGTTAAAAGAAAAAAAAGAGAGGTTGATTTCATTTTCATTTTTGACTATTTTTATCTTCTTGCACGCGGCCAAAAACACCAGAATTTTGTGCTCCCATTCTAGGAGGATATTTTTGCAAAAATATTCATCAACGGTTGTTGATTCATTGCCAAGATGCCACCATGTCGACGAGGAGGTCAAAGAAGTAAGGATTATTTTTCTTTTTCTAATTTATTAGTTTTAGGTTGTATTTGATATTTATTTTTTGAATTTGTAGGAGATGTTAATCAACCTGGAAACCCTCCTCAAAATCCACAGCAAGAAAAAAATTCTCAACAATAAAATCATCAACCACAACAACAACCTCCTCCACCAATCCCTCAATACCCTCTTGTCACTCAACAAAATTTAATGGGTGAAATTGAGAAAAAATAAAAACTGAGGATTTAATTGGGAGGTTGAATGATCCAAACGGTTCAACTATGGAAAGAATGACCCTAGCAACTTCACTGCAAGATATGTTAAAAATGTAGATTCAATCAACAAACAATTAATTGGTTGGCAAGATAGGAGGTAGGCAGCTAGGGATTTTTACCAAGATAAATTGTCATATAAATATGTTAAAGATTTAAAAATTACAAAAGGTGATTTGTGCACATTATTCACTAACCCACGATCAAACAAAAATCTTTCCCTCAATGCAAAGAGGTTTCCTATTCATTGGTGCCACCACCAAGAGATTAGGGAATATTTTTGGGATAGGTGGTACATAGTTTTTGATGACCCACCATGCAACAATTGTGAAGTCTCGCAATATTTCCTCAGGAAACTATACATTGAGTTCATCTTGAACAAAATCTCAAATTATTTTGATATGAGGGACTTCTAGGGGAGAGGTGGAGGGTCAACAAAAGATAGACCTGGTGTACAACCGAATCCTATGTGGCAAGCAGGACGACCTCTCGCTAGGCCGCCTCATGAGCACATCGTCATCCCTTCTGTCGCGAAGGAGAGTGCTGACATAGAGACTCTACAGGCCATCAACTCTTTGACGTAGAGTGTCATCCAACATGTTATCCCTCTTGTACAGGGCCATCCAGGGGAGTCTTTGACATGTGGGCTTCGATCCCATGTGTTTCAATCTTGTGAGGCGACTTGTTCATATGACCCCACCGACACTCAGGAGGCTGTTGCACATGATCTGTCTGCAGCTATAGAGATGGAGAGGGCAACTGACATTTTGCATGACGCATATGGAATTGATACTTAGGTAAAAGTTAGCATGTTCTTTGAATTTAATTTATTAAATTTTGATTTTGAAATGCAAGATTAACTAATTTAGTTTTATGATTTTAATAAACTTGTAGGGTTACAGTGTTGATACTGGATACACCGGCCCTACAACTACTCATTTTTGCAGTACACCTATCGGTGGGATATGTAACTAGTAAACAATTATAAATTTATTACGTGTTAATAGTATTGTTTTACGAATGGTATTTTAATATGTGATTTTGGATGTTGAATAGGCTAATATTGGAGGTTTCGAGGGAACACCTCCTAGTGTTAGTGGATTTAGTCAAACCTTCACGTAGGTAATAAAATAAACAGTTTAACTAATGAATTGTACTTAATAGATTTTTTTTTTATATTCATATCATTGATTACGTTGCATTGCACATCATTCAAACTCAAAGCATTACTTCACATTCCATGACTAATAACTAGATGTTGATAGATGAAAAAATTTCAACTACAATATAGTTGTTTAGAAAGTCAACATAAATAGTGATGCAATTACTTCACATAGCATAAGTAATAAGTCTAGGAGTAGCTTCCAATTGCATTTGATTTTCATGGCATTCCATGAGACCACATTTTACTGAGGCATATTTTCAAACAGTTTATTGCCTTGCCTATTCTCCAAACTAGGCACCCATTATGGCCTGATCTCACATATCTAAAACTCACTTGCAACTCTTTGGGAGCAATTGTCCCAAATTTGGCTTTTAACACTGAATTGGGCCAGAATTAGTCATCCTTTTCAAAGATATACCTCTCCAAACACACAACCAAAACTTGAAACCTCCAAAAAGTCAAAAGATAGCCAAGAAAACCTCAAATTATTCAACTTTTAGGTCTCCTCTCACTCATTCAAACCCCTTTTCATAAAACCCTCACTTTCCTTGCAATCAATTAGGGCTTATTGAAACTCTTATGCCCTGACCTCTCAAAAGATTATAATCACTTCAATAAGGCTTATTTATGTCTATAAATGCTCATTCCATCCTCAAATAGTGCTGCCCCAAATTTCTACAGACACTTCCTTCACAAAATCACTCTTTTTCACTAGTTTTCACCCTCTTTCACCTAGGGTTTCTCACTTATTCACTTCTCTGACCACTTTAAAACTCTTCTATCCTCTAAAAACCCTCCAATTCACCTGATCTCATATTTTTCTAGGGATTCTATCCACTTCTAAACCCCTGTCCTCTTTTCACTCACTCTAGCCTTGTTTAAAAGGCACCAAAACTGGTTTTTCACTAGGGCAGCGAGGAGAACTCACACAAAAACTTCACCAAACCAATTCCTTACCTTCTACACCTACTCCTACTTTAGAACAGTCCATTCCACCAAGAAAAAGTTGCTACAAAAATGTGGAATAGACTTTTTAGTTCGTTTAGGCAATCAAACCCTTAGCCCCTGTTTTCTGACCGCCTAAAGAAAACAGGCCACCAAAATCTTGAAACTCAATATCAAATGCTAAAATTAGTTTTAAATTGATGCCAACACCCAAATTTTTCAATTAAAACAGATTATAGATGCACTACCACTTGCACAGAACCGTAAACTAGCAGATGATGGAGGAAAACACAAAAAATAGCAATATAATAGTGATATTTTATTAGTTTTCTCCTTCAAAATGCTTCAACAACAGCTAACAATGATGAATCACATATTTTAAACACTTTCCAAATAATTTCAACTTCCTAAGTGCCTAATATTGCCTCTACAACTACCTTGAAGTTCTTCATATTCCTCCACTTGGCACCTTTTTGCATTTTTACAACATTGATTGACAACTTTTGTTTAGATTCTACAACTTTACAATTTATGCCTAAAATGACTACCAAAGACCATTACAAACTAAAAAATTGCTATTTAATCCTTATTACATCATGAAAATACCTATACAACCTCAAAATCCTAAATTTTCCTCATGGAGGCCGCATCCTCTTGTAAAGGTGCACCTGCACCACTTTTTCAAACAACTCATCGCCTTTTCTATACTACCACATTTTCCATACATGTCTACCAAAGAATTTTATCAAATAGTTCATTTCCTCATTGCTATGGCTAAAATATTAAAAAAGGTGCTTTCCAACAAACTATGGATGCTTGGAAAAAATCTATCAAAGCATAATAGTAAGCAATATCATAGACAAGGTGGTGAGCTATTTGAAGAAATGCCTCAAAGAAATGCAGTCTCATGGTGATGGAATGCCATTCCATCACCATGAGATGACATTTCTTTGAGGCATTTCTTCAAATAGCTCACCACCTTTTCTATGATACCACATTTTCCATACATGTGTAAGAAAGCATTTTATCAAACTACTCACTTCCTTGCTACTATGGCTAAAAGCCTAAAATAGGTGCTTTCCAAAAAACTATGGATGCTTGGAAAAAATTCTATCAAAGCATAATAGTAAGAAATAATACCATAGAGAAGTCAATGAACTATCTAAAAAAATGCCTGAAAGAAATGTGGTCTTATGGTGATGGAATGGCATTATATGCATTTGTTTGTAATGGCATTCCATCACCACAAGACTCCGTTTCTTTGAGGCATGTATTCAAACATTTCACTTCCTTCTCTATGCCACCACAGTTATCGTACATGTCTACCAAAGAATTTTATTGAATGGTTCAACAGCTTGCTGCTATGGGTAAAATCCTAAAAACACGTCCTTTCAAACAAGATATGGATAGGGAAAATAGTAAGCATGATAGTCAGAAATATATAGTTTAAAAAGTACTCAAAATTTTGTTCATTATCTCATACATTATAAGTCATGACGTGGATCGCTATTGTAGTTTTTGTGATTGAATAATTTGTTGTTTTATTTTTTAGATGTTGCAAGCTGAAACACCTTTGAATGTGATGAGGGAAATGGAGATCGGTGTTTCATCTACTATAGAATCCTCGATGGCTCTAATAGGGGAGGTGTGAGGAAAATTACTAAATTTCAATTTACATTGGTTGTTATAAATGTTAGTTAGTGAAAAATCAAACCATTATTGATTCATAGTTTAATTTCTATTTGGATGGTTTATATAGGGCTTGAGCATGCCTCAACATGGGTGTGTGAATATTTCCCTTGTGGAGAGTGATCATGAGATGGCGGTAAGTGATTATTTTGTTAAATATATCATTTTTTATAATGCAATTTCTATATATTAATGTCTTTACTTGTTATTGTAATAGTTAAAACTTCACCAGGAACTAAACACTAGGAGCAGGAGGAGCACTCCTTGAGTGTAGAAGAAATGAGTGATAGACCTATTGCAATCCAATTGACAAGAAAAGGGAAATAATTTATTTCCAGAGCATGGAGAGCAATGACTTTTGATTCTAAATCCCTTTGTTGTATGCCTACATGGCAGTTTTGTACATATTTTGTATTGGATATATTTGACATTGTATGCTTATATGGCATTCTTGTAAGCCTATATGGCTATTTTGTACCTATATTTTATACTTATATTGACATATATTGATGTATGCATACATGGCTATTTGGTTAATACAAATATTTTTTATTGATGGTATTCATATTTGCATTATAAATTCATGGTTCAATAGATATGAGTTATGTGTATTCAAGTATATACTTTACAACTTACGTGTATACTTTTTGACTTACGTGTGTTCCAATGTATACTTTGTGACTTACGTGCTTTCATGCGTATACCTTGTATTCATGCATATGCTTTGTATTAATTTGTGTATACTACATGTATTCGTGTGTATACTTCAAGGCTTATGTGTTTTTGAGTACTTGTGCTTCCCTTATTCACATGTAAATGCTTGACTTATTCATGTGTATACTTATTAATTGGTTAGACCTAGCATTGATCATTGTTGTCCTTCATGGTCTATCTTGAATATTAATTGATTGATGCTAAAAAACTTTATGTAAAAGCAAAAAACACGTTTTCAATTGGTATTCCATGAAATGATTCATAAAAAGATTTCAAAAAGTATCCTTGATATTACAAAAAGATATGTGTTTATACACTTCAATTGTGTAGTTACCCTTTGGTTCTTTCAAAGAAAAATCTACCTATGCCACTATTACACTACACAGGTAAACCAAATTTTTGTATTGTGGAGCTATATTAAGCTACCACTCTCAAGACCAATGTAACAATGATACAAAATAATGTTTAAGACTACAAGAAGACATCAAAATGGCTAGTGTACTAAAAAAATTCTTATGATTTCTGAAGAATGTTGATAACTCTACTTGAATAGTTGGCTTCCTTTTTCAAAATCATACAAATTGAACCCTGGAATCAATAGACTATGTATATCAAACTACCACAATTCAAGTTTCAACAATGAATATTTATCATGCGTGTTTTAAATGACATTCAAGTTTATGGTGGTTTAGTTTTTTATATGATGTTATGTGATATTCTAATCCTAATTCATGCTTCTAGGCTACATACATATATATATATATATATTGTTTTTACATGTTTTTTGTACTAACGAACCAAACCCCCCTCAAAATTTTGTTGGCCAAACCAGCAAATTGAACCCTTGAACTCAAACCTGAACCTCATACAACCTCAAAACCTCTTCCAAAACTCTTCATTCTTCCTACACAAACTTAATTGACCACCAAATTATGTTGCCCCCTGACTTTACCCACTTTTACTCCCTCAATCCTCTCTTTTTTTATTGAAAACCCCTCTTTTCCCAACTAGGGAATCATTCCATAACATACTTTTGACCTCATATGTGCTTGTAGACCTTTTGAACACATCAAACTCCACAATATCACTCTATTTACAACCTATTCTAACTTATTCTCAAGTAATTTCTTCTTTTCACCTCTTCTAGCCTTGCTTTTAAGGCCTAAATTAAGAATTTTCAATAGGGGCAGCATTAGTAATCTCTTTCAATGCCTTTACCAATGTTATTTTCTTATTCCTACTCCCTATCCTACTTACATCAAGCTAATTCCACCGAGACATAGCCTGAACAATAGGTGGAATTGCTTATTTCAACATATTACACTCAAACCTTTATTTGAGCAAGTTCATACCTGTTTCAAAAATCTACTTCTAAGTTGCTTGGAACTTAATAGAATTCCACAAGAATGGATTCTAATCAAAGCTAAACCATTCTACAACAGATTCAGATCATCTTAGAGCAAACTCTTGCTATATGGACCCATACATAGGCTAGAAATGAAGAAAATGCACAAAAATTAACAAAGAAACAGAGATATTTGATTGATACTCTCCTTTAAACTCTTCAGCAACCACTAAATTTGAGTTGCCAATGACCATACACTTTTTTTGTGGAAAAATCATACTTCTCAAGCATCGTGTGTATGTTTCTCTTTTCGATTGTTTTGCATGTCATCATAAGGGATCAAATCAGTTGAACGTAGCTCGAAGCGATTTTGTGTGTTTGGGTGCAAAAAAGGACCATGCCTAGCATAAACGTACCTATCAGGATATGTTAGAGCATTTTTTTTGGTGAAATGAATTTCAAAATGAAAGTTGCACCACTTTGGAACTTTACACTGCTTGCATTTGACACTTTTTCCATCAAGTCAAAATTGGACACCATAGGAAAATGACTCCGAGATAACAAAACTGAGAGAGGTTATTGTAGAGGGGCCCAACGTGATGCCATGGGCTCAGACGAAGAGTTTGTAAATGTCACAATTTCTGAGTAATAGCCCGTCAAAGATTTCTTCCCTTTTGTACTTTGGAACCTTAAGGGATCAATCTGGTTGAACGTATCTCAGAGCGGTTCCACGTGTTTGGGTGCAAAAGAGGACCATGTATAGAGTAAAATTACCCATTCAGATGCATTGGAATAGTCCAATTGGCCACACGAGTTGCAGAATGAAAGTTGCACCACTTTGCAACTTTCAACTACTTACATTTGACAACTTTTTTCCCAAGTGAAAATTCACCACCATGGGAAAATTCCTCCGAGATAGCAAAAAAGAGAGACATTATTGTAGAGGGGCCCAACGTGATCCCATAGGATAAGATGAGAAGTTTCTAAGCATCACGATATCCGAGTAACAACATGCTGAAATTTGCAGCTATTTTGCACTTTGGACTCTTAAGGGATCAATCCGGTTGAATGTAGTTCAGACCAATTCCACATGTTTGGGTGTGAAAGAGGACCATTCCTAGTATAAAAATACCTATTCAGATGTGTTGGAATAGTCTATTTGGTCACAATCACTGCAGAATGAAAGTTGTACAGCTTTGCAACTTTCAACTACTTGCATTTGACAACTTTTTCCCCAAGTGAAAATTTTCCACCAAAGGAAAATGCCTCCGAGATAGCAAAAACCAAGAGGGGTTATTGTAGAGGGGCCCAATGCAATCCCATAGGATCAAACAATAATTTTCTAAGTATCATGGTATCCGAGTAACAACATGCTAAAGTTTGCAGCCATTTTGCACTTTGAACCCTCAAGGGATTGATCCAGTTGAACATAGTTCAGAGAAATTCCGCGTGTTTGGGTGCGAAAGAGGACCATTCCTAGCATAAAAATACCTATTCAAACGTGTTGGAACAATTTTTTTGGTCACACGAGCTACAAAACGAAAGTTGCACCATTTTGCAACTTTGCACTGCTTGCATTTGACACTTTTTCCATCAATTGAAAACTGGACACCATGGAAAAACCATTTCGACATAACAAAAACCAAGAGAGGTTATTGTAGAGGGTCCCAACCTAATCTCGTAGGTTCAGACAAAGATTTCGTAAGCACCACAGTTTTCGTGTAATACCCTGTCAAAGATTGCTTCCCTTTTGCACTTTGGACCATTAAGGGATTGAGCCGGTTGAAAGTAGCTAGGAGTGATTGTGCTCTCTTTTCGATGGAATTAGATCGGTAGTAGACTTAACTCTATTTTCATTTTGGTTTGGTTGGATTTCAAGTGATTTTGTGCATATTAGAAGCAATTACTGAGGGTCAATCTGTATACCCTGTTTTAAGGGTTTTGAGTGCATTGAAATGTCATATTAAGCCTTCCACCCACTGCATTCTTCTATAACTCAATGGAAAGGCTTATTTAGGGTTATAAAAAAATTGTGCAAAGTTTTTTGTGAAAGGGAGGCAAATAGATGGTTTTTAGGTGATTCCCTAGATGTCAAATGGTGCATTTTTTAGTGGAAAATGGTAGTTTAGTACTAGGGTTTGAAGACATCTTTGGGGGTAGCAATATCTCTTGAACTTTTAAGCTTGTGTAGACCTTTTTGAAGGTGTTTTAGTCTTTGGTTGGCTGTGGGAAGGTTTGGAGTATGAGTTTTCAATAAACCATTGCCTAACTTGTGAAAGAAGAGGTTTTTGGGGTTTGTTATGTTAGAGGGCTTATCAATCCCTAAAAGTGGAGGAATTGGTGGTTTGGCAGATTGGTTAATGCTTCCCAATGGTGGTTTTCATGTGATAGGAAGAATAAAGGGAGGTTGCTTGATTTGTGAAAGTTGATCCAAAAGAGTCTTATGAGGGTTTGATGTATGTTGAAGAAGGATTAAATGGGTGCTTAAAATGTTGGTTTGTTGTAGAGGTTGTTAAGGAATTTTGAGAGTTAAGGTGGGAAAATAGGTCTGCAGACCTACAAGAGTGACTAGGTGCAAAGTTGAAAATAAGCCATGATTGAGTTTTGAGGAAAGGAAGGAGGTTGGAATCCTTTTCTATTGTGGAAGTGAGTTGATTGCCTTCATGTATTGCTATTAGAATTGCTTCCTATCAGAATCACTTCAAGTTTACATTTTTTTGCACTTTTTTCACATTAACAACTTTTCAATTTTTGTAATTATACATCATTTTGAAAAATATGCAACGTGAACTCCAAAATGACCACAATATCAACTAACATGACTCATTACATTATAAATTAGTCTAAAATGACCTTATTCAATTGACAAAACTCAAAACACAAAACTAACTTAAGACTTTCATGAACCAAATTTGCTCAATAACCTTGGTGCCCTTGCACCAAATTTCATTATTTTAGTAAATCTCATTACAATACCTTAGGCACTCTTTTCTCATGGATTTTTTACAATGCCACTCATACATTCAAGATTCTCTTATAATTTCTACATCATAGGTGCTCATTATGAGGTTAACTTCAAATGAGTAACTTGAGATTCCCTCTCAAAGCTTCACACGCTCTTTTATAATGGCTTCAAATCATAATTGAGATTTTTCAAGATCATCAAAATAAGGATGTTGCATTAATTTTTTGGCCGAGATTCTCTTTGATGGCTCATAAATTAGCATTTTCTACAAGGAGAGACCAATCAATTTTTAGTAGTTTACTTACAGATACACAAAGTAAAAGAAGAAAAAGAAGAGCATCCAAAATGGAAATGAAATGAAAATAGATGGAAGGAAATTACATATAGGCATGCTAGTCTCTCAACTTAGTCACTCCTGGTCATACATCTTCACTAGGATTTCCAAGATACCTATTGCACACAACACCTCTCATGAATAGAATAAATTGAAATTCAAGATTCTATTATAATGTCTACATCATAGGTGCTCATGATAAGGTTAACTTCAAATAAATAACTTGAAATTCCCTCACCAAGCTTCACACACACTTTTGTAATGGCTTAAAATCATAATTGAGATTTTTCAAGATCATCAAAATAATGATTTTTCAATGCTTTTCTCGTTGAGATTCTATTGGATGGCTCATAAATTTGCATTTTCTACAAGGGGACACCAATCAATATTTAGCAGGTTACTTACAAATTTATGCAAAGTAAAAGAAGATGATAGCATTGGAATCAAACAAATTAATGTGCATACAAGTATAAAATTAATAAGAACCAATGTGCATATACTTACAAATTAATCCAACTAACCATCCAGGTTTGCTCTACTCTTTATTGTGTCAAGTATTGCCTCATGATTAGACTCATAGACCTTCCACAAGGTATTGTTGAAAGGTCTACCCCCATATTTGGTCAAACAAACATTGGATGCCACAACAAGGTTCGAGTAATGAAGAATCTTATGATGCATGTCAAAGTCCTGAAACAACCAATATTTAACACTCTTATGTGGGTACCTTCTAAGCCACGTTCTAGTAACAACAACTGAGCTCATAGGGTATTCGATGTTTTCTCCATCTATAACTGGGGCCTCCAATTTATTTTTGGCCTCAACACAACGACACAAGTAATAGTTTGTTCCCTCTTCATTGTCTTCATCTGCAATAATTGCATAAACATTCCCTGCACTGATATGTGCAACAAATATCTTGAAATTAGCCAACATTACGAATATAGTACAAAGTAAGATAACAATATGGAATTTCAAATACTAAGCAAGTAGATATATTACCTGGTTGAACTAGATCTAATACGTGGTCAAAGTTGACCGATGATTCCATCTGTGTTATTTCCAATGCCATCAAAGGGCTATACATGTGAAGTGGGCTAAAATAACTTGTCAACCATTTGTCAACCCACTCCCCTGACTCACAATCATTCTAGGCTTGCATTGTACATGAAGAAAAAAAGCACGCCATCTTTCGTGTATCGATACTCCATGAACATGCATTTGAGCTAAGGAAAGAGTGTAGCTCACTTGATCCTGTTAGTGTACAACAATCCCCATATGGTGCAATGCTATTATCATCAATCAACCAAAAAAATCTATGAACTAAAGATGTACTTCATTACCTGGACCCATTGAAGCATTACACCACTCGACAATTAATCTTGCATCTATCAACTTTGCACTATCTTTATACTTTAACTCTTCTCATGCTAATGCTCTTTTCACGCATGCTCCTGCACCATCATGCTCCCCCTTTCCATTCCCGACCTCACAAAAGTTCCACATATGTTGAACACTTGTAGTGAGATACATTTTGCAAAACCAATAGAACATGCACGTGTTCTTGAACTATGTTGCATAGTTATCTGACCATATTATATGCCAATTGTATGTTATGCCCCTCTGAGCCAAATCATTGTAGAACATCTGGAAGCAACCTTGCATGAACTCTCAAGAATGTGTGCAATCATCACTAATATAAAAGTGATACTCACTCAATACCTTCCTTTGGTCCTCTGTACTATCAGCTGCATGAATGAATGCTATATGCACAAATATCAAAACCTATGTGGAGTTGTAATACTGTGATTGCACCTCACACTGTGGCTGTAGAGTGTAGTTCTCTACAAATTCAACCACTGATACTATGCTGCCAACTGGAAAGGTGTCCTTGCATAGCTTGAATTGCATGTCCAACCATTGGGCTCTATGGGTATGCCTTGCATACTCATACACTATATTGTCACAAAACATGGACATAAACTGATACACTAGAATCTTCTAAATAACCAAATCACACCTTTTTGCTTGAGACCCATCTTTTGTAACTTATACCACTATTTTATAATTCCCAAGATCTACTAGTTTCTGTCCCACCTCATCTATGCTTTCCATATGTTGACATAGTGGCATTCATTGCAAGCCACCACAATGCTCGCATGAACCATCCAACCATGTTGTCCTGTAGAATATTTGGCCATCCTCTATTTCACATAAATTTTTTGATAAGAATTCTCTTGAAGGTTTTGGTGGGGCTTCTATGCCACAATCCTACAAAACATCGTTAGTATGCAAATCTAAACATATAGAATGATAAACATCATAATGGATAGAGAATTAAATATGTATTCTACAAAAAAGAAGTAGTGAATATGTGATTTATCTTGACATAAAAAGGTTTAATCATTTCAAGAAAACTTTAAGAAATACAAATTTTAGGATAATCATTTTGAAATTTATGAAACAATTGGGTTTGAGTTGTATCCAAAAAATGCTTTGAATGTGGCTTACAGTTCCAACTATCGATTCTCCTTCTTATGACATCCCTTTAATTCATAGATGACCTTGTGTTATTCTTCTAGTACTCTTCAATTAGTGTTCTCAATGCTTCAATAACTTTTTTATCTTTTTGTGTTAGTCTCCCTGAGAATTCCCATAATTTAATTGAATCAATCCCCTCAATTCTTTGCTGCCTTTGAATGGATTTTGATAAATTTTTTCTACTAATTCTCATTTGTTCACTAGTCGTTTTAATGAGATGAGCTCTCTTTGTTTGATAGCTTACCAAATTTGATGTAATGACACATTGGGTGACATTACTATCCTTTGAGCATGAGGTCTTACCCACACTCTCATAAGCATCTGGATTAGATTGTTCACAATAGTGTTTTCACTTGATGCATTCAATGTTCTCAACCCAAGAGTCTTCATGATGTTTCTATACTTTAAACCACACATCATTTCAACAAATAGTTGACATCTCGTGGTCTCATTTAGCCTTTCAAAAAATATTTTCCAAATCTTATCAGCATATCTTCTACAAGTGTGTGTTGGAATCTTACCTTCCATGTGATCCAAAATATCCTCATCAATATTAATCAAATACTTTGTATTCCT
This sequence comes from Sequoia sempervirens, assembly GCA_007258455.2. Classification (NCBI taxonomy): domain Eukaryota; kingdom Viridiplantae; phylum Streptophyta; class Pinopsida; order Cupressales; family Cupressaceae; genus Sequoia; species Sequoia sempervirens. The sequence goes on from VDFB02000017.1 coordinate 356,291,670, forward strand.
ACACAAAATTCTAGATGGTGTTCTCCTAGGCACATACATCTCAACATTAGCAATTTCATCAATATTTAATTGAGGTGGGCTAGATTTCATACCTTCAATCAAGGATGGAGTAGAAGACATACCTTGAGGTTCACGTGGGGATGATGGCATATCTTCTTCGTCAAATCCAAGTGATGATGCACTCTCAACTTGACATGCGGTGGATGGTTTCCAACCATATTCACTTGTAGTAGATGGTGTCCCTCCATTTTCACTTGCCGTAGATGGTGTCCCTCCATATTCCCTTGTGCTTAATGGTGTGACCCCTTCGTATTCACTTTTGGTAGAGGGTGTGTCTCTAACTATAGCATTTAAATATGTCCTAAAAAGACGCTTTCACATTCATGCCCTTTGTGCTGCCAATTTCTATTCTCTTTTTGACAGTTGAGGTTCCTCATCAATTGGCTTGTTTTCATCATTTGTTTCCAATTTCTTCTTTTCATGATATGACCTCAACCGTTCTCTCTCCATTTCTTTAAAGGTTTTGAGCTCTTCGTCTATTAGTTTATTCCTTGTTCGTTTCTTCAGCATGGAAGATAATTTTAATTGCAGCATGGTAATGAGACAAATATTAGTTGATGGTGTTTGAGTCATTAGATGAGTGTTTAGATAGGTTGTTTTATCCAATTTGCAAAAAATATAAAATGTTGTAAAAACAGGTCCAAAATAGGTTCTAGGTGTTTTTTTCTTAGAACAAGGTCTTGGTGGACCTTTTTAGCATATAATTACTTAATTTGGTGGTTCTTAGGCATTAAGGGATTCAAAAGTGGGAAAAAAGCAAATCTTGCAAAATTGTTGTCAAGGTAAAAATGCAAAAAAATTGACAAATGGCAAAATTTGGAAGTTTAGGAGTCAAGTAGGTGAAAGTTTGGTTTGGGTCATTTGATATGGTCAAGAAAAAATTTAAATTGATGGAGAACCTCGAGCAAGAGGTAGAGGGGATGTAAATTATGGAGAAAACAATAAAGAGACCTTGTTTTATATTCATTTTTTTGTGTTTTTGCTGGTAAAACAGCATTGTGAAGCATTGTACAGCCCTATATAGCCATATTTTCGTGGGTAAGTCATTTTTAATGATTAATATATGAGTCTACAACATTATCCATTTTGTCTCACTCAATTTCATGCAAATTTGAGTAAGTTATGGCTTGTTTACTGAAGGCAGTTCAAAACCCTTGCTAGGGTAAACAAAATTAAAAGAAAATTGCATTTCTCTTATTATAACTGATGGAACAACTTGAAATTTAGTAAGAAGGTCTGATTTTGTGTACTCTTTCATTTCTCAAAGTTTTAGACTGGGTGGTGATAGTTAGCTTTTAAAATCATGATGCCCTAGGCCATATTTTGGTGAAAAAAAAGGAAAAAGCACAGTGTACAGTGAGAATTAAAGAATTTGTTTATGGTTTTTGATTCCTTCTTGAAGATATTGTTTTTAAAATGTGTTTAGGGGTATGGAGAATCTATTTCAAGATTTTTTTTGGTGATTTTTCAAGTTTTTGAATTCCATTTAATGACCATCCTACCATGACAGTGATGTAACATTCCTAATTTTCAATCAAGAATGGTGGTCTAGGATACATATTTGATGAATTATCATGAAGTAAGTTTGGAGAATGATTCCTTCATGTTATACAAAGATATTTATGCATGTTTAAAGCATTAAGAAGTGGAAATAGGCTTGGAATTTAGAAGTTGCTAATTGACAGGGCCTAAAAGGGCCTAAATAGGCTTGGTTTTGAGAAGTTTTCATATTGGATATATCAAAGTTGGGAATTGGGTTGAATCAATTAAATTGATGTTTTTTAAAGTGTTTGAGAAGTTTTTAAGGGATTTTGTGCTTAGAACTCAGTTTGATGTCTTGTATCCATGAGTTTTGTGAAGGTAAAGGAGTCCTAATTGAATGGACAAGTCAAGATTTGGTTCAGTTTTGATAAGTTGATTGGAGCGAGATTGAGTTAAGTTGTTTTCTTCCTCTAGCGTTGCATCAAAGTACCCTCGATGGTTTGTTTTTTTTGGTAGATGTTCTAAAAGATAGGCTACAACTTTCCCCATTTTGCTAACTTATCCTTTAATAAAGAGTCTTGAAACAATGGATAGAAGGGTTAGAATCCCTTGTAGGTAGACTAATCAAGGAACCATTTAAAATATATGACAACATAGGTGATGAGGTAGATTTACTAGTAAGGTAATTTAGAAATAGAGATGAAAACCAAAATAGTTTAAATCAGTTCTATTAATGTGGGAGGAGTATATTCAAAAAATTTAGAGACTTGTACGGAAAATTTGGTAGCATAGACAAGGAAAACAACTGGTTTGTATAGATGTGGTTTAAAAATGTAATTGGAAAGTGTATAGAATTGTGTAATTTAAAATTTCCATTAACAACCTAAGGTTGTAATGAAAAACAAACAATTATAAACATGGAATATGAAAAACAACAAAAATGAGAGCAAGCCATAATAGAATGAAAGAAAATGTGTAAAGATTTCACATACCTAAAAAACCAAAGTTTCAAATGAAGGGGTTCTACCCAATTATGTAGCCTAAGTTGCTTCTTCTTTCTTCAAACTGCTTAACAATTTGAATTTTTTGAAAGCTTGTTCCCCTCCAAACTTCAATTGTATATTAGTTTTAATTGGAATTCAAACTTGAATTGATATTATATGCCTTTCAACATGAGAAATCTGTTATTCCATGCAAAGGTGGTGGAAAGATCATGAAAAAGGTGGTGGAATGTGAAACACATGCATGCACACTTCGCAACATCAAAAAGCTACTTTTTGTCGAAGCACGCATAGAACCAAGAGAATATGTAGAATGTGAGCTGAGATCATGGGTAAATTGAGTTTTTTTACCATTTTTAGAGCAAGCCAAATCGCGCTCGCATTATAAAGCGAGTGCGTTATTTCTTGCTAGAAACGGTCATGTCTCTACTTCTTCAAAATGTGCTCGTGTTATGAGAAAGTTTTTTAATAGATTTATCTTCTCTCTCTTTGTCTATTTTCTCTACTCTAATTCTATCTCTCTCCCCTCTACCCTTATACCTTAATTCTATCTTTCTACCCTTAACCCTTAGACCCTCAACCCTAAACCCTAATTCTATCTCTCTC
>VDFB02000017.1:356304227-356343327 GCA_007258455.2 Sequoia sempervirens
GGATTCTAGGCTCATTTTTATCAGATCTATATTTTCCTGAATCACATTAATGTTTTCTCTAATGCTCTCTTAACTGAGCCTGATCTACTACGGGGGGTGGGGGGTTAGGAGGTGGAGAGTGTGGAGATGTGGGGTTTTCTTGTGGTGGAAGATCTAGATGTATGGGATCTTTAGGTTGTGCATCAGGTATAAAATCCTCTATGTTGAATTCATGATCCATGTGAACAATGAAATGGCAACTGCATGTTAAACAATTAAATATATATATATATATATATATATATATATATATATATATATATATATATATATATAACTAATTGAATAATGCACGCAATTTGAAAGTTATTTAAAAATCACATTGAACATGAAAAGATTAAAACTGCATTTCATTTGAAGACCATTTGATTTATAACATTAAAAAATCCATAGCATGTACACATTAAATTGAGTCTAGTGTGTGGTTGTTAATATGAAGGGTTTTTTGTTACTACCAGCTCTTAGAATGCAATTAAAAATAGAGATAATTGTCACACCAAGGTCATAAAATTTTAATAAAATCCTACCTACATGTTACTTAAAGCTAATTATTGAACACCTTTTAGTAACCTTTCCAAGAAGAATCATCAAGTAAATCTAAAATATAAATCCACTATATAATTTAGATCAATATGTACACTATAATTAAGATACCTAAAATATCTAAGGATGCACTAAATTAAATTTTTTGTACATGGAAAGGGAACTCATATGTTGAGTCAAGTATAAGTGCCTCTAAATCAAAACTTTGTAGAGGATGACATATTTGTCATAATTCATCTAGGTATTTTATGTTAAACCTTTAATAAATGGGATGGTTCAATTATAAATAGTTTTGAGTTAGATCTATATGTGGTGCATAGGACACCTCTTAGCGAAAATAGGGAGGTAAGTTCTAATTATAACTCTAATGGGTAGAAATGAAATTAGAGGGTTTTATTAGAATCCTATGAATGCATGCACTATGTCATTGGTTATTAAGTGAATCCCCTGAAAGAAGGCCCCATAAACTTATTTTTAGCTAGATATCACTTGATACTTAAACTATAGCCAAATTTGATGATATACATTAATTGATTTATTTAAAATAAATAAAACCACATGGATTAAGGTAGAGAATTAAGATTTAAATTTAACTAAATCACTGGATCAACATTTAAACTAGGAGTTGGATAAAATGTATCAAGAATTGAGAGCTCACAAAAGGCTACAATATCAACAATGAGGCTTCTTTGAATCATTATTGGAAAAAAACATTAATTAAGAAGATTACTAAATAGAGACTATGAAAATGAGGTGAGGAACCATTTAATTTCTATATGTAAAGTACTAAAGAATGAATTTAAATAAGAAACATGTAGATATATAACTTTGATTTCTCAAATTGTGTCTTAATTCGAGGTCAAGGGTTGCTTAGAGTTTCTTCTATTACGCATATAAAGGTGGAAAAAGAGAAGGAAAGGTCCCCACTAATTTAGGTTATTAACAACTCAAGAATGAGTGTCAAAATGGGTAAGTGATGAAAACCATGTAGTTTAATTCAAGTAAAAATTATACTAGATTATATTTATATTAGGATTATTGTTAGACAAGGGTGCTCAATGGAGCTCATAAATATTAAGCACATCATTAATTAACTAATTCATCAATAAGTAAATTATTCTTCTAATTTTTTATGGGTCTAGAGCTTTATCTTTTTGGGTGAGGGGAAGTTTACTCATAGGTGTGGTTGTTTCCCAACAAGAGTATATCTATAGAGCTAAGGTATATTGATTGCGAATACATGTATTTATCAAGTATGGCATATAATTTAATTAAATCCAAGGACATAAATTGATTTATCTAAATTTTCAAATTTCATGATAAGAGACATAAGTTCTCTATAGTGGGACAAAGTAGTTAAGAAGAAATTATAAGTTTAACACTAACATTAATTTATAATCTCATTCATTGTTTTCAAAGCATACTAAAGATAAGAATAAAAAATTAATAGAAGACATTCAAAGGGACACATAGATATATGCTAGTGGTAATTGTAATGTACAAAATAAACAAAGATAAACTTGAGCTCTATTCACATATTCAAAATGGCTTCTTTAAGTACAAAGACTTCACTAAATTTTTTAGTTGTACAATGAATCATATTTATACATGTGAATTGGTGTGCATAATTTATCATGCAAAAATGGAAGAAATTAGATCTTTACTATATAATTCTTTAGAGATTTGATGACATGAAAACATATCTATGTCAAAAAATGTAAGAAACCTCCAAGGAAGGATACTTATAAAATTATGTGAAGTGAAATTTAAGAACCAATGACAAGGAGGACACAAAATAAAGCAAGGAAGAAGGGAAATTTCCAAATTGAAATTGCTCAATGAGCAAGAGCAACATGATCAATCCTAATGAGATTGAAACTTGTAACCATACTAAAAAATGAGAATGTTTAAACTATAGTTGATTATGGCAATGGTGTAACATAGCAACATGATCAATCCTAATTATATCAACCTCATAAATTTATGCTATGATTTGTTGAACTAGTTAAGAAACATCTCCTCATTCTCAACACAAATGATTACATTGAAAGTAGTGATTGTACAAGTTCAAGTTGCACTATCTAAAAGGTGAAAATATTAGGGTTTTAGGTTTAAGTTTTTGGGTAAATAGGGTTTTAGGTTTACGTTTTAGGGTTTAGGTCCAAGGATTAACCTGGGTAAATTAGTTTTTAGGGACCTATGTTTTTTGGAACCTAAGGTTTATGGTTTTGATTTCTAAGTTAAATGTATCCAATTTAGGTTTAGTTTTTATGGTTTTCGATTTACAATTTAATTTTCTTTGTTTCGTTGATGTTTTTGGTTTTTTAAATGCAATTTAAAAACTATAAAATATCGAACTAAAACAAACTAAACAAACAAAAACTAAATAACAATTACAAAACAAAAATGCAAAGATATAAAGGAAAAAAATGGCAGAAGTCAACTAACCTGGAGGTCGCTGAGGTCGATTATGTCGATGAGAGGAGGTGGCAGTGAAAATTTGATTCAATTAGGCCCTTTGAAACATGTACATAATCTTGCTTCTCCTTCTCTGGCGCGACTCAAATTGATAGTTAAAATGAAAACACAGTCGCTTATTTTAAAAAAAAAATAGCTTTAAGAAATGTGTATGCATTTCAAATTATGCATACACATTTCGTAATACATATGCATTTTAGGTTTTTGTACTCAAATCTAAACACATATGTGTTTGTATTTAGGATCAAGTACCCAATCCGTAATGTGTATGTATTTTTTTAAAATACGTACACGTTTTGTGTGATTTTTTTTGTTTTGGCCAAAACTTCCCCTCTTCATGGACCCAACTTCTTGCACTTACCCTCAAAGTGTAAAGTAATAAAATGTTGATAGTAGTAGTATATGTTGATGATATCATCTTTGGAGGAAATGAAGGTATGTACAAGATATTTGCAGAGGAAATGCAAAAAGAATTTGAATTTTCCATGATTGGTGAGCTGAATTTCTTTCTTGGTCTTCAAGTAAATCAAATTGATAAGGGGATACTCATTTCATAATTGAAATATGTGAAAGAGATGTTGAAGAAGTTTGGAATGGATGACTCCAAACCGGTTAGTACTCCTATGGTGACGTGATGTAAGCTGAGTAAAGATGATGAATCTGTTACAGCTGATCAGGGCAAATACAAATCTATGATTGGTGGACTGTTGTATCTTACTACTACCAGACCAAATATCATGCATGCAGTATGTCTAGTTGCTAGGTTTCAAGCAAATCCTAAAGAAGCATATGCTATAGCTGTAAAGAGGATATTCAGATATCTTAAAGGCACACCAGATTATGGCTTATGGTATCCTAAGGATATTGATTTCACTTTAAGTGCTTACACCAATGCAAATTGGGGTGGTTGTGTGGATGACAGGAAGAGTACCGGTGGAGGTGATTTCTTTCTTGGTGGAAGATTGGTTGCATGGTTAAGTAAGAAATAGGACTCAATTTCTTTATCCACTATATAAGTAGAGTATATTGCTGCAACATCTTGTTGCACACAATTTTCATGGATGAAGCAAACACTAAAGGATATTGGAGTGACATGTGATGAGCCTATTCCTATCTTCTATGACAATACAAGTGTTGTAAACATTTCAAAGAATATGTTAATGCATTGAAGAAAAAACTATATATCTATCACATATCATTTCTTGAGAGACAAGGTGTTGGAGAACAAAGTTAGGCTTGAGTATGGATCTACAAAGGAACAAATTATACATATATTTAGTAAGGCTCTTTTGAAGGATACTTTTGAGTATCTCAGGGAGAGGTTGGGGGTCATTGGCCCTCCAAAATAAGTGAAAATGGAGGTGCATCAGTCCAGTGGATCCACAGATTCTCCATTTATCTAGTCTGATGAATGGGTCTACTTCGTAGGGGGAGTAGAAAGTTTTCATTGTTGCAGTATGAGTTGCATGGGTGCACTCCTAAGGGGGAGTGATCAAATATTTTGATCTTTTCCATTGATGTCAAAGGGGGAGAGAGAGATTCATGTGAAAAAAAGTAGAAGAAGAATGTTGTGAAATGATGTACAAATCTAGAAAATAAAGGAGAGTGTTGTCTTTGATGGCTTTTCACATAATGTGTTGCCATCAATGACAAAGGGAGATTTTTGCAAGTATGAGTAAGTTTGGTGGTGTTGTCAAATTTTAATGTTGTCGTTGATGTCAACATAGTTCAGAATGTTGTAGATTGTGCATGGGGTATGTGTAGGATCATCATGGAAAAAATAGGCCCTTAAGTGGCAAAAAATTCAAAAAAATCAGAGTTAGGCAATTTGACGTAAAAAATTGAATAAGTTATCTATATTATTTAAAAAATATGTAAGAATAGAATTTGTAGAAAATTGAATGTAGTTTCTAAACTACTAGGTTTATTTTTATTTTTTTAAATTCTATTTAGTGAAATTTTGAAATTTCAATGCAGTAGTACCTAAATTTCAGGGAAAAAATAAGAAGTAGCTATCTATCTTATCACCCTAACCACAATAAAATGATAATATTTTTTTGTAATATTTTAGATATAGGTAGAGGACTCATTTCCCGATGTGATGCATATTTTTTTTGTAATTTTTTTTAAGTAAATAATTAATTATTAATTTTTTATTACAACTTTTAAAAAATATAAAAACTCGTATGTCTGACCACCTTAACTTGGTCAAAACTTCATGAAATTCACTTTTTTTTTAATCCTATAGTATGTGAAGCATAGATTGTGATACAAGTTTTGGATTAAAAGAGTGTGATGTCATTTGAAAGCTATAGATGTTTTTCAATCAACGTATCAATTAGGGCTTTAGTCGTAATTCAAATAGAAAATGAATAATAATTATTTATTAAATTCAAAGTAAAGCATAATTTAAATTGGTGAAAAGCTAAGAATCTCCTTTAAAAACCCTTTTCATTTCATTAATTTTGGGTAAAAAAAAGTCGTCAACCACATACCCTACACGTATCCATCATATGGCCACTTTTTGGCCCATCATGATCTTGCGCATACCCCATGTATAGTTGAGATGCTATTGAGATGTTGTGATTACTTGGAGCTATCCTTATGATGTTGCAGATATGTTGAAATAATGGGTTACCAAGTGCCTTTGAGAAAATTAATAAAGAGTGAAGTCAGAAGTATGTATTTATTCAAAATGTGCTCCAATATGTGCTCTGTGTTTCTTTTGTGTTGATCCTATGCTTGTACAAATCTGAAGGGTTGTTGTTGGGGATCTATTGGTATCATATCCTATTTTGTATCTTTTGGGTTGATGGATTGTGAAAGTTATGTTCATTGGTGTGTGAACTGGTTTGGAAAAATTGCTTGTTTGTAGACTGAGATAAATGTTTATGCTCTATAGTCCTTTGCTATTTTTTTTAGGTCTTGTGGATTTGGAATATGACTAGTAATGGTGTTCTCTAGGTTCTAGCAGATATGTTCATAGATTGGTGTTCCAAAATTTGAGTTTCAAAGTTGCTATATGTGTTTGCATAGTTCAGATGGATTGATGGAAGATGTTCTATGTTTTAAATTTGTTACACTTGTTGGGGATGCATCTAAAGGCATCTAAGATGTGTTCTCATGCATGATAGAGAATGTTACATCATCAACATGCTATCTTCTTGTTGGGAAGTGTGTACTTCAATGTTCATTTGTGTTTTCATTAGGTTTGGCCGACCTAGTGTTTACACTTCATATGAAGAATTAAAAATTTAATTAAGGAAGAATGTGGTTGATCCCAGACATTGATTTTTGTCTTGGATAAATGTTTAATTGGTCCACTCTCATTCCTTTCTACCACGGGAATGTTGAATTTTTGACCTAATTTGAATTTTTGAAATGAAGCGTATGTGGCCGACCTTGGAGAAAGTTTCTAAGATTGAAAATGGTATAAATGCAAGTTGAGTTGTGAAAGATTAAATCATACAAAGTAATTAAGTAAGCCATAAGTGAAGAGAAAAGTTGTGTGAAAGTAGGTTGAGGCAACTATACTTTATTATGTTAGATTCCTGAAGGCAGTGAGTTGAAGGTTTTTGCAATCTTCTAATCTAGGTTGCAGATGTGTGTAAATTGTTGTGATGGATCTTTCTATTATCTTTTGTATTTGTAGGCACTAAGCCTCCCTGTTGGACAGTGGGTCTTTTCTTTAGGCAGTGAGTCCTTTTTGTAGGTAGTGAGCCTTTGTATTTGGGCAGTGAGCCTCTTGTATTTGGTTTTTCTATCACTTTATATTGTGAGTTAATCCTCACTATGGTTTTTCCCTTATTGGGTTTTCCATGTAAAATATAGTGTTCATTACAATGTTGATTTTTCTTTATGTTATCTACATTTCATGTTCATACTTAATAACAAAATAGTGTGGTTGTAAAGTTGATAAGTGATTGAAGTTTTGTATTTGATTTTGGTGACAATTGATTCACTCCCCCTCTTAGTTGTCTGTTCCATTTAACAACATCATTAGTAGTACTCGACATTTTGAGATGATAAAGTTGGTATGTAAAGAATGAAGGAAATTCCCCTAAATTTAAAGAAAGAAAAGAATAGATGTAATGCGTAGAAGATAGATTTTGGGAAAATCTCCTTAGTAGCAACTAGTGATGCAAATACACTACTAATTACCTTAAATTTAATGCACATAATATTTGATGTGGGGATTTTTTTGGATTTCTAATTGGATGAGCCTCAACATTGAGATAAAATCCCTTAATTAAATTGGTTCACATGAGTATAATCACAATGGATATTTAATTGAATATAGAACTTGAAGGTTGTAGGTTTCCCAAATTTACAAGAATCCACGAGGCTTGCATACAAGGAGTGGTAATGCACACTTAGCCATCAAAATCAAATTGATAAGCATGATGCAATTATGACATTTCTAAAAATGGTCATAAATACTTATAAGGTTCAATTATGTAAGAATTGGTTTTAAAGATTTGCAAAACTCCCACCAAGAAAAATGACAGTTACATTAACTGAAAAGATCCAAGAATGATGATCTATGAATATAAATTTTGAGGACATCTATAGGGTCCAAACTTTGGTTTTCTTATTACACTATGTTGTAGAGGAAAATAAAGAAGGAACATTTTGGAGTCACTCATTCTAGAGTTATTCTTTGTTTGTGAGAAATCGATTTTGAATGTAATGTTTTGTTTATATATGGGTCTTTGAACTTGGATAAACTTCTAAAGTTTCTTTCCTTTCTTAATAAAATATTTTACAATGATTTTTTCATTCTCTTTAGAATCAAGTGAAATCCTATCTGAAAGATCATTTACTCGGTTGCTAATATTTTTAATCTTTGTATAGGAATGTTGGTAATACTCATTCAAAGTTCTGTCACATTGGTATCATAGTTATGAATTGATGTTGGCCTACCTTTCCTACTTTTTGGTTGAAATCATACCTATATAAGGTTAGTTAAACCATTTGAGGAAGTTGTACCTCACTAAAATTCAAAGGAAGATCACCAAAGAAGTGGTTATCTCTTGGATTGTTAGTAACTTTTCCTTTATCTAATGGGAAAAAAGAGTCAATAATCAGTTAATTAATAAAGAAAAATTCATTCACTAATAGGTTTACACTTTCAAGTTATTATATTTTTTTTCAATTTCATTTATTACATCGCTATGAATTGTAAATTTTATTTTTTCAAATTACTCAAAATTTTAAAATTATAAATATGTACCTTTAGGTTTAGATAATACACAAAATCATTCTTTTCAACTCAAAATTACACAATAGTATTTTAAAAATAATGGATAAAAGAAAATGAATCTAATAATCCATTCCTACAGGGAGGAGCAATACACCTCTAGGTAATGTGGGCATATAAATTAAAAAATAATCTACTTCAATGCATAATTCAAAGAAAAATATCTTTAACGAAATGGAGGAAATAATTCTTAAATCACCCAACCAAAAATCCAACCCTTAAGAAATCCACTTGAAAAAAATTCTAATCCTAGATCCAATCAATTTGCATCCATTCATTTCAAAGATGAGTAGAGGGAATGAGAGAGAGAGGGAGAGGGAATTTTTTTTTCAAAAATGAGAAGTGAAAATGCCGATATAATATTCTAAACATAAAACATAAAAGAACAACATTTGCATCCCATAATACATAGTTGAAAATTCAAATGGCAATGCAAAACCTCATTGAGGATAGATTAATTATTGTCATATAAAAGATCAAAATAAAATTATTTTGAGTTTATAATCATAACACCTTGATGGTACAATAGGTTCTCATTAAAAAGCTTAATACAATATATTGTAATATATGTTTCTCACAATACATAGTTAGAAATCCATACAACATAGAACATATAAATCAAATACCATACAAAAATATGCTAGTTTGCATTACATTCATGGCCTCTCTTTTATTCTTATCTTTGTGAGGAGTTTTCTCCTACAATTTTTCTCATTTTCATCTTTTCAAGGGCATTGTTTTGTATATGGGTACATAACATGGCTCAAATATTTTCCAAGACCAAACTGTTTATCTTTCCTACTCACTTAACCTATGCTTATTGACGATGTTGTTGAATATTTGTTTTCATCCATTTAGTTAACTGTTTTATTGCATATTTACACCTAGGTTAGGATAATCTTGCTTATGAAGGTTTCATAATTTGCACAAGTTTTTTGTTTAGAGGAGTTGCACAATATACATGTATGTATATATCATTTACCCCAAATTGATTATACATTGACATAATTTGGTGGTGTCATATATATACCCACCTCATATACTCTTGTCTTGTAGTATCATGTACATATTCACCTCATTTAATCTTATGTGATAATCTTATTTGTGTATTTGCATCCTTTTGTAGAATATAATTAGTTTATGATTTTAGATATCTTTTAGGCTTTCATTGAAGCAACTTGATCTTGGTTGTCTATCTCTATAGCTAAATATTATATTTCATTTGTGAAGAAATTATGCCCTAAATCATGGTAGAAGAGATATATTGACAAAATATGAAAATTAGTAGAGTAGGTGTGTAATAAAGGAATAATCTAACCATCCAGAGAAAGGGAAGGGATTGGGGAAAATAGGGAAAACTAGAGACAAATTAGAGGAATTAAATAATTAGATTAAATAATATATTTTAAGGTATAAAATAATCCTATGCATTTTTTTGTTTTCTTTAGTAGTTTAAGTTCTTTCTTGGTATGATTATCTATCATTCAAAGGTTAATTTTTAAAATTACTATAAAACATTGTTTTTTTTTTTGATGTAAAATGTTATCTAAAAAACATTTAGACATTTGGGTTAGGTTGTCTTTCATTGAACCCTTCTACCTAGATCGGTCTAGATCAAAATAAACAAGATGGCAATAGATTGGACCATATTTGTCTTTCATTGAACCTTTGTAGGCCCACCTAATTAAAAACCATAGAGAGGGTGATGATTGTAAATGTGAGTTAAGAATATATATTTCAATTATAATATATATAAAAAGCAATTGATGATAAATATATTTAGTCGCAATAATATAAAGGAATAATGAGATATAGAAATAAAATGTATTTATTTGATGAAGTAAAAAAATTATATAATTTTATTTATTGGATTTAAAATTTCAATAAATAATTATATATAAATATTAGTGATCATTTCTTATAATTTCCAAGATAAAAAGAAAAAGAACTAAATTATTAAACTGTTGTAGGAGCTTGCTTTCATACCTAAACCAAAGAGAAGGGATCCATATATATGAATTTGATGTTACACTAAAACATGAATAAAGAGACATACAAAATGTTCCAATTTGTAGCAGTATAAAATTACTAACTAACTACTTTATAGTTCAACCTTATTTAATTTGACAGTATTGTAAGAATATATATTGAGGCAAATAGAACAGAAAGAATAAATGATTTATTTTAACATAAGTTTCCATAGTCCATGATAATCAACTGTTAATTTTTTGGATTGAAATTCTGTGTATTTTCGTGAATCAATATTTCAGATCAAACTTCATGATCCATCTTCTCTCTGATTGTGTGCATATTATTTTGATGATGGATCATAAAATTTGATCGGAAACGTTAATTCACAGAAATACACAAATTTTCAATACAGAAAATTAACAGTTCACAATAACAAATGTCAAGAATTTAAAACCATATGATTGTAAATATGGATTCATTGCTTAAATAAATTTGAGGAATCAAGAAACAAAATCTGATTTGGTATCTTTTATTTCAGAACTTCGCAGAGGAACATTTTCAGAAGCACGTATATTCTGATGAGAGGATAAGTAAGATGAAAACTCGAGCTGACAACTCAACATTTAAAATATAATATTATAACATTTTTAGGGCACAATATTTATTGTGTTGTCAGATCTTCAAATACTTTTCAATGCATTCTTTCGCGGCCGTCGTTACTATCGAAAAACAACCTGATAAGATAATGCATTCTTTACTTGGGATTTTCCCTTCCATTTTTTCAAGATATGCCGTTGGATTTCGAAAACCATTTGAGATATAATTCTGTAATGTTTGAGGAACCAGAAAGCGAGAAACTGCGGCACGTAAGCTGAGATGCTCGTCTCCCCAATGGATTGTTGTCCCAATAGTTTTATGAAAGACTTGCACATAATGAAAGAATGAGAGATGGTAGAGAATACTACAGGAATTGTGTCTTGTACGACTCTTGAATCACGGATTGAGGGCTGATATTTAATGGTCACAATCATTTACACATTCAAGTTTATGCTTTTTTAGATTGAAAAAATCTTCATGTTAATAAACAGTCTATGATCGTTAGTAATCAAGATTTTTGGGAAAAATTGTGTGTAAATTTTTTCTTCATCAATGTTTCGGATAATAATATTCTATGATCCATCATCAGGATGATTAGCAGATAGAGAGAGAAATTACACAGTTTTTTCCAGAAATCTTGATTACTAATCTTCATGTTGTCAGAGGAGAGTGTCATGGCCCCAATCAAACTTTTGTTATTTTTATATGAAAGTCATTCTGTATTTTTTATATAGGAAATTATAATATTGAAAAAGTATATTTATTATGGAAGTTGTGTTTTAGTTATATTGTTATAAGCAAGGGATCAAATCTTTCAAAATTATCAGTCGTCAATATAAATTTAAATATGAAGTTGTCATTTAGTTAAATTGTCAAAGTAAAATCATGAGACTCAATTATATATATAAAAAGAAAAAAACTTAAATTTTAATAAACAAAATAATAGAAAACATACCATTATCATCATCAATTAAACTTTTCAGTTTTATTCATCATTTACTTCATTAACACTATTTCCTATTTTAAGTGAAATGTAAATCTATTGTATTAGAGTTCACTGGAATTAGTCCTCCATAACATTCTAACCAGAAGAATATGGGCCCTTCGCTCTTTGACTATAAAATTTTATTCTGCACCAGTTGCAATCACCGGATAAAATTTCATTTATTGAAAACCACACATTAGGAAAACGAGTATAAAATTGTAAGGAAATTAAAAACTTTAAAATTATGTCAACTAATGATATTGATCACACGTGTTAAATTAATCATGCTTAGAGTTTTAAATGTATTATTTACTAAATTAAAAACTTTTATTGCTTGTAATATTTTATATAAATAGAAGTTAAATTTTAGTTATTAAATATTAGTAGTATTAAATAATTAATAATATTAAATAAAATAAATTTTAATAAGTTTTAATTAAATATTTTAATCTTTAAGTTTGTATTCATAAAAAGTTTTATTTTTTTAATTTGGTTCATGGTTTATCTTATTTATTTGTATTTGTTTCTATTTATACTAATTTTATATACTTAATATTTATTCTCCATTATTGTTGTAGTGTCGTAAATTGTTTGGCTCCTTTCTAAGTACATGCTTAATTATGCTTATAATTTACTCGTTTAATTTTCATTTTTGGGAAATTGATTTAAATAAAAAATTTGAATTAAATATCTATTTGATGAATGCTTTAAAAGATAAATAGGGCTAGAATAGGGTGCTTAGCGTCCTATCCCACCTAATCAGACCAAAAATTTAAAATATTATTGTTAGCCTGAATAGTCAATACGTTTATGAATCCAAAATCAATTGTCATATTGTCTTAATGATTAATGTGAAATACGTTGAAACTCATCTAAATATAAGTCTTTCCCTCCATCTGAATACCTATTTGAATTTTGATCTCTCAAAAAATCCTAAATGCAATTAATGCAATTTCAAAACTAGAGATAAGTAGAAGATCTGAACACTATTTCAATCAATTACAAGTTTACAACACAGGAAAAAATTCATGCTTATACATTGTGAGATGTATTTTATTAGAAAAGCAGGGTAAAGGTCATGATCCCATAGAACAAAGCTAGAGCATAAACAAGAGCCCTAAAGGCTAACCAGTCTAAACTACAAGAAACAAAAAAGACACTTAGGCCTCAAAAACCAAAAAATCATATATGGCACATAGACTGATAAGAAACATGCACACGTGCCTAAGAAAAACCAAAGAAAACAACAAAAAGGAACCCAGAGCAACAGAGAACATTATTCCTTTGGTTTATTGATAAGTTCCTAATCCTTCTTTAACATCTTGAGGTTGTTCTTCTAGGTGTTCTCTGGGTCTTCCAAAGTATCCTTCCTTGGAGTATCTTCTTCTTGGTTCTTTTCCCTCTTTCATTTCAACTTCCTCAATTTGGACTAACCAGTGATAGTACCAAATATAGCTTGATGCATTATACCATTGGTGATAGATATAATGCAACTAATTGCATTATCCAGATTGGTAATCTCCTCCTTCAGGAAGTCTTTGTCATTATTTGACTCAATAACGTTAACCCTGCCCTGTAAGTCCTTTATCTGGTTTTTAAAATTTTACAGGGACATGGGTTCCAATTCACCATCTTTTTGTGAGTTGTCCCTTTCTTCATTCTTATTAGAATTTTCCTCTTCTAGATAGAGTCCATCCCATTCTCCTCTTCCTAAATTTATATATTTATTTCATTCATTTCACTCTCTTCAACCTATTATTCCTCACTAGTGTCATCATCCTCGACCACATTTGCTTCCATCTCATCCACCTCTTGTTGGCTATTTTCCTAGTTCTCTTCCTTAGGAAAGGGGAAGAACTCCTCATCTGAGGACCCCATGACCTCCCCGTCGAAGGCCAATTTTTTCCCTTTGTAATTCATACTTTTGTTTTGATTATCCATGTTGGCTAATTGAGCCTTCCTTCTTTCATCCATCCCATTGCTTAGATCATAATTCTAACCCACATCACAATCATCTAGGATCTCTATAGTGACATCCTTCTAATGCTTACTCTCTAAGGGGCCTAAAAAAGCTCTTTTAGAAGCAGTTGTCGACCCTAACAAAACCCCAGCCAGAAAATTTTTATACACTTGGTATTCGAATGTGTGGCTTTCTAAATTTGGGTTCCAAATCAATTATTTTAGATTGATCTAGAAGGGGCTCTTTGTTGTGTTATTCAAAACTCGTGAAATGCAGAAAAAGGCTCTCGCCAAATCCTACTGGAACGTTGGCAAGTGTGTATTTTGTGCCCTAGCTTGGTCTCCATCGGCTACTGCTGATGAACCCCTCACCCTTTCATGCCCGAGGTGGGTAGTGATTAAAATTCTACCCCAAAATTTTTGGAATCTTGTCCTTGCTCTAATTGCTCCATTCGGTAAAGTGATTAGAGTGGATGAATCCAAAGTCTCCCTCCCCCATTTGGATGCCAGAGCCTTGGTCTCCTTGAACCTGGGGATTGAATTCCTGCCAGGGATTCTAATTAAAGAAGAAAAAACCATAAGCTTCCCCATTGAAATTCTAGGTAGCCTAAATGCTTGCTACTTGTGTCGTAGATAGGGTCACATTAGAAAGAACTGCCCTTTAATTAAGAAAAATGTTGAAAAGAATGTTGTCATTTCCAACTCTAGTCAGGTGGCTAGCTGGGCATCGAACCCTGGTGTGTCACAGACCCATGTGGAAGAAAAATCTAATTCCAATGGAGATACCTCGCCTCTGGTGGCACCAGATCATGGGGTATGGTCCCAAACCCCTTATCAGTATGGGGATGACACTCCTCCATCCTCCCAATGTCCTAGTTCCTCTCCCAATTCTATTCCCACTAGCAATTCTTTTGGAGTGTTGGGCCATGAGGAGGATGTTAATGTTAACACTACCACTAGACCTGTCTCTCCTTGTGACTTTGGTCTCTCATTCACCCTAAGTAAAGCCCAAGTTCAGAAGCTAAATGTGTAGTAGCTTGATATGCAGTCTCTGAGGAATAAAATTGAGGAGACCCATCTCTTGGGTGGCCCTACTAACCCTGGAAAATCTAGCCATATCACCACTCTGCATATAAAAAAAATTGATCACCAAACTAAAATTGAAAAAACTGCTCTGGGGGGTACTCATGTTGTTGATGTTGACTTGGTTGGGAGCCCTTGGGACTCGAGGGCACCCTGCTCACCCACCACAAATGAGGTGCCAACTTTGGTTGTTTCAGAGTCGGTTGTCCCCCAATCCTTGCCTGATCCCAAGCAATTTAACACAAACAACATGTTGTGCCAATCAAATTATGGCACTGCTCATAAGCCTAAGCTAAGTTCCACCCAAGAAGAAGATGTGGATTATATCCAAACTGATCCAAATCAGGTTGCCCCTTACAACAACAGTGACCTTGAACTGAATGCTTGCCTTAGCTCTAAGCCAACATTGGTATCTCCCCATATGGAGACCCTTAACTCTACTGATGAGACTGAGGGTGAGGTTGAGGAGAATATCATTAATGGTAAGCCACACAAGACTCTTAATTCCAAGAAAGGGCCTGGAAGGCTGAGAAAGTATGGTAACGTCGTAACCGACAATTCAACCATGTAGTTGGTTAAGCATAAAAGAAAGAACACCAACCTGGTTATGCAATCTCCTATACACAAAAGTCTAGAGATTAAGGAGAAGTGGCCTAAATTTTTTGAGAACTTCAAGAGTAACCAAGAGGATACACCTTTTTCAAGAGAATTTATGAATCTTAATCTCATTTCCTAGAATATTCAGGGATTGGAGTCCCTTGATAGGAAGTATATTATAAGAAGATTCATAAATCTTGAGACCAATAAATATGTTGTCTTACTGCAAGAAACAAAAGCAACAAATTTCACCCTGGAAGTTAATCTTAAGTTTATTTGGAAAGACTCTTGTCATTTTTGCTTAAAGCATGAGAGGGGAAGAGGGGGGACCTCCATTCTTCTTGCTAACAAATGGAAAGCCTTTATAACCAATCATGGCACTTCCCCCTGCAACAGGGTAGTGTGGATTGTCTTGGAAAAAGATGGGGAGTGCCTTGGAATTGGTTCAGTTTACGCTCCAGATGATCACAGAGAGAGAGTCAAGCTTTGGAAATGGATGTCTTCTCACTTTCCTGAGGTTCCTTGGGTGCTTGGGGGAGACTTTAACATGGTGGAATATCCTAAGGATAAGTGGGTGGCATGGACGTGGCCTAGAAAGGTACTGAGAGGCACTTTTGGCAGAGATTAAAAACACGAGTTAAGCCTCACAGACCCCTTGAAAAAGGGAAAAAAGGACTGTAAAAAGATTTGGTTATACTTGGTGTAACACCCAACAAGGGAAGAGCAAGATTTATTGTCGTCTTGATAGATTCTATGCCAATAAGTCAACTGTAAACTTCATCCCTGATAAGTTTGGGAAAAAGGTCAGTGTGTACCCCTACAAACTTTCTAACTACCACCCCATCAAAACTCAAGTCTCCACTAATTAGATTATTCCTAGTAAGAGCCTCAAGTGTCCTAAATTCATTCTAAATGCCCAACTCCTATAAGATGAAGACTATAGAGATGGCATAGCATCCATCATAGAGATCAACAAGTGGTTTCTTATAGAAGAATCAACAATTGCTAGATGGGAGAAGAATGTGGAGGCCTGAAAAATGCTTATCCAAACCATTGGAAGGAAAAGGGCTAAAGATGGAAGGAGGGAGAATGATCTGCAAGAAAACTTGTTCAATGTTGAGGAAAAAAATTAGGCTGACCCTTCTAACATTGAACTCAATGAAACTCTGGTAAAGATCAAGAGTGATCTTAAGTGTCTCCAAGAGAGGAATATCAAAGGGCTTAAAATCAAGGTCAAGCTCAACTAGATGAATCATGAAGACAAGGGCTCTAAGCTCTTCTTCAATTTCATTAAAGAAAAAAGTTGTAAGGAGCGGATTGGTCATATTTGTGATGAAGGAAACATGTTGAATACTCAGGAAGAAATTATTCACCAGTTCCAAATGTTCTATCAAAACTTATTTACCTCCAAAGGAAATCAAGAGGGTAACAAGAAGGCTAGAGATCTTGTAAAGAACCTCATTCCCAAGAAAATTAGTCAAGAAGTTTCCCTTAAACTTGAAGCAGAATTAACAAAAGATGAAATCACAAGGGCTATTAGCTCTATGTTAAATGACAAATCACCAAGGTGGGATGAGCTTTTTGTAGAATTCTACAAAGCCTTTAGTGATTGGATAAGCGAGGACTTCTTGTAGATCTACCAAGAGGCTCTAAAGAAAGAATCCTTGAGTAAAGGCAAAAATAAAGGAATTATAAAGCTTTTACCTAAAGGGGGAGATAGGACTCTTATTAGAAATTGGAGACCCATTACTCTTCTTAATGTCTCATACAAATTTTTGGCAAAGGTCCTTTCCATGAGACTAGAAAAAATCCTTCCTAATTTCATAAACAACACTCAGACTAGTTTTATTAAGGGGAGATACATCTTGGAGAATCTGATTACGAGCTGGGAGACAATGGAATGGACTAGGCAATCCAACCAGAACTCTGCCATGTTATTGCTTGATTTTGAAAAGGCCCATGACAAAATAGAATGGACCTTTTTAAGAGTAATGTTAGAAGCTTTTGGCTTCCCTAAAAATTATTGCAATGTAGTTGACACTCTTCTTAAAGACACAACTGCCCAAGTTGATGTCAATGGTGTTTTATCTGAAGAAATCATCCTTGGAAGGTCTATCAGGAAAGGATGTCGGTGCTTTCCCTGGCCCTCTTTATGATCACATCTAATGCCCTGCAATATCTATTAAGAGATCAAACATACTCCCCTAAAGTTACAGGGATCATGCTCCTTGACTGAAATGAACTTATAAACATCTAATTTGCGGATGACACTACCATATTTGTTGAACTTGATGAGAAGAATTCAGAAGTGCTCATGGGAAAACTTAACTTATTTTGTCAAGCTTCTGGTGCAAAAATCTTGATGGCCAAATCCAACCTTCTTGGTTGATCTGATTCCCCACCTACCTGGCTTCAGAACTTTGAGTTTCAATGGGGGGGCCATAACAAGCTAGTCAGGTATCTGGGGATCCCATTTTCCATCAATCCCAACTTAAAAGAAATGTGGCTCTGGATTAGTGAGAAGATTATTAAAAAATTAGAGAGCTGGAACATGCATCATCTCTCCCTTGCCGGGAGGCTTCAAATATGCCAAAAAAATCTCTCTTCTTATAGTATTTATTTTGCATCTGTTTGGTCTTTCAGTAGCTACTAGGTAAATGAAATTAAGAAAAGAATTAGAGCCTTCCTATGGTTTGATGGGAAAGGAAAAAAGAAAAGGAATATGGTTAACTAGGAATGGTGTTGTATGGAAAAAATGGATAGTGGTTTAGGTCTTAAATATCTAAGATTCCAAGGAACCGCCTTGGCAGCAAAATGGATTGCCAAGGCTATGGCAGGTGAAGAGCCCTGGAAGGTGCTAGTCAGAAATAATATCCTTCAAGTTCATCATAAGCATGCAAAGCAATGGAAAGGCTTACCCCTGTGTGATATTCTTCTGAACAAACACCCCATGTCCCCAGCTGGGTCAGTGGTCTTTAAAAGCATATGGAAAGCCTGGGAATTGGTTAAGCATAAGGTTAAATTCAAATACTGCAACGTCCAAATTGATGGCAACATTAAGTTCCAAACCTACTGCTCCCCATGGTGGAACCTGGAGCATAACAACAAGCCCCTTACCCTCTTGCAGGGGTGCTCAGCAAAAAAATGGTACCAAGCAAGCATCTACACATTTCACAATATTCTTGAGAATGGTCACCTTAAAACCCTTGACAAGTTGGTTTGTGAGTTTAGTCTAGATATATCCAATTCTAGAACTTTAAACACCTTGGCCAAAATCTGTAAAAGTGCCTCCTTTCCTCTTCAGCCTTCTGAGAATTGTGCCTTAGATTTTGATCTTGTTTGGAATAATGGCTCACCTCTTATTGATATTAAAGAAAAAAACCTGTATAAAGAATTAATGAAAAATGTTTTTGTTAGAGATCATGTTAATGCTTGTTGTGGTACTAATGTGGATGATTATAAATGGAGAAAAAACATCTCTTCTATCTGGCAGAATGTTAAAGAGCCCAAGAAGGTTTGTTTTAGATGCCAATTGCTTTTACAAAGACTCCCTATTAAGTTTAATCACACTAATGTGGATATTTGCAACATTTGTAGAGCTCCTGAGACTACTATTCATATTTTTTTTTATTGTTTCTATTCTAAAGAGGTTTGGAATATGTTCTATAATAATATAACAATATGGAAAAATGATGGGTAGCTTAATTGGGTTTAGATTTTATTTAATTCAAGGAAGCTTAAAAATGAATTACAGGGTTTCTAGGACTGCTTGTCTACTAAAATTATGTATTCATTTGGAAAGCTAGAAACAAAGAGAAGTTTCAAGGGTGTAATAGAGGCCTTACCGAGTCTAATAAAAGACTCACATTCCTTTCCATTGCATTGCAGGTCACTAGGATAATGGAGAACTTGATGGCTAAACTCGTGAGGTTGATCTCGGATGGAGTAAACAAAGTTGAAGTCAAGTTTGATCAAACGTGACACCTTAATCAGGGAGATGTAGAGATTTTCCTCCAAGTGCTAAGGGAACTCCAACTTGCTTTCAACGTAGCTCAAACTTCTACACAGCTGGAAGTGAATTATGGAGTTCCATAAAGAACTTAAATAGCAAAGTTGAGGGGAAAAAGGAAGCCAACAAAGATAGAGGACTCAAATTCTATCCAAACAAAGGAGAACTTATAGCATTTGGTGTTGTCAGATCCATCATTGGAAGTAGAATTTCCTTTTCAGGTGGTTGATATCATGGAATTAGCTGAAAGAAAGTTCTTAAAGCTACTAAAAAATGAGATTGTGTTGGTTCACCAAAAGGAAATCCTGTATGGGCAGCAAGATCAACTCAGTTTGGCTATGTTTTTGCAAGCATTAGAGACCTTCAGAAAAGAGCTCAATGTACAAACAAAGCTTGAGAAATCTAGAAAAGATAGTGAAAACAGAAATCTAGAAAAGGAAAGTTAACTAAAATCTGCAATTATGTTTTCAAAATGATGTCGTTCCCATGTTGTATTATGGAGTCAATTCTCATGCTTAGAGGCATATGTGTTGTAATGTAATGTACAATTAGGAATATGGTTATCCTAGCTCTAAGGTGGTACAAGAATACTGAAAGTCTGGAATCCTAATTGTAATTGGCTAACAGCAAGTTCTAGCGAGCTGTAACCACATTGTATTTTTCTATGTTTTGTTGTTCATACTATTAATAATAATAATAAAATATCTAAACAATAATCATTTCTATTTGCTAAGTCTCATTGCAAAATATATTTCAAATTCTTATACTACATTTTAAAATTTTATATATTTTACTTATAAAATATATTTTGAAGATAGATAATTTACTTAACATTCCTTAATTAAGTGTGTTTTTTTCTAGATTTAACTATGTGAAATTTATTTGCATCAACATTTCGGATCATGTGATCCATCATAAGGATGAAGAGAGCTGAGAGATAAAAATGGTAGATTACAAACCAAGCTAGGATAAAAAGAAAAGGGGGAAGAGAAGAAGTTGCACAAGATTCAAGAAATAATTAATTTGAAGATTAAAAATAAAAACAGAAAAAAAAAATGTCTAAAGATGTGAGAGATAAAAAAAGAAGAAGATAAAATAACCAAAAAAAATAAATATGACTAATTAATTAAAAATAAAATAAGAAAACTGAACTATTTATCTTATATAAAATTTAAAAAGTTAACAATACAAACACATATTTTATCTTTAAAACATTCGATCAAAATTGTTTTTCAATCACCAATATGACCTAATTAGCCATTTCACTCATAAAATCTTTTACTGAATAATAAATTTAAAATATCATTCATTTTATTATATAAGTTTTCTTAAAGCTACTTCTACTTTATTTTGATTTCTATTTAAATCTTGAATCTATGTATGACTATTTGAACAATTTATTTATTTTCAGATAACTTTAGCAATTAAGTATAAGAGTGGACTTTCCTCTGGCCATTTCTGCAATACCGTAGTTTAAATCTTCAGCAATCAGTGGAGAACAGAAGAAAAAGTATCTATGATAGATTAACTAAGGCCATAAAGCTGTGAATACCATACACGTTTATACTGTGCTAAAATATCATGTATTATTATGTTTGTTAAAGTTTTTAATACATAATATTTTTTGTTAAAGATTGGTATAAAAGTTTTAATATTTGATTTTAATTCAATTAAATTAAATTTACACATTAAATATAGTGATTCAAGTTGGTCATATTTTATTTTTTTAATTTTGTAAGAATAAAAAGATGTGTTCTTATTTAATTCTTAAATCTTTTTTTTAAATTAGAATAGTTAAATTTATTTAAGGCATGTGCTTATCTTGTTTCAAGTCATAGGATGGGGACACATGTCATGATATAATTTAGTCTTATCTAAGAATTCTTTATTCATTATCAAAGTTAATTAATTTTTATTATATTATTCACCATCCATTATTCATATTTACTTACATAAATAGAGCTTATGTTATTACAACAATTTCTTTGTTTCATTCTCACTTTCAATGATAGTTGTTTAATTGAGTTGTTTTTTATTGAGAAAATGCATTACATTAATAAAAGAAAAAGAAAGCGACCACTTTTGACCCCTTTTTGTTGCCCATTTGCACCATCATTTTCTAGACCTAGTCACCAAACTCTTTTACACATTCAAATCAACCGTATTAACAATTAACATCATCAACAAGCTAAATATATTTTTAATTTTTATTTACATTTATCAGTCTTAACTAACTTATTTATCTAGGTTAATTGTTGGTTAATTTATCTAGGTTAAGCATATTTTAAATCTCAATTTATATTTATCACATTTCACTCACAAATTTATCTAGATTAAATCCCTAATTTTGTAGACCATCTCATTATTTGTACACAATGCTTATTTTTCCTACATTTTGATAAAAATCATCTTTGAATTCCTTTAGTATTACTCTAAACTTTTAGGTCTTCTTTTCATTCTTAATGAAATTCTAATCTAATTTCTATCTTTTATCATCTTTAATTCATATAAAAAAGTTTTTTTTAGATAATTTCTTTTGATGCCTTTTTATTCTACTTTGTTGCACCTACATCCTTCTTGAAGACATACATTTGGCTGCTTATTTTTAAATTTCTATACTCACTTAATTGTTAGTTCCATTTTCCAAACTTTGAAATTCTTTTACTGGTCCATTAATGGCTAACACATTGATAAATTGTAGGCACCATTTGTAATGTTGACTATGTTTTGCATATTTGGAAGAAAATGAATAAATTTATGTATAATTTTCATTGCTAAAACCTTCAAAATCCCTAAGATCGTGATACCCAAGACTCTTTAGTTCATTATTGTCACCAACTGATTTATCGTGATACTTTAGCTTTCTATGAGAGTAGACAGCTTGTCGTTAGCTTCACCATGTGTTGTATGCTACGTGTACGGCTATATGGTTTTAATTTAAATTTTGTAGAATGGAATGCACATTTTTGGTAAACAAAATTCAACTAATCGTGATTAACTTTTTATAAAGTAATTAAATCATTCAAAATTTGATCAAAATGTTTGTGAAAGTTCTTAATATATAAGAAATGTGTGTATGGTTAGCTGTAAAGTTCTTAATTTTTTTATAATATGGGATAGAAATCTTTTGTGTATATATACAATGATTTATATAACGTCATATATTTAAAAAATTTATTAATAATAAAATAGATTATAATTTGAAAGTTCATAGTGGTGGACATTTTACAATTATTTTATTCATTGTAAATATTACTAACAAATATAAGAAAATACAATTTTATTTATATATATAATTCATGATTTATATTGTCATTTAAAATTGTTAAATGGAAGGTTGTATCCTTTTTGTTGCTTGGGTTGGGAATATATCATATGTGAGATGGATTCACTGATTTTAGTTTTTATTTTGAACAACGAGAGTTATAATGGTTCTTCTTGACATTTGATTGTATTGGTGGATCAAATTAATTATATTTCTTAAAACTTTTATTCCATCTCCTATATTCATATTTGTCATGAATGGAATATGGTTGCTAATTCTCTAGCTAAATGGGTGTCAAAGGCTCCTAGAGGATGGGATATTTTTAATGGAGAATTTGTATCCTCTTTTAAGATTACTTATTTTATTCATCTTTTTTAGTCATTTTTAGTGCAAATGGTTGATATAACTGTGTATTATTATAAACAAAAAAATTAAGGTATCAGTACATAATATATATCATTAAGTTGTAATCATACCTATGTACATCAATAAAATAGGAAAAGTACATATTCCACCATTTTTCTTACTATTTTCACACTCTCTTTGGCATTGTCACCTTATTCTAGTGTTTATCTCAACATATTTTTGTACATAAACTAACAATACCCAATAAATTTCTTAGCCTTCAACAATTTAATCCCCAATTTTTAAAATTCATACCAAGTCATACAATGTTTAACTTCTTTCACTAAAGTGCATGTTTGATTTTGTCGAATGTATAGAAACATGCATGTGGCCATGTCTCCTTTATCAAAAATTTTCTTTTAACTCATTCCAAGCTAACTCTTTTTCCAAACTAGATTACTATCAAAAGTTTTGCATGCCAGAATATTCAAATTTATCACTTAATATGTTATATTGAAAGAAAAGTTAGAGGACAGTACACTATCATAAATCATATAGAACCTCAAAATAAAAATCATTCTAGTACAATATTTGAATGTGTATCAAATCATATTAGACCATTGTGCATTGTACCCTCTTTTCAAATAAATACTACACATTAAGTATATGTCATTCATAAATTTTTCATGTGTTTGAAACATGTGAAAGAAATAGGGTTTGACAATGGGTTAAGGAATTTCCAAACTTTAATCATCACATATCATAACTTTCATGGTATTCATTAACACATCATTGGCGCGTTATCAAATATAATCATAATTGCATAATATTTAAAGGTGAGTTCAACAATAAGAAGAAATAATCTAAAGAAAAGATTAGCAAACAAAGAGAAGAAAAAACTATGCACAAACATGTATGAAAATAGGATAGACATCAAAGATAGATCAAGTATAGAGTTCTCATTTGAAATATAATAATGAAGGTTGTAAGAGGGTGTTTGCATCAAGATGAGAGCACAAAAGAGAAAAAACTATGTACAAACATGTATGAAAATAGGATAGACATCAAAGATAGATCAAGTATAGAGTTCTCATTTGAAATCTAATAATGAAGGTTGTAAGAGGGTGTTTGCATCAAGATGAGAGCACAAAAGAGTAGCCAAATATGGAATTAAAAAAAAAATGCATACATGCTCCAAAAACTGTGAAAGAGTAGAAACTAAATTCGTATGGTTGCTCTATATTTGTATTCAAAATTTGAATCATAGTGTCTTTTACTTATGTATATATTTTTCTTTAAATAGGATTGTTCTATATTTCATTTTATATGCTTTGAAAAATAATATATTATTTAGTATTTTTGTGAAATTTATGCAACATGCACACACACTTAGTGATGTAGTTTTTAAGATGCACATCAAATAATAATAATAATAATAATGTTTTCAATAAAATATATCTTTTAGTTCTAGCTCCTAACTATCTTGAACTACTAATTGACTTTGAGAAATACTAAACGCAACAAATAATAGAGGAGTGCACATTAGCCACTCTATTGTATTTTAACAATAAAATCCATAATACTTTTGTGTGTTCTTGATGTTTGACCTTGCTAATCATAATCATTGTTAGAAAGCCTTTAGTATTTTTGAAACTCCATCTAGAGCACTATAATTATTGTTCTTATTACATCTTCAAAATTTGAGTTTACACTTCTTGAATCAATATTCAATGCTCAAATTTAGTTAATTTTAGAAAAAGGAAGTGACCACTCTTGAACCTTTTTTGTTGCCCATTTCCACAAATATTTCTTAGATTTAATCATAAAAAAAAGTTACACATTCAATTCAACCATATTAACATTTGAAGTCATCAACAAGATATGGATATTTTAAATCTCTATTTATATTTATCAATTTTAAACTCATTGATTTATCTAGATTAATTGGTCTATTTTCTCTTATATTTTTTAGACCTAGAGTAATCTCATTAATTTTTGGTTATGGTTATTTTTTCAACATTTTGATGAGATCAATCTTTGAACCCTGTTGATGGTGTTTTTATGCACTTTTCAACACAGGCAGTGCGTAGGTGCACTACCTCTCTTGAAAGACAATCTTCCACAATCAGATTGTAGAACACTATCCCAAGGTCTCTAATGTCAAGTCTTGACAGTGCTTGGAATATCTCAGTTGTTTGATGTGATTTGCTGGAATCACAAGGCAGTCTTATGGATGAGTTACAAAGCATGGAAGTTGGGTTTGCAAATGCAGTTTGAAAATGCTGAAAGTGAATGAACAGTGGCTGTCCACTCAAAACAGCAAGTTGAAACCCATCAAGTTCATCTGATTTAGCTTCATGGTGATGCTTTGGGTCCTACTCTAACCAAGGATTAAAAAAAAAAATAGCAAAAGGAGAAGGGTTAAAAAAGCTATTATAATCCTAAGCTACGAATGAACAGTAACAATGGTGGCGCTAAAGTAGACAGGCTTCTAAACTGGTTTTGCTTGGCCAAGAGAAACCTACAGTTGCACAAAACTAGTGCAATCTCCTAAGGTCTGCTGATTTTCAGATTGCACATGCACATCATGAACATGCAATTGAACTAAGTTGCAGCATTGAAATAAAGAAGCCCAGGCTAACTTTGCACAACAACTTGTCATCAACAAGTGCTAAAAGTATGGGTTGAAAGCTCATCAAATACGAAAACAACAATTTCCATTATCACTTCCATTCAAGAAATTAACATTAAAACTAACATGGAAGGAAAAACCATGCATGCAAGATAAGCAAAATCAAAGAAAACATCCATAAAATCATGCAATGTTGTCTTCTATTGCTGCAAATGCTTTTTACAACAGCTCTCCAACTCTTACAAATGAGGGGCAAGCCCCTATTTATAGTTTTCCAAAGCCCAAATGAATGGCTAAGATTCAATTACATCGAGTGGCCCAGATTCAATTATATTAGGGTTTCACCTACCCCACAATATTCAACAATTAAAAATACATTCCTTATCTTTCCCCTGTTTTGTCATCTAGTGCAAGTTACTGTAGCAATTTTGTCATTTAGCTGATTTCCCCTTTTCACTGTAGCTAAAACTACCTGAAAGTTATCTTTTGCTTAATGTGCTTGCAGTGTTCTTCCTTTGATCAAACAAGTCCATTGACGATTGGCATCAATGGATTGGTGGCCCCTAATTCAAGCAGAAAGCTCTTTAGAAATCATCATCATCTGGAAAAAGGTAGGACAACTCCCTCAATGGGCCTCTTCGATAGACCTACAGAAGGCTTCTTGACTCCTGCAAACACGAAGTGTCGTAAGTGCATTTATACATGAGTTAAGGAAAATGTCAGTCAAACCTACAAATTCCCTGTTAGATCTATCCATGCATCATCAAAAGATCTTGATATTCATATTTGGAGCTCATTTGGACCCTAAACATTAATGCATACTTCAAGGGTGCGAGCGCCAGAAGAAAGCCAGAAGGCAGACAGCGGACGGAAGCCAAAATAGCCAGGAAGAAGGCAGGCTCCCGGATGTTCAAAACAGCTGGGAAGGAGGTAGGCTCCCAGATGTTCAAAACAATCAGGAAGGAGGCGGGCTCCCGGATGTTCAAAACAGCCGAGAAGGAAGCAGGCTCCCGGATGTTCAAAATAGCCAGGAAGAAGGGAGGCTCCCAGATGTTCAAAATAGCCAAAGAGGGACGAACTCCCAGAAACAGTGACGGAGGACTCGGCCTCTGGAGGCCGGGAAGGAGGCAGCCGCCGAATGATCCAAAATGGCGATGGAGAGGCAAAACCCCAGAAACAGCCACAGAGGGGCTGGGCTCCGGAGGTCGAGAAGGAGGCGGTCGTCGGATGATCCAAAACAGCGACGGAGAGGCAGAATCCCAGAAACGGCCATGGAGGGGCTGGGCTCGGGAGGCCAGGAAGGAGGCGGCCGCCAAATGATCCAAAACGGCGATGGAGAAATGGCAGGGGCCGGGCTCGAGGTCAGAAGGAGGCAAACATGATGTTCTAAATGGGTGAATGGAGAGGTGGGAATCTCTGGGGGCGGGGGGAAGGAATGGTGGATGGAATGGAATGGAAGGAATGGAGGAATGGTGAAGGAGGCAAAATTGGCCGATGTTCCAAAATAGCAAAAGGGGGACGAAGCTCCGAAACCACCGAAACTTAACCGAATGTTGACAAAAACTTGGCAATTCATTTATGCACTTCAAACACATCCCACATCCAAAAAAGGTTGCCCCCAAAGTCAAAAATGAGGAAACAGGAGCGATAGGGGTCCGCGGATGTTTCCAAGCAACCAAGGAGGAAGGGAATTCCGGAGGAAAAGTTCTGAAACCATCGAAACTTAATGGAACATTAATGAAACCTTGGCAGTTCATTTTAGCACATCAAACACATCCCAGATCCAAAAAAAGGTGACCCCAAAGTCAAAAAATGAGGAAACGGGAGTGACGAGGGTCCACGGATGTTTCCAAACAGCCAAGGAGGAAGGGAATTCCGGAGGGAAAGTTCCGAAACCATCGAAACTTAACCAAACTTTGACGAAACCTTGGCAGTTCATTGAAACACCCCAAACACATCCCAAATCCACCAAAAAGTTGTCCCCAAAGCCAAAAATGTGGAAACTGGACCGACAGGGGTCCACAGATGTTTCTGAAATAGCCAAAGCAAGACAAAAGGTAGAAAGGGGATGGGGGACTTTATTTCTCCGTAGATTTCAATACCCCAAGCAGGTGAATTTGGGTAGGGGAATTTGATCGTTTGAAGGCACATGACCAATTTGGGCTTGGAAATGGGGCATGCAAAACAAGATAAGAGCAAAGTAGCCTGTCGGGAGCGAAAAAAAGGGAGTCCCTGCCTACGGCGGGGCGTGTGTGCAAAACATGCACAACAAACCCCTTTAATGATACTCTAATATTTTAGATCTTCTCTTCATTCTTATGAAATTTTAATCTAATTTTTATCTTTTGTCATATTTTATATATATCTAAAATATTTTTTATGCTTGAGTTGCTTATTATAATTTAATACACAATTTATTCTATTTTTTAATACTCATATTTGAAGATTTATTCAAATCTATTAATGACTAACATTTTGAGAAATTGTTGGCACTATTTCTAAAGTTGAACATGTTCTTTGCATTGGGAAGAAAATGAATGAATTTATGTATATTTTTTATTGTCAAAACCTTTTAAAAAATCCCTAAAATCTTAATACTCAAGACTCTTTTATTCCACGTTTATTGCACATGAACGAACCACTAATGTGTTCTTGATATGCTAGCGTATTCTCTATTTGAAAAATCACACTACGCATAAACACTTGAGTGGTGAATTGTTTATGCCACCAAAAAGCTACAATTGCAAAAAGATATATACTTTGTTCATCACCAAGAAAACATCATTGAAGAATAATTCCGGTGTATAAAGGATATTTCCTAGAGGTGTATGGTTGAAATTTTAAAAAACGGTGTAGTTGCCATTTATAGATTGTGTATGCTTATAGTGCTCTCAAATCCTTAACTAGTTCTCTCTATAAATATGTAAATCTGTCACACTCTCATGTTTGGAATTTCATATATACTCTCTATAACTTGAGTTTTTTGTAATCTAGGATTTTCAGATTAAATATCAGTACATAGTTTTTTCATTGGAATTGCTTCCATGTTATGTTAATAGGATTAAACCCTATTCTTAAAAAGTGAACTCATCTCCCAAAAACCTTACATATAAAACCCTAGTACCTCCCCATGTCATCTACTTTTAAAAAATTAGGTGCTTCTTAGGACCTAGAAAGAAAATCCTATCTGTCTAAGATAAGAAATTAAAAATGGTCATAGCAAAAGAAATTTTAACCTACCATATTGTAAATCAAATGGATAAGAGAAGCCCTAACATTATTTAAAAGAATTTTTAAGAAATCATTAGAAGTGGTCCCCCTTGTATAACCCATGGAGATTTGACTTGGGAAAATTGGCTGTTTCAAATTGTTTTGTAGATCTTGATTTGATCAAATTGACAACTAAGAGTCAGAATACAAAATACCACATATAAAGAGATTTAAAGGAAATCAAATTGTCCGGTATCAAATATGATATGTTTGGACAAGATTTCAATGCAAAATAATTATCAATTGCATGCATTACCAATCAAATGCAAAAAGGATAGAACCAAACACAAGGCTAAGTGGTTGCCCCACTACAAGGAAAAAAATCAATAATTGGCAATTATTACCTATCCCAAATTATGAAGATGATACTTTTGTTTTGAAAGCCTTTGACTAGTACTTCCAAGACATTTACCATGGTATTTATCAGGTAAAATGAGTTGGTGTTAAATATAGTTAGCTAAAAGATGCCATGTTTTTGGCTCTATATATGCAAAATATGCATTAAAAAAAAAAACTATTTGATTGTGGAAACTATCTTACAAAGCATATTCAAGATAATTTGGCTAACCTTCAAAAGTAGGGTCAATGAAATAATTGATGTGGTATTGACTTTTATTCTAAATCATCTTCATCCTCTAGCAAGATATTTTGAGGAGTAATTAGAAATCCTAATGGCTTCAAGTGAGCTATCTAAGGGTAAAAATAGTCTTATTCAAATATAGAATTTTCATAATAAATAAACATGTGTAGCATTGAAAATTTCACACTATGTTTAGCTCCCTCCTATGTGCTTGGACCTAGTTATGCATTTAATTTGTCAGTTTTATAATAATATTTAGAAAATCAGAAGAGGAAATGAAAATAAACATTTAATAATCATTTATCAATAAGGTCCTGAAAGGATAGGTTTAGGCTAGGGAACCCAACACCCTTGACCAACCTATTTTGGCTAAATTTCAAATATGTCGATGTCAAAATTTTAATATTTGAAAATCCAAAATCATTTGTCGACTATAAATATTTGATTTTTGACAAATTAAAGAATTGCATATAAACACAAGTCATTTCACCATTTTGTTCCTAGTGATTTTGAAGAGAAAATTAATTGAGAAATTCAGCAATGATGAGAAAAATTATAGCAACATTATTTAAGTCAAGAATCATTTTAGCATTGCATCATGTGTTCATGTGATTATGTTTATGTTTATGTTATTTGTTTTGTGAGTACTAAGACTTTCAAGAATTCAAATCAAGCATCAAATTTCTCCTTGAAGGTGATGAGTACATTGACTTTAGTCCATCAAGGAATGTAGATATGAGTGGTGAGTTGCAACAATTGTCAATTTATCACTTGTTTATCATTTAGCCTCTACCTGGCCGAGGGTAAGCTCTCTTTTACTATTATTCCCTTACCCCTATAGTGTGTATTGGGTTATGAGTAGTCAACTTGTGGCTACCTTAACTCTTAATTAAGTTATATTATCATTATTATATTGTTATTTAGTTAGTTAGGTCGGCCTAGGGCTTATATAGGGTTATCTAAGTTGGCTTGGGTGATATCCTAGGCATAACTAGATATATATAGGAGGTTGTGAGTCTTATTTCATCATCATGTTGAGTATTGTGTTCCTATTGAAGACTATTGGAGGTATCCCCCTTGAAGTGGATTAAGAGGTTGCCCCCTCGAAGTGGCATATATTATCAAGTATTTTCATCATATTTCATATTATATTCTTCTTTAACTCAAGTTATTCCATTACAAGTGGTATCAAAGCATGATCTTGGCACCATTATGACAAGGAATTTTTTTCAATTTTGGAGGTCATTTTGTGAAACCCATATCTCCTAGATTTTGGAAAAAAATTGTCTAATTTTTAAAGGGTTTTTGAAGGAAATTTTCAAGAAACTACAATTCATATTTTAGAATAATTGGAGCAGAATTGAGTGAGTTATTGTAGAATTATGGTTTCTGCCCAATTTATTTGGAAAACACATATCTCCCACATACTGATTATCTTAATAAGGGGGAACCATAATTCTACAATAAATCTCTCAATTCTAATCCAATTCTTCTAAAATTTGGACTGTAGCTTTTTAGAAATGTCCTTCAAAAACCCTTTAAAAATTAGACAAAGATTCTACAAAATCTGGGAGATATGGGTTTACAAAATGACATCCAAATTTGAAAACAAATCCTTGTCATAACGGTGCCAAGATCATGCTCTGATACTACTTGTAATGAAATAACTTACACAATAGAATAAAATGATATGAATTATGTTTTAAATACTTGATAATAATATGCCACTTCAAGGGGGGGAAACCTCCTAATCCACTTCAAGGGGGATACCTCCAATAATCTTCAATAAGAACACATTACTCAACATGATGATCAAATAAGACTCACAACCTTCTATATATACCTATTTATGCCTAGGATATCACCTAGGTCGACTTAGATAACCTTATATAATCCCTAGGGTAACCTAAATAACTAAATAACAATATAATAATGATAATATGACTTAATCAAGAGTTAAGGTAGCCACAAGCTAACTACTCATAACCCGATACACACTATAAGGGTAAGGGCATAACATTTACATCATCATAGACATTGTGGAGGTAGAAATACAAAAATGGAGTTTGACTTAGGCAAGCCCCTATATGACACAACATTTCCCCCTCTATTATGTGTGCAGGTTATAGATTTGAAGTGAACTGGAGGAGAATTGAAAACCTAGTTGCTCACTCAAGCATTCAATTCGTAAAAGTCAACAAATTATAAAAAGTGGATTTTATCAATGAAGAATGAAGTTTTGATAGTGAGTCCAGAGAAGAAGAACCCATAGAACAAGAGCAATAGGAGGTTGAAGTTTGAGTTTGAGTAGTTGCTTCCTATTCTAGGGCATCCAACACCCCTATCTAGCTAGATCGAACCCAAATTTATTTGCCAAGTTTTTTGTGTCTACCCTCTATTGTTCTGAACTCTATTTATGTTTGTCAATTTTGTGTTTTCTAGAAATCATCATTTTCATTGTTAACCTAGGTACATCATTGCATTGTCAAAATTAGTTAATTAATAATCAATTAATCACATCCCATACAACATATCACAAAGGACTAAAACCTTGATCCACCATTTTGGCTCTTCCATTGAGGTCAGTAGATCAATTTTAGTGATTTCCACTTGTCATATTCGAACAAGTATGATTAAGGCCCTAGACTCCCTTTTCCAATATCACATTTTGGTGAACCCTAATGTTTTTACACATTCAAATCTTCTAAAATTTGA
Organism: Sequoia sempervirens; assembly: GCA_007258455.2. Lineage (NCBI taxonomy): Eukaryota > Viridiplantae > Streptophyta > Pinopsida > Cupressales > Cupressaceae > Sequoia > Sequoia sempervirens. The sequence goes on from VDFB02000017.1 coordinate 356,336,556, forward strand.
AGCATAATATTGTAAAATCTGAGTGCAATCTTATGTTGTGTTAATTTACCATTTAAGAATTCATATCTTTGATAAAAAAAAGCCATTGAAAAAAGTTAAATTTTGCATAGAATTTTCCATTCAAAAGACAAAAAGGGTTATTTCTAGTTATTGTAAGGTAGATCTAGTCAATAATTGCACTAAAAAATCTCCATTAGGCATTAGGTCATGATAAGCTCTAAAAATAATCTAAAAGCATTTGAATTTGTGATTTATGCATGCATGTGTTGTTGAGAAAATGGAAAGTTACATTGTTTTGTCATCTAAAAAAGATAGAAAAGATTGCAATTTTCAGATTTTTGAAATTATGATCATTTGAATACTACATTTTGCAATTTGAAAATTACATTTTGACTACATTGTATTATTTAAAAAAGAAAAATTGTATACAAAATTGTGTTTTACATATTGTAAAATAATTAAAATTCTTTGCATTTCTAAAAATATGCCTTTATCAAACCTAACCATTTACAGATTAGGATCCTCAAACACTATAGAACATATCAACATTTTGAAACTAGTAAAATTAACCTACTCCTCTAGGGAAGCTAGCACCCTTGTCCAATCAGTTTTTGCTAAAATTTGGATCACAACTCTATCTCTATATTTCATGAGGTATTCTAGTTGTTGTGCTCATAAATTATTTGTACTTTTGTGACTGTGTTGTGTTTTTCATTCCTTGTATGACCACTAAAGTGTTTTGAAAATCATAATAAATTTATGTGCTTCATGACCTAGTTTCTTGTCACTAATACCTATGTCAAATGTAGTTTCAAACTTATGGCTTCATGCAATACAATCACAACTAGTGTTGAGGTTGAGTCTTATAACTCTTTCACACAAGATATTTCCTCTACCCAATCCATCTTGGATTCCCTCCCTAATCCTAAATTACACATATCTTTGTCACAATCTAACCTTCATGTGGACTTGAAGGTTTCTATTTCCTATGTCTGTAAAGATAAACTAAAATATTTAGATAAGCATTTAGAAATAATTCAAGACTACCTAAGTACTAAGGCTTTAGCTAGAGAGATAGTACCTATTATGGTCAAGCTTAGGAAGTTATTAAATGATTCCCAAGGAATAGAAGTGTTGTGTAGCCTAGCTCACATAGTAGATGCTAATGTTCCTGCGGTAGCTAGTTGCACTCAAGCTTTGACTAATGCTCAATGAAAGTAGGAAAATAAGTGTCCTCTCCCACAACAATTCCTTAATTCCCACATTAACACATCTAGTTGTGGCATCGACAATACAATATAACAATGGTCTAAATTCAAGCTTAGCGCTTCCTAGTGGGAATCCTTATAGTTTAGTCGCTTCATCCATAACACCACCATGTCCGTCACCCCTCATAAACATGCAACAGAATAGCCCACCATTCATTCATACTAGCTCCCCATATTCCACAAACTCTCAAAACATATCAACCAACAATTGTGTAATAAATAAAATTTTGAAAAATATGACATCATTAAAATAAAAAATCTCAAACGTAAACCAAAATCAAACTATTGATAAGCCGCCAATGTACCTAACATGTAGCCCGTTGTTTTTTGATATCCTAAAAACACCTATACCACAAAAAATTGAAATACCCTTATTTGAAAAGTATAATGGTAAAAGAGATCCTAATAACCATGTGTCAAAATTTACCGCATTGTGTAGCGACTTCATTTTTTAAGATGTACTCCTAGCAAAGCTCTTTCCTAGAGCATTGAAAGATATGGACTTGGATTTATTTTGTTCATTTTCAAACAAATCAATTACCTCCTTTATACAACTTGTTAATGCATTCCTCCAACATTTTCAAGAAAACATTGGTCGTCAATTTATGTTAAAATATTTATTTCATTGTACCTAAGAAGAAAATAATAGAATTTATAGGATAATACCAATCACCTTACTAGAAAATATCTTATAGTTTTCTAGACATTTTCATTCAAAGAGTGTTTAGAGTAAACTTACAACCTAGTATTCGAGATAAGATATTGTTGATAACATATGCATCTTTTACACACTTGTGCATGGCCCTTCATTTTATTAGATATTTCTTAGTCAATATAAAAGTACACCTTCATCAAATCATACTATTCAATCCAAAGTCGTGCCTCAAAATAATTACCAATCATTCAAATAAAAATAAAAATTTATTAAGATAAACACTCCTCAAACCACTAATAACATTGAAACACAAACTTCACTACCACAAATACAACTCCACATCAATTTAGGCCAAGAGATAGGAAATTTTCACAATTACCTAATTCTCTCCATGCAATAATGTTGTAGTTGTTAAATAAGAACATGATTCAACATATTCCAATTAGGCCTATGGACACAACTAAACCTTTAACAACAAACTTTAATGTGAAAGAATTTTGTCCATATCATCATACACTTGGACATGATATGAAAAGATGTATGTGTCTTAAGGACAAAGTGCAATACCTCATCGACTCTAATCAAATCATGTTGGTAAACATTAATGAAAAAGGAAATAAATTGTCAGTTTCATCACCTAATCAAAACTTATAAATATTTACAAACCCATTGCCATGAAATTCAACAAACTTTGTTCAATGTAGTGATAATGAAGAAGATGATAGTGACATCCAAATTTTTAAACACAATTAAAATTCAACCTTGTAAAGGTTGAACTAATTTGTTTCCTAAAATTTCTTTTACACATATCGATGAATCTATAAATGCATCTCATGGTCCTCTTTATATCACCAGTAGAATCAATGATAAAACCGCAAGGGGAATACTCATTAATCTCATGTGTAATGTGAGTGTGATCACAAAATAATTTTTATATGCACATGAACTTTACAAGGATGACTATGAACAGTCAGAAGCATGGAACTAAAGGCTCATGATAGTTTCATTTTCCCTACGATTGGTTTGATAACTCTTCCAATAACATTCCATCCATTAATAGTATCATCATCCTTGCCTTTGGGAATGATTTTGATCAAGCCTTGATTGAGAATAGGACCCAAGGAGATAGCTCTAAATCCTTCAAAATATTCCTTATAAAAGTCTTCATGAATATGAGGCCAAAGGGCTTGATAAAACTCAACAAGTAGATCATCGATTTTAAGATTTTTTTCATTGCCATGCACCTAAAAGCTTCACAATCTCTTCTATGGAAAGAAGGTGATCATGAAACTCATTGTGTTCAAGGTCTTTTTTTTTTAGGTATGTATCCAACCACACATTCCTCAAGGATAGGGAGTAGGTCATCAGTAGCAGAGTCATCTATAAATAATATTTTGAAGTGCTCATAAAAGGTTTGTAAAATGGCATCATGACTAGTATGGATGGAACCATCATCAAATTTAATGGTAGAGATATATTATTTTTTATGTTTTTGTTGCAGATGATGAAAGATTTATTTTTTTGCACAATCCCCCTCTTTGATCCATTAGATTTGGGTGCTTACTTGGGCAGCTTTTCCTTTATAAGAAGCCAATTTCTAAAGAGCATTCTTAGCATTGATAATTGATTGTTGCACAAAAATATTTTGTGGGTTTGAAGCTAAGAGAGATCAAGCATGTTCAATTTGTCCTTTAAGATTTTTTTTAAGTCTACATCATGGTCTAGTAGCAACCCATCTTTCATAATCCCACAAAAATGAAGTAGACCTAGTAATATTTTTGTCCCACCAGCTAATCCACCTATCTTGTTGAGGATTTTGTTCAAAATTCCAAGTGGTAACTAAACCAATGATATAATCTTGGTTCTTGAGATGGGAGACATTTATTTTAAAAGGTAGACTATAAAATAGGGAAGTGTGGTTGGAAAAATTGAGTGTAGAAAAGATGGGAAGGTGGTCAGAAAGAGTGGCAACAAGGCCAAGATAAATGAGGTGGCAATCATAGGGTAAAATTGGGCAATTGAGGAAGATGCAGAAATGGTCCAACTTGCTCATTTTTCTCAAGTAGCCTTCACAACAATTGATCCAACTATACCAATGAGAAAAATGAGTGTTTCCTTTATCTAAAAGGGGATCATGAATTCCAAGGGAATTATGTGCCAAGAACCAAACTTTGAATTCAGATTGGGACAAGTGAGAAGATTTGTTCCAACTACAATCAGTTGGGTGTTCAACAATGTTGTCACCCCCCAAGATCCAATATGCATTAGAGAGATGTTGAAGAATCCAATTCCATAATTTAGTTCTGTTATTGAGATAATTAGGGGCATAAATGGAGCAAAATCCAATGAGAAAGTCCTAAATAATAAATTTGATCCAAACACAACAATTATTGGGATCAAATCCATTAGCCACAACTTTTTTAGCTATCCAAGGGGCAAGGCCCAAAACAACCTCTCCACTACCATCATCATGATTTTTGTGGAAAAAAAGAGCCACTTGCCAAATGGCAGCAAGCATAGCATCAAAATGACAAGCATTTTCTTTCACTTCTTGGAGCATAAGAACATCGAGTTGATTCTATTGAATAGATTTCTTGACTTGATATTTGTAAACGGGGATCGTCAAACCCCACACCTTCTAGGATATAATATGGCACTTCATTGGGATGAGTTAGGAAGGGTTTCATCATCTGCAAGCAGCACGTTGAACTGGTTTTCCACTAAACAATATCTTAAGACCATAGGGTTGTCTTGATCACTGCAATCATGAGATTACAAGAGGGTCTACTTTTTAATGGGGCTACTAGGTTGGGAGTGTGGTCCTGATGCTTGAAATGAATTTTTTCTAGAGAAATTAGTCTCAGTTTCATCCTTTTGGATGCTCTTTTCCAACTTCAACCTACTTTCTAGAATCGACCACCACTTCTTTGAAATATTTGGCTTCAAGGGGGGAGGGTGGTTGGCAAGGGGAAGAGGGGAAAGATGTTTACTATCATTTTCATCTTTCATCTTGTTTGATGTATTACTTGCCATTTTATTGATGAAGTACATTTATCACATGATCAATTTTAAATGGCTCCTTAAGTTAAATATACATTTAAACATTAATGTTGATTTGTAGCAATAAACATTACCAAAACAAGAACTAAACATATATTTTCTTTCTCTTTTTTTTCTTTTGATTTGGATTATATCAAGATAGATTAATTTTATGCAACAATGAGACTAGAGGATATAAAGCCACAAGAAAGGAATATTAACCTCTCATTCTTTCTACTTATAAATTCTAGAGATGTTTGCTAAGAAGATCTTATTTTTTCTCAATTTTTGGACCTCAAATCTAAAATTATATAAAAATTCAAAATCTAAAATAATATAGTAAATGGTTTTAATTAGCATAATAATAATTTTTTATATAACATCTTAATATGTTAATTATTCTATCATAAATTAATTCTCTCATAATAAAATATGTTAAAAAAATAATTAATATGAAAATTTATTTAAAATCAAACATAAATTAAATTTTACATATTTTTAATCTCCAATAATATTGGGAAAAAAAATTCATAATTATATAAAGACATACATTTCATTCCACATTAATTTGATCTTTTAATATAATTATAAAATTTAGTATAGTTAAATCTCAATATATTTTGATATCATGGAATACATTTGAAATTCATGTTGAAATGGATCTCTTATAATTTATTTAAATACAAAATTTTAATGATTTGGTAACTTTACAAATATTTATTTAAAAAAAAATTCTCTCTTAAATATTTTTCTTTATAAAATTGTAAATAAAATATACATTCAATTTATTATTGAATTGTAGGGATCAGCCCTCTAATTTAAATTAATATTTGTTAAATTTATTTTTATTAATAATATTTATTAACTCTATTTTTTTTATTAATATGTATTAACTCTTCTTTTTTTTATTGGTATGCAGGATGATTGTATTGATATTCATAAAAAGAAATACATTGTTCAGGCCCAAACTAGGCATCCACCATGACTACATCAGAAACTAACCAAACTTGGACTCCAACCAAAATTCACAAACTAAGTGGACGCAACCACCATTTGACCATCATTTTCACCAAAAAATTATTCCGCCCAACATTTACAATACCAAAAAGCAAAGAGTAGTGTTCATATCACCAAACCCCAGAGACAAGAAACCCATAGACCAACACATAACCCCAACCAAACCCTTCTCACCATACATTTTGTTGAGCAAAAACTCAAAATTCCCTCTTCCAAGTCGAGTCTTCTATAGACACCAAATGGAATTTCCTTTTCAAAAACTCTACTCCTTCTATGGCCAAACATCTGTACTCAATGAGAGCCAAGCCATTAACATCCAGAATGAAAGGAAAGTAGCTTACCAAGGTGTTTGGGTCATCCAGGAGATGCAGGTCCCATGGGCATGGGATGCCTTTACCAAGTTGAATCGCAACCAACACTCTATCGAAGCCAACCAACATATCCTTGTGAAAGAGTTCCCGCATGATCACCCGTACATCCATTTTTGAAACCCCAACATCGATCAAACCATCCAACACTCGGGAGGAAATGTCTGAATCTAAATGATACCCTTTGGCATACTCCATGAAAGCTTTCCTAGCAAGACATTTGATAGCTGTGAAGGTCAAATAATCTGGGTGACGAATAATATAGTGCAGCCGAAGAGAGGAAATCGGACCTTCAAAGGAAATTTTCCTTTTGGAGCTCTTCAACTGCACTGGCATCACCATCCCTCCCATTTCCAATTCCTTTGCAGAGACTAAAAGAATAAACCTGCTCATCACACACACAGGGCACAAGAAACCAAACCACC
>VDFB02000017.1:356343427-356484868 GCA_007258455.2 Sequoia sempervirens
GCTTTAAAAGCCGTTCCATCAACATACCACCAATGCCTCAAGTTTCCTTTTGACAGTACAGATGTAACCATATACGGAGACCCCGACCCTTTCCAATATTGTACTAATTTAAGGGGTATCTCCAAAAACTGAGTACCTATTAATCGAGAAGCACCTGGCTCCTCGTCATCCAAGTAAATCGACCCTTCCACACTCACGTCATCTTACACATCCGCTCCATCCACATCTTCCACCGTACCACCACCTTCCACCAACCCTAAGACTGAATCAACTGTCAAAATCCAGGACCTCAGCTGTAGAGAATTCAAACTGAACACAACATACAGCATAACAACAATGCCTAGATCTCCCAAGGACTATGGTCGGCCATGTTTCCGAATGGAACCTCAGGAAACCTTCATAGTCCCACCAAATACAGTTTTTATCAAGTGGGGAGACATGAGTGAGGAAGACCTTGCTGACATCATAGGATGGATCTATAAGGATGCGGTCACATTACCCCCATTACTAGTTCAAATATATGGCAAAGGTTATGACTTCATGAAGGCTAAAGGCTACGATGGTACTAGTGGCCTTGGAAAAAATAAAACTGGCCGAAGGGAACCCATAGAAACTTTTCAAATTCCGAAGTATCTTGGATTAGGGTTTGGATCACTTGCCAATGGCGATCGACGTACCTCTGGACTTTTAAATGAGTGAGTACATGCTTCTGACAGTGTCGAGACTACTAGGGAAACCCTCACCAAAACTGACTCCCACAAGTGGGAATTTGGCTCAGAACGATCCCTAAGTGACTGTTGTCTTGATGATTTGTTTGTCGAACCAGGGGAATTGACCTCTAAACAACGATTTTGGCAAACATTCAAAATTGAACAAGCACCAAATAGTCAAAGCCCTACTACCACTTCCCACAACACACAACAGCCATTATCTGAGCCCCCTCAGTCCAATCTATCTTAAGTGTCAGATGATATTGATAACTAGGACTCTAAAACCTTCACTTCTTATTACGATAATGAATATGACACTAGTGAAGGAGAATATTGGCTAGAGTCCGATGTGGAGTTGGATGATGATAACCTCATCTACAACATCAGTGAATCCATCTGCATGATGTCTGCATCCTCACCCCAATTCACTAGCCTTGACGATGGCATCTCTTTAGTTTACCCTGAACTAGTCGATTAGGACCAACAAGGACCGCCAGTTCTGGACACATTCCAAAATGATGAAGCCATTGCCGAATTGATGGGATTACGAGAAGGCATACCTAGTGGGGACCACAAATCAGGATTTGCTATTGATTTAGACTGCACTGCATACTTCAGCGAGACGGTCAAGTCCTCTAGTCGCAAAAGTAAAAATAAAGTAAAAAATAAAACGTCTCTAGGTGAAAACCGAAAGGCACCTCTTGACAATAAAATAGTAAAAATAAAGGACGTATCTGCGGGTGAAAACCTCTTTGAGGCGCCCAAAGATGGAGGACTGGACTTTCTCCCCGTGCAACAGGAGAAATCGGCCATGCTTATTGAGGACACAATAGAGGATAATATTTCAACTGTAGAAGACCCCAAGATGGTCCTATTTGCCGCATCATTGACTGATGAAGAGAAACCAAAATTTCATAAATTCTTTGCAGAGCGGAAAATCAACTTTGCATGGTCTTATGCTGACATGCCAGGATTGGACCCCAAACTAGTTCTTCATCATCTGCCACTATTACCCAATGCTAAACCAGTCAAGCAAAAGTTGCGCAAAATGCACCCTCAAGTGGCCCTATTGGTCAAGGCCGAGTTAAAGAAATTATTGGATGCTGAATTCATAAGGTCTATAGATTATGCTGAATGGATTTCCAATCTAGTGCTGTTGACAAAGCCAAATGGGATGATTCGGGTATGTACAGATTTTCGAGACCTAAATAAAGCATGTCCAAAGGATGACTTTCCTTTGCCCAACATTGACATCATAGTCGACCTAACTGCAGGACATGAGATGCCATCCCTCATGGATGGTTTCTCTAGTTATAATCAAATCCGCATTGCTCCTGAGGATCAACACAAAACAACATTTACTTTCCCATGGGGTACATACTATTGGAACGTCATGCCCTTCGGTCTCAAAAACGCAGGTCCCACATATCAAAGGGCTATGACCATGATCTTCCATGACATGATGCACAATATAATGGAGGATTATGTAGATGACCTGTTGGCCAAATCAGCAACTAGGAAAGATCATTTGAGGGTACTCGACATAATTTTCAAGAGACTTGAAGAGTACAAAGTTCGGCTAAACCCTAAGAAGTGTCTTTGGGGTCACGTCAGGTAAACTATTAGGGTACATAGTTTCCCAAAGAGGCATAGAGGTCGATCCGGAAAAGGTCAAAGCAATCATAGACATGCCTCCACCCAGAGGGATCAGTGAACTCAGAACTCTGCAGGGCAGGGTACAATCTATTCGCTGTTTCATAGCCCAATTGGCAAATAAGTGTCACCCGTTCTAGTACCTGTTGCGCAAAAGTGTCCCCTTTGTATGGACAGATAAATGTCAAGAGGCCTTCCAACAAATAAAAGATTACCTACTTTCAACACCAGTACTCATGCCACCCATTCATGGAAAGCCGTTGATTCTATACATCTCAACTACTAGTTCAGCATTGGGGGCATTGCTAGCCCAAGATGATCATGAAGGAAAAGAAAGAGCAATCTATTACATCAGCCGCACACTAATAGGCTATGAGTTGAACTACACATACATTGAACGGGCATGCCTCACTGTTGTTTTTGCATCCCAAAAGCTAAGACACTATATGCTCAGTCATCAGACACAACTGGTTGCCAAGATTGATCCATTGAAATATCTACTAAGTCGAGCAGCATTAACAGGCCGGTTGGAAAAATGGGTCATGATCCTAAGCGAGTATGACATACAGTATGTTGAGCGCAAGGCAATCAAAGGGCAAGTAATAGCAGATCAACTGGCGGATGCACCAATTCAATCCACTCATCCATTAGTAACTGATTTTTTCGATGAGTCTATTTTTCATGCAAAATCGGCATCACCATGGAAACTGTATTTTGATGGGTCTCATATAATGGCTCGGGCGCTGGAATCTTGTTTATCACACCACAGGGGGATTCAATTCCTAAGTCATTTAGGATCGCTTTCCCTTGTACAAATAACATTACCGAATATGAAGCACTGGTCACAGGTCTCAAGTTGGCAATTAAGTGGAAGATTTAGACATTGCTTGCATTCGGGGATTCCCAGCTAGTAATCAACCAAGTGACTGATGACTATGAAACAAAGGATGAGAAGTTGCTTCCCTGCAAGAGGATGGTGGACAGTTTCTTGACATACTTTCAATCAATTTCTTTTGAACAAATCCCCAGGGTACAGAATAAGGCAGCTGACGCAATGGCTACTATTAGTTCTCTCCTGGACATCCCTAAAAATGTGTCACAATTTGAGTTCTTAGTAGAGTAGCTTTTGATACCAGCATATGATATCCCAGAATCAGAAATGGTTTGTGAACTTTTTGGTCCCAACTCTCCTTGGTATCAAGACATTTACGATTACCTAAAGTCTCATACCCTTCCACCGAACCTGTCAAATAACCAAAGGAAGTCCATTAGAAAATCTGCAAGGTATGCCATTGTCAGTGACACCCTCTACCGCCGTAGTTTAGACGATACCCTCCTTAGATGTCTTGACACCGACGAAGCATGCACGACCTTATGAGAAGTGCATGACATTATATGCGGATCTCATTCGAGTGGTCCTACGCTAGCTAAGAAACTGACGAGACTTGGGTATTATTGGCTGACAATGGAAAAAGATGCAATTGAATATGTCAGGACTTGTCACAAATGTCAAATACACAGTGACTTGGTCCATGCTCCAGCACAAGAACTCCGGCCCATCACCTCTCCTTGGCCCTTTGCTCAATGGGGACTCGACCTCATGGGTAAGATTCATCCAACCTCATCCAACGGCCATAAATTCATTATTACCGCCACTGAATATTTCACAAAGTGGATCGAAGCCAGTCCATTGACATATATTACTGGCAAACAAATATCAAAGTTTATCCTTAATTACATCATTTGTCGGTATGGCCTTCTGCAATCCATCATCACTGACAACAGACATCCGTTCAAAAACCAAGATGTACGTGAGTTATGTGAATGGTTCCATATCCAACACCACTTTTCATCTCCATACTACCCGCAAGGAAATGGCCAAGCGGAGGCATCCAATAAAACCATTGTCAAGATCTTAAAAAAGACTGTCAATGACGCTGGCCGTGACTGGCACATACAACTTAACCCTGCTCTATGGGCTTATCGAACTAGCATTCGTACACCTACAGGGGCCACCCCGTTCACCTTGGTCTGGCGCTGAAGCCATCTTACCCATTGAGGTCAAAATTCCTTCGCTATGAGTTTCCTTGAAGGGTCTTACTAATGAAGAAGACTACCGACAATCATGCCTGCATGAGCTAGAAATGCTAGAAGAAAGACGACAAAACTCACTGAATCATCTCCAAGCATATCAGAACCGCCTTTGTCAAAACTACAATAAAAATGTTATGGTCAGAAAGTTTGACATCAGTGACCTAGTTCTAATGCAGAACCCCAAGAACCAAGTAGATAGAGAAAAGCCAAGAAAATTTGAACCAAACTGGCTAGGTCCCTATATTATCATATCTTCTTTTGGTTCTGGAGCTTATCAATTAGCAACTCTAGATGGGGGACAGTTGACAGAACCCATCAATAGTTTACATCTATGAAAGTTCTATGCATAGCATCAGAGGATGGAGCTGAGAATCATAAAATACAAAAAAATTGAAAAAAGGATAAAAATCGTCACCTTGATGAAAACCTGGCAAACAGGCGTCTTGGTGACACCAAAAAAAAATAAAATCAAAAATTCAAGAAAATAGTAAAGAGAAAAAATGATTTGTTCAATAGTGAAAACCTGGCAAACAGGCACTTTGGACAAGTACCATGGTGAAAACCTAGCAAACAGGCGCCATGCGTAATCAATCATTGCTCTGCCATCTACTGTCACTTGGTCTAACCTGGCCTAGGATGAAAGGTATTTCTTCCATTATTCCGCAAATCACCATCACATCCTACCCTACCTATCATAGTAGATAAATGATTGACATCAGGTCCTGATGACTGTCCGTCTACCAAGTCAGCAGCATCCTGTCTATGTCCCTTGCAAATGGCTAAGTCTTAGACCTAACTGGGGGAAAAATGTTTATCATGCAACTGCAGTGGATGTCACAAATGATCTTGACAATTGGCAAAAAGTTCTAAAAAAGACAAAAACATTGGCAAAAAGTCCTGAAAAAAGACAAAAACATTGGCAAAAAGTCCTGAAAAAAGACAAAAACATTGGCAAAAAGTCCTGAAAAAAGACAAAAACATTGGAAAAAGTCACGAGAAAGACAAAACATTGGCAAAATGTCCTGAAAAAAGACAAAAACATTGGCAAAAAGTCTTGAAAAAAGACAAAAACATTGGAAAAAAGTCCTGAAAAAAGACAAAAACATTGGCAAAAAGTCCTAAAAAAAGACAAAAACATCGGAAAATAGTCCTAAAAAAAAGGACCAAAAACATCGCAAAATGTCCTGAAAAAAGGCAAAAACATCATAAAAAGTCCTGAAAAAAGATCAAAAACATCGCAAAATGTCCTGGAAAAAGACCTAAAAATCATAAAATGTCCTGAAGAAAACCAAACAAAACATTAGACTGCGCGAGGCACACAAGTGCACTGTCATCTCTGATCAAAGTTAATCAAGTCAATCAGTCCTTGTCATCTGTCTGAACTACGTTGTCTCTGCGCATTTGCTACGTAGGCAAGACTCATGCTTGAGTCCCCGAGACATTAGGTCAGTCCTTTTAGGTTTGTCAAAATAAAATCATGACGCAATCTTGCTCACCAAGACAAAGTCATTGGGCATGTCGAACTACGAGGTCTCTGAGTGTATGATGTAGGCAAGGCCATCTATTGATGAGTCCCCGAGGCCGCACTAGGTCAGTCCATTAGGGTTCATGGCACTACACTGGCACACATGTCAAAAGTCTTCAATCAATTTCCACATAGGGAAATCTCCTGAACCAAAGTAAAACAATCATTTATTTAGCATGGCAATCTCATCGGCATATAGTCAAACACAAGTCAAACTCAGTCAAAAACAAGTCAAATCATCATAAGTAGGTCAAACTATCAAAATTCAGTTAGTCTTCAGATGAGTCCTTCTGAACAATAACCTCTGTCATTTACGCCTTAGGATGTGTCCTTCCTAGGTGTCGTCATCGTCATTCGACATTTTGAGTGATCCTCTTGACACCTAAAGATCACTTTTCGTGACATCAGTATTCTTCAGATGTGTCCTTCTGAAGAACCAACTCTGTCATTTATGCCTTAGGATGTGTCCTTCCTAGGCATCACCATTATTCTGAGGGACCCCTAATGACCATTAGGGATCAAATCCTCTCGACATCGGCATTATTCAGGATGTGTCCTTCCTGAATTCACCAACTCTCGACATTTTCCAAGATCAATCAAAACTTTAAACATTTTTGACATCTCGACATCATCGAACATGGCATCTTGACATCAGAACAATGGATATCTAGATGCACTTGGCAAACACTTGACAATTGTCTTTTGATCTTTTATCATGTTATTAGTTTTTCAGCGAGATCCCACTAAGTAGGATTTAGAGAAGCAGCGACGTAGCATGACAATTGACACGCATGACTACTAGCTTCTCAGTGAGGTCCTGATTATGGGATTTAGAAAAGCAACGACATATCATGATAGGGACTTTATTTTTGTATTCTGGCAATCATGTCACTAGTTTCTCAAGGATGTCCTGAAAACAGGATTTAGAGAAACAGTGACGTTTCATGATCTATCCTTGTCTTTTTCTATTTGTGGTTGATTATGACAACAAGACTGGGGCAATCACGCTCATAGTAGGAGTCATGATCATCCTTGTCTATGACTGTTTGTCTTACGTGATGGTACAACCTTGCACACCTTGATCTATGTCATATCATGGTGTTTCTTGGCCATCATAACAATCTGCCCAATGACGATTAAGAGCAATAAATATTAAAGTCCTATGGCAATGTTTTGAAGGATTTGGTCTAGGAACTAACATGCATCTTCTTTAGTCTTTCCATCTTCTCTGTCTCATCTCATATAGGCATTGCATCCATATTATCATCCATAACTTTTGCACTAACATTTCTTTGTCTCTTCATATTCTAGTCTTCTCATCCATTTCGAGAGCACACCCATGTTCTTGAACCTGTCTATCCTCTCGAGGGGGCATACCACAACTCTCCTCATCATTCTTCCTCATCTTATTTTGCACTGGGGCATTTTTTGACTTATTTTCTTTGTCACAATGTGACATGCTACATTATGACAAAGAGGGGCAAAATGTAGACACCTAAAAATGACCTAAGCCTGCAAGCTTCATTTTTACCACTTTCATTCTACCATAATTGTGACATTTAATTATGTCCTTGGTCCACATTCGACTATTGATTAAATAATTTATAATTATTTAATTAATTCATATCTTTGTTTTCTTCATGATTATTAAATAAATAAATTTTATTTATTTATTAAATACGTCATTAACTGTCTAAGTCTTCCTTTAATTAAATAAATTTCTTAATTTATTTAATTTCCCTTTCTGCATTTAATTATCCCCGATTATTAAATAAATGAATTAAATTTATTTATTTAATACGTCACTGATTGGCTTAATTAAATAAATTGATTAATTTATTTAATTAATTGGTCTTATCTCCTAAATTAAATAATTAAAATTAATTATTTAATTGCTCATTTAATATTCCTCTCATTTTAAATAAATTAAATTATTTAAAATGTCATGTCAATCCTAACTGTCAGTCCTTTTTGATAAATAATCTAAATTTTTTTTTTTTAATATCTCTCAAAATCCATAATTTGAATTATTTTAATTCAAATTAGTAATTAATCCTCCAAAAATCAAGCAATCGGGCAGATTCTTGATTTTTCAAATCTTATCTTCAGTTCACATCTTATCTCTTTGATTTTTCGAATCTTGCAAATCAGGCAGTCTTATCTTATTGATTTTTCGAAAATCTTTATTTTCTAATTAATTTGTCTCATTTATTCTCCACCGTCGATCCAATTTATTTTGACCATTCGATTAAGGATTTTTCCCTAACCCTAATTAGGGATTCTTAGGTTTAATCTGGATCGTTCATTTCATCAATTTATCTCGTCCGTCCATTCAAAATGGCCTTTTCTATAAAATGCCATCTTCTTCTCATTTTTGGAACACACACACATGTTGACATTTTACGTAATTACTATAGGCATTCATATACTTAGTTTCACATATTTCGTCATAGGCATTTGATTAATATTGGCATTTGTTTAGATATAGACATAGGCATTGGCAATAGTCATAGGCATTTCAAATCCTTCGAATCTTGTTGTAGGGCTTAGGCTTTTTAGATTGCTCAAAGTACAAATCTGAGGGCAACATTATCCAGCAAGCAAGAAGGTGTAATGAAGGTCAATCATGGAAGATGGAGACAATCGGTGATATATTTCTTTTCGTTTTCATTTGATTTCCTTTGTACTTCGTTATATCATTGGATTTTTATGATATTTGTGCTAACCATCTAACAAATCTGATTTTCCTTTGATTACACATGACATGGAGGTACTATATAGTACCTTGGGATTGGGACAAGATCTCATAAATGAGGTACTTGTCCCCATGTGGGTGAGAGGACATATGGGGAATTAAAAATTCCTCAAATATTCTCATGGGGATGAGAGAAGGAATTTAAAACTCCTTTAAATGCATTGGGGGATTAAATGTGAATTAAAAATTCACATAGGGAATGGAGATGCCTTGTCCAAAAAGATAAAGCATTTAATAAGATTGACTTAGGACAAATGACATGGAGTGATTAAGGTTGTGCAAGTACTTGATTAGACTAATTAATGACATATTAGAAGAGGGTTAGATTTCACATGTGACTTGATGTGACAAATCAAAGGTCACATGGGGAAGAGAAAAAGGAATTTAATATTCTTTGGAAAGATAAAAGGAATTAAGAAATTCTTAAGAGGTCAATTATGCTAGTTAATGAAGGATTAGAAAAGGGTTAGGTGGCTAAAAGAAATTAGAGGCCAACTTGCAAAAGTTGGAGGATGTGACATCCTAATCAAGGATTAGGCATGTACACATCCTTAATGATGAGATTAGAAGATAGATTAGGATTAAATAAAAAATGACGGAGGATGTGACATATGAGGAATTAAATAAATGTCATTTATTTAAGTCATTTGATGAAAATGAGGATTAAAGAGATAAGGTATTTATTTATTAAATAGATACTTTAGGGATTAGAAAATTTTTAGAGGGATTAATTAAATAATAGTGATATTACTTAATTAATGTGGATAAGGGGATGTTTAGACAAAAGGGGATAAATTTGGATAAATTAAGTGTCCAAATTTAGGTGTCTACATTTTGCCCCTCTTTGAGATGGTGTTACGAAATAACATCATTTCAAAGAATATTAAAACATAGAAACTAGAAGAAGATTGTTAGATTGGGAAAGATGCCCCAATCATTCAAATGAGTGACTAGGAAGAGAAAAAGAAAATTGATGAAAAATTATATGAAGGATGCCCCCTCGAGAGGACATGCGGGTTCAAGGGAACACGAGTGTGCTCTCAAAATGGATTAGATGAGCAAGGGGAGATGAAGAAGATGATGCAAAGGGATGGGTAAGAAAGGATGAAAAGGCGATAGGAGATTGGGAGGGGAACGTGATGAAGGATGAATGAATGGGGGGGATTTTGATAGATGATAGGATGACGAATACATGCAAGAGGATGGAATGGAAAGTGAAATGCAATCCTAATACAATTTTCCATCTTCAGAGCACTAATTTTTTCTATAGCAGAAGACATGATACACCAACGTATAAATGACCAAGGCAGATTAGTGTCTAATGCATAAAACAAACATAACAAAAAAGAAGGCTATCCCAACACCCCAAAGTTGCGATGACCTTGGTTAGGCCAGGTATTGGGATAACCACAAGCACACAAGGATTCCCTAGCATAACACAAGACCTTAGAGATCTTGGTGGGTACTACGTGGGACAACCGAGAAGACAAATAAAATATCAAGATACACCCCTATGTTGACTAGTCAAAACACGACATGATATGATGGATCAAGGCGACCATGACAAGTGATGATAGGGAGCTCAAATGATAAACAAAAGCCAAAAGCATCAAAAGATTGCAATCAATTTCAAACGTCCTTTGCCATATGATCACGAGGATGGATTGGATTGATGAGGTCTGTTAGGAAGGATGCATCATGTTGAGACCACTAATGGATACTAAATTGAAGGATCGATATGACGTAGGATATTTAGAACCTATTGGATTGGATGATACGAGTGAATCTCATTTGTTAATATCCAGCTAGATAAGGGCATAGCTTGATGACATGACACAAGAGACATGACACAAGATAAGAGACTGACACATCCTAGCGACCTAGGCTGATCAAAGATTAGCCTTGCCTACGTGAAAATGCAGAGCCCTCGTAGTTTGATAAAAGGATGACGATAGACCAGGATGGAAAAAAAAGAAAGACTGATGATAGATGATAAAGGATCAAAGTGGACAATATAGAGTGATGATGGAACCCCAAGGGTGGATCAAATGATCGACCTTTCCTATGTGAAAGCGCAGGGGCAACGTAGTTCGACAAAAGACCAACGACAAGTGATGGATAAAAGATGATGAGATAACCCTAGATAAGGGGATAAAATGATTGGACTGACACGATGGGACATGATAGACCTGTGGGATTGGATCAAAGGATGGTGACTACACAAAGCTTAGGGATGAAATAGTTATCCAAATCATCAAAAGATGAATTAGGAGGATGATATGATGGAGAGATACTAATGACAAGGGATTATAAGATGTGATGAGGAGGAGATTGAAAAGATGTGCAAAAGAAGCAGAAGTGATGATGATAAGATAGATGAAATTGGGTTGCGTGGGGAGTAGCCTATAGCTAGATACCAATGACAAGGGATTATGAGATGGGATGAGGATAGAGGATGGGGGGAGGAAAATGATTGTTTGGATGGATTGGATAGAGGGATAAGGATTTGGATGAGGAAAAGGTGACCAGATGGATAGATGAAAATGGATGCCATGATGGAAGGATAGGAAGACAGGGATGGGAAGATGGATATAAGGATTATGTGGAGGGATAAAAGATAAGGATGGGGAGATGGATATATCGATAAGGAGATAAGGATAGGGAAATGGAAGGGATTGTTCTAATGGAATGAATGATGTCTTCAAGGACTGTATCACAAAGGAAGATAGATGCCCCCACTCTAGATTTGTCATGTGCAGAGAGGCATGAAGGATGCAATAGATAAGGATAGGAAAATAAAGGAGTGAGATGGATGAAGATAGGATGCATGGATAAGGAAGGGAGATTGAGGGTAGCATGACGGGTGGATAAGGAAGGTAGACGAGTGTGAATGGGGGTTAGGATAGTGTGTAGACGAGGGGACTGTATGTGAAGAGGTGTCCAAAGCATGTTTATATGTTTTCCCCTATTGTTATCCAGATCACAAGGAGGAATGAAGGATTAGGATAAATGAGATATGCCAAGCAAGATGTGTAAGATAGGTAGGATGGAGGGGATGAATGAAAATGGCATATAGCAAGAAGACGGGTGCATAGCTGGAAGCATAGCAGGAATCATAGCGGATGGAGGGAATGAATATCAGGAAGCTTCCCCCAAGTGCAAATAGGGATTTACGCATGACGCCTGTTTGCCAGGTTTTCATCATGGTACTTATCCAAGGCGCTTGTTTGCCAAGTTTTCACCATTGGATGAATTATTTCTCTTTACTATTTTATTTTTTGGTTTTTTTTGACTTTTTTGGATTTTTTTGACTTCTTTGGATTTTTTGACTTTTTTGGATTTTTTGAATTTTTTGACTTTTTGGATTTTTTGACTTTTTTGGATTTTTTGGATTTTTTGACTATTTTGGATTTTTTTTTCTTTTTTGTATTTTTTGGCCTTTTGGATAGCATGCGAAAGGAGATTGATAAGGATAGGGAGACGAATAAGTGGATTTAGAATACATGCGATAAGGATATGGATGAAGGACTCAAGCATCAAGTTCCATACGAGGTATTAAGAGCTCATGTTCGAACCGACTGTTAGATGTTGGTACAACCTTATTAGGAGAAATATATTATGCAAAAGGACAAATTAGAGGGATTTGATGGGGGAGATATGTGGCATAATGAATGGGATGTTGGAAAGGGTATGGATAGAATGATGGGGTGGTGAGTTTAGGACCAACATTGGCACATATGGTGATGGATGTGAAAAGATAAGAGGATTAATGGATGGAGAATGTGGGGATAATGGAGGAGATGGAATAGTGAATTTCAGGACATAGGGACCCAAAATAGACTTAGGAGATGAAAGGGGGGTATGATTAGCTTTTGAATTAGCAACTTTGTATGTTCTTACAGATTTTTCATTTGATGGCATTGCATCTTTTTTCTTTGGGATCCACATGGTTTTGATTTTTTATTTAGTGGGCCTTTGTGGTCAATGGGTTTGATTTGGATTGTGGATTTGATTTTTCTTTTCTTCAACATGTCGTTTAGAGGGGACATGGGGAGCTTTAGATTCATGTGGATGTTTGGATTTATGTAGTTTTACTTTAGCATCCAAAGTGTTTTTAGTAGCAATGGGTGGGTGTGAGGAGATGGATGATGTGGAGTGATGAAGGTAGGATAATGAGGATTACATGTAGATGGAGAATGTGTAGGTATGTGCCTTTGTTGATCCTAATTAGGGGATATGTGAGAGTTATTTTTATGATGGATGACATGGATAGGTGCTGGATGGGTGAAAGGATGAGATGGAGGAGGTGATCTTGGGATATACAGACCCCAAGCATACAGAGTGGGTGGAGGGACATAAGAACCCAAGATGGATGGAGCAGATGGAGGATGGGAGATGGTGGATGGATGGAGTGGATGGAGGATGGGAGATGGGACGTAAGGACCCAAAATGGATGGAGCAGATGAAGGAGGAATATGGACGGTTGTTTTGAGGCAACACAATAGAGGAGGAGGGATGGCAGCATATAATCTGGCAGAGCAATGGGAAGAGCTAGAATTCCTTTTGGAAAATGCTCATTGAGGATGTCTAGAGGTTGTACCAACATCTTTAGATTGTGAGTTTTGGGAAATAGGTCCCAGACCTTGCATGCAAATTTTTTCTTTGACTTGGATGGGCTCTAAAATACCTTGCTCATGAAGGCCAAGACCTTTTCCTTGATAGTTCATGTTCTTGAGCATGTGATCCATGATAGGATTTGTGTTATTTTGAAAACATGATGCGAGTCCGGTATTAGGTGGAGGATGATGGGTGGTAAATACACTGTGTTTTTATTCTGTGAGAAGGCCACCATGGAAGAATGTGAGAGTACCAAGGGGATATGCAAGCCATGTGGGGATAGTAGTTTTTGGCGATGATGGGGGATCATAAGAGGGAGATGATGGGGTAGCAGCATTTGGATGGGTGGTATCAAGAGAGGGATTAGGGGATATGATAGGATTTGTATTTTTGGTAGCAGGCTCATGCGATGGAGATGGAGATGGAGATGGAGATGGAGTGATGGGATCTTGAATGACAAGGGGATCATGGAATGGAATGGATGGGGGACTGTGATCTTGAGGTGGACTAGATGGGATGGTAGGATCTTGATCTGGAGAAGGGGATATGTCGGCATGCTTTGGGTTGGACTCTTGGCATGACTCATCTTGTGTGGATGGCAAGATGAAAGAGTGTTGGAGAGACTCTTCAAGTTGAGGAGATGGAAGGATGGAGGATTCGATGTAGTCATCAGAATGGATTTTAGTGACACTAGGAGTGGAAGAAGTGCATTGGATTTGGGTGTCGGAAATGGGTTCAACGACTCTCAGAGTAGGAGGTGGGTGTTATATGGATTCGATAGATGTGATGGTAGGAGATGGGGGCTCAGTGGATTCAGAGGATGTGATGGTTTCGATGGTTTGAGTGGTGCGAGGGGTGGTATCATCAATGATAGGTGTTGGGTGGAGAAGATTCTCATCACTAATGACTGTGGATGATGGGTTGGGATGGCACGATTCCACAACTTCAAGGTGTGGGGTGGGAGATGTCTTCTTTTTTATAAGTCTTTAGAGAACTTCTGAAAGGAGAGGCTTGCATACTCTAGGCTGAGATGGTGTGGTAGAAGTGGATGAGGGATTATGGATTAGTGGGGGATTAGGACTATGGATTGGTGGATTAGGATTAGATGGGGGAATGGGAGTGGATGCAAAAGTGGAAATAGATGGGGGATTAAGATTAGATGAAGGGTTAAGATAGGGATATTGGGATGGGGAATTAGGACACAAGGATGTGGGTGGTGGGTTGTAGTAAAGATATTGGGATGGTGGATTACGATTGGGAGATTGAGGAGGCGAATTGAGATAGCGAAATGTGGATGTCAAATTAGGATAAGAAGATGTGGATGTTGGATTAGGGTGAGTAGGTTGGTATGGAAGATTGGGGTAGTGGGCATATGGGGATGAAGGATTAAGATAGGAGGATGTGGACAAGGGATTAGGACAGGGGTATTGTGATGGCAGAATACAATAAGAGGATGATGTAGATGAAGGATATGATGGATATGATGGGTATCCCTTGTCACCGGTAGCATAGGGAGTATGGTTAGGCATGGATGAAGACATAACAAGATAACTCAAAGGGGTGATTGGATTTTGGAAATCGAGTGGAGAAAACTTACTAGCAATGATAGTGTCAAGGGGATCCATGTCACATTCTTCTTGATCGACAAGACTTGCATTATAGTTGTCGATGTAATTAGGGTTTCCCTTGACGACTATTGATGGAGGATAAGAATTCATGATGATGAAAGGATAAAGAGGATGGATCAAATATTTTGGATGGGAATGGACTAAAGCTCAAACCAAAATTTAGGGTAAGCTCAAATAAGGATTGGATTAAAGCTCAGATTAGGATGATTGGATGATGTGATGGGATTGCTTTAGATGATTGACACTGAATCTGCTTAGAGATGGAAGTAGATTGATTAGGTTGAAGGTGATTGGATAAGGATGTGATTGGATTGGATTGGATTGGATTGGATTCATCGATTGATTGATACGATTGACTAATGGATCAGATAGGATGATGAGAGGGACTATAAACCCTATTTAGAGATTATCCTAGGTGGCTTAGGATGCTAATTGATTAGATTAAAGGATAAATGTATGATTGCGGCACCGAATCCACTTTGAGATTGAAAATGGATTGATTGGGCCAACGATGATGATTAAGTTAGGACGGATGAAAATCCTAAGAGGATGTTCATGATGACGATCAGATCATATACTCTGGTCAATTTGGATAATAACCCGAGACAAAGTTCAGGGGATTTAGATGGGAAAAATGATGATTTGATTGGAGAAATGGATGGATGAATGAGTACTCAAAATGAGCAAAAGATTGACCGAATGGATGAATGACTACTCAAAACGAGTAAACGAATGCTCACAACAGATGAATGATTCTTGAAATGAGAAGATGAAGTTTTGGAACAGCTGAAAGATTACTCAGAACGAGTAAATGATTGATCAGGATTGTTCAGGAGGGAAGGTATGGCTCCGAAGTATGGTGGGTATGGCTTCGGAGGAGGGCAAGTATGGTTGTCTAGAGGGTTGTCTAGAGGGGATGCCCTGGTCTCGTAAGGGAAGGTTTATGATGGAAGATTGAGAGAGAATGGTAGGGTATGCCCCCCTCGAGAAGGTGGATGGCAAAGGAAAAAGGGGCCTCATTCAACTTCTCCAAAGTATGAAGTGGTATATGTCGTTGGAAAGAGCACAAAAATTTGAGAAGATTGGTGCTTGAACAAAGGAAAACGGGTTAACAACGTGCAAATGGTAGGGCATATATGGTTGTTTGATAGGGAAAATCTGACTATTTTGTGGGTCAAATCCACTTGTCTTTGAAGGAAAATCCGCTTGAGTAGAGGTCAGGTCCACCTAAGGAGCAAAAGTTGGTCAAATTTGGTCAAAATAGGCTCCAAAGGACTGGTTTTATAGGTAAGGTCCGCCCAAGGAGAAAAAGTCGATCAAAAATGACCAAAATAGGCTCCAAAAGGATTGGTTAACAGGTCAAGTCCGCCCCTATAGAGGGAAAGTCCTCCCAAGGAGAAAAAGTTGGTCAAAAATGGCCAAAATATGCTCCAAAAGGACTGGTTAATAGGTCAAGTCTACCCCTATAGAGGGCAAGTCCGCCCAAGGAGAAAAAGTTGGTCAAAAGTATGAAGTGGTATATGTCATTGGAAAGAGCATGAAAATTTAAGAAGATTGGTGCTTGAATGGAGGAAAAAATGTTAACAGTGTGCAAATGGCGGGCATATATGGCTATCTGTCAGGGAAAATCTAGCTATTTGTGGGTCAAATCTAGTTGTTTATGGGTCAAATCCAGCTATTTGTGAGGGAAAATCTGCCTGTTTGTGAGGGAAAATCCGCCTATTCATGAATTTTTTTCCAAAAACCACTTTTGAGGTCTGTGGAGGGTAGGTCCACCCCTAGGAAAGGTCAGGTCCACCTGTGTAGGGCGGGTTTGCCTATCTGTGAGGGAAAATCTGCCTATTCATGAAATTGGTTCCAAAAACAACTTTTGAGGTCTGTGGAGGGTAGGTCCGCACTTGGGAAAGGTCAAGTTTTCTTGTGTAGGGTGGGTCTGCCTGTTTGTGAGGGAAAATCCATCTATTTTTGAGTTTGACTTGATTTTTGACAAAAAGACTAAGGCAAAGGACTCAAAACACAACAATCATCAATCAAAAGGCTATGGCTGAATGAAATAAATTAGATAATCACTGGTTTCGCACAAAGAAGATAATTCAAACAATCACAAGCCTAAGTCTAATAGAGAGGGTATAGTCGACAAAGTCCTCTAATCTAAGATGAACATGGTTACTAGGGAGTCCTTGATATACACCCGCTACGTGAGGCCCAAACCATGAACACCAACCGTTACAAGCATGAGTCAGGAACCTTAAAGGCTCAGACCAACTCTTCACATCATCCTGATGCTTCGCCAATTACAACATGGTTGGATTGGGGTACAACTTTCGCACTCCCCCTTTTATATACCCCGCCGGTACACATGGTTGGAATCATCCCTTGGGGTGATGAAATCCCCAAGCAAGTCCCACTATGAAAAATAAAAGGGGAGACTCAAAATATGTGGTAAGCTATGATTTCTCGTCACCCAAGATTGCCAAATGGAACAAGGGGATTGGATACGTCAAATAGCTCACCTAGCAAACACGACAAACAAGGTTGATTGACACCTCCTAATTACACTATGCACCTAAATTAGGGGTTAAAAACCCTTAAAACAACTAAAAGATTGCTAAAAAATAAAATTTTACCTTCTGGAAAAAAGTTGTCTAGGGAAAATCTGCCTATTTGTGAGGTCAAATCCACCTATTCATGAAAAGTTTGCAAAAAACCACTTTTGTAATCTTTGGAGGGTAGGTCCGCCTGTCTGTGAGGGAAAATCCACCTATTCATGAAAAGTTTTCCAAAAAAGCACTTTTGCAGTCTATGGAGGGCAGGTCCGCCCCTGGGAAAGGTCAGGTCCACCTGTGTAGGGCGGGTCCACTTGTCTGTAAGGGAAAATCTACCTATTCATGGAATTTTTTCCCAAAAACACACTTCTGTAGTCTATGGAGGATAGGTCGCCCTTGGGAAAGGTCAGGTCCTCCTATGTAGGTCGGGTCCACCCCTGTGTAGGTCGGGTCTACCCCTTTGTAACCTGTACCTGCAAAAAGTCAAAAAATAGAAAACGTGAAATCAAGAGACCCATTTGTGGGTCCCACCAGGAGTGCCAAAAATGTGATAGGGCGAATTTATGTGCTATAAAATGAATAACAAATAAAAGAGTGCAAAATAACACTAAAAACAACCTACACCTCAAGATTGGCCTAGTTGGATTCAACACAAAATAAAGGCAACAAATGAAACTTTTTACCTTGTGTCGAATCAATTCTTTGGTTGGCCCTTTGATCTTTGGTGTTGTATGCTCCTTGGATGGCACAAGATTCAACCTAGATGATGATATGATAATGGATGAAAGTGGATGCAAGTGTAAAAATGGCTAAGTATGGATTCTAGAAATTTTTTTGCAAGAGTTTGGCTACAATGCATGATCTCCCTAAAATGAGAGAAAAAATGGGGTATTTATAGATATTTTGGAATTCTTTAGGGAAATGGAAGGTCAAGATTGAGCCACCAAGATCAAGATGTAGGGCTAATGTGAGTTGAAAACTCACAAGCCCTCACATCTTGACATGTGGCATGTGATATGGCTTAAAATGGTGCTGTGTACATGAGGTGGAGTAGTAGTACATGACATGGAGGGAGTACATAGTACCTTGGGATTGGGACAAGATCTTTCCATAAAGGAGGTACTTGTCCCCATGTGGGTGAGAGGACATATGAGGAATTAAAAATTCCTCAAATATTCTCATGGGGATGAGAGAAAGAATTTAAAATTTCTTTAAATGCATTGGGGGATTAAATGTGAATTAAAAATTCACATGGGGAATGGAGATGCCTTGTCCAAAAATAGAAAGCATTTAATAAGGTTGACTTAGAAAAAATGACATGGAGTGATTAAGGTTGTGCAAGTACTTGATTAGACTAATTAATGACATATTAGAAGAGGGTTAGATTTCACATGTGATTTGATGTGACAAGTCAAAGATCACATGGGGAAGAGAAAAAAAAATTTAATATTCTTTGGAAGGATAAAAGGAATTAAAAATTCTTTAAAAGGTTGATTATGCTAGTTAATGAAAGATTAGAAGAGGGTTAGGTGGCTAAGAGAGATTAGAGGCCAACTTGCAAAAGTTGGAGGATGTGACACATCCTAATCAAAGATTAGGCATGTGCACATCCCTAATGATGAGATTAAAAGATAGATTATGATTAGATAAAAAATGATGGAGAATGTGACATATGAGGAATTAAATAAATATCATATTTATTTAATTCATTTGATGAAAATGAGGATTAAAAAGATAAGATATGTATTTATTTAACTAGATACTTTATGGATTAGAAGAACTTTAGAGGGATTAATTAAATAATAGTGATATTACTTAATTAATGCGGATAAGGGGATGTTTAGATGGAAGGGGATAAATTTGGATAAATTAAGTGTCCAAATTTAGGTGTCTACAGTGTGGAATTATTATTTTTAATCATGCTTTGGATTAGAGATTCGGGTTTGGAAAGCTTCTTCAATTTCAATGTCTTGCATTCAATTTTTTTATATTTTGAGGTAGTTTTTGTACTTTATAATTTGTGTTTAAATTTATAGAGATCTATATGAATGCTATAGAATATGCTATTTGAATGTTTTTAAGTGTTTCTTTCAAGTGATGAAATGTTGTTATATGCTAGGTTCTCTCATTTTGATGTTTGACTATAATCAAGTATGCCAAAAAAAAGGTTTTTAAGGGAGCCATTTGTTGTTTCACATGTGAATTTTTGAGGCATTTCTGGTCAGTTCCATTCACTATGATAAATAGTTGAGTGTCAACTTTGAAATGGGTTTTTTACGGATTAGGATTTTGAGTTGATTTGATTATTTTATGGCTGGTAGACTTGACTACTGTCAAGAGTGATTTAGCTCTGTTTTGGGGTAGGGTTTTATGTACTTCTTGTCATTTCTTTATAATGCTATTGAATTATAATATTTATGGAGTGTTTTTATGCTGGTTGTTGTGTATTCTTCATATGTAATAAGAGTTTACAAAATTATCTTGTAAATTGATTCGAATTACAGTTTTTCCCAATCTAGGCAGTATTGCATGATTATGCTTCTTAACCGTTGAAAATGTAAAACTAGTTCAATAAAATTTATAGAACTTGAAAAGATTATCTAACTACTATAATGTTGTAATTAGAAATCAAATTTTGAATTGAAAAATGAAAAGAAATGGAGAGAATGATAGATAGAAGATAGAAGAATAAGATAGAAGATCATAACACACAGGTTGATAACAGAGTTCATCCAATTAGGACTATGTCTCTGGATCCACTTCTCAAGTAGGACTGCTTTATTAATGTTGTCAAGCAATCGAATTGTCTTGTTACATTATCCAAGCTCCAAAACCTGCATAAATTTTCTCACAATCTCCTCTCAACACTTGAAGACACTCAAAAGGCCTTCATGCATACAATATTCTCCTCCAAAGAATTATTTCTCCAAAATGAGCTTCACTAATTCTCCCTGTTACAATTTTCTCCAAAAAAATTCTACTTCTTTTACAAGAAAATAAAACACCTTTTATACAAATTTTTTTGCTAATGTGCGAACCCCAATCCTAATACCTGAAAAATATAAGAACAAAAACATTAGATGAGAGATTGCAAGTAAGAACAAGGATTTTCCATGAAATCCATTTACCAAGTTCAAATTAGGAAAATAAATAACGAAGAACACAATGAAAACAACAAAATAGATCAAATCCTAATTAAACTAGCAAACTCATGATATCATGGGGGAATTGGTGCCAATTTGATGTGAAAAATGGCACTTTCTCAATTCCTATGATGCAAGCTTGATGTGTTGATGATAATTGATCCACTTTGATAAAGGATGATGAATGCTCCAAGCTAAAAACCTGCATAACCTAACTAAGATTCAAGAATGATGGATGGAATTTGATAGATATTTGAGCATGGTAACTTTGCATAATTTTTGGATGATCAAATGAGGAATGAAGCCTCTTATTTATAGATGAGATTGAAGGATGAATGTCCAAAATTGAGCAATGTGGGACTAACATTCATCCAATGGCAAGATGCCACTTGTCAACCCATGAGTGGATGGAGGATTGTGCTAAGAAATGCCTATTTTTGAATTTGAAATTTGTTGAAATGACTTGCAAGAG
Organism: Sequoia sempervirens; assembly: GCA_007258455.2. Lineage (NCBI taxonomy): Eukaryota > Viridiplantae > Streptophyta > Pinopsida > Cupressales > Cupressaceae > Sequoia > Sequoia sempervirens. The sequence goes on from VDFB02000017.1 coordinate 356,364,571, forward strand.
GGAAGAGAAAATGCATTAAATGCCACTTGGTTCAAGGCAAAGGACATGTAATATAGAGTAAATTCCTTGTTGGATGTACATGTCAACTTGGATTTTTGAATTCAAACTTGAAAAATATTCCAAAAAGATGCCTTGTTGAGGAAAATAGGGAATTAATAAATCAATTAAATCTATTTTCATGTGCAAGTGGTAAATGTTGGAGGATGGGACATGAAATGAGATTAAATTAATCAACGTTAATTAATTTAATGAGAGATTAGATGATGTGACAAATTTGACTTAGATTTATGGATTTATTTAAATCAAATATGAGAGGAATGTGATAAGAGATTAATTAAATAAAGATTTTGATTTGTTTAATTAAAATAGATGATGTTAGATTAATTTAAATAAGGTTTTAATTTATTTAATTTAATAGATAGACTTTAGAGATTTAATCAAATAAAATTAATTATTTAATTAAATAGCGATAATTAAATCAGACTGATATATTTAATTAACAAAAGAGAGACTTAATTAGATAAAATAATTTATTTAATTAAGGGAAGGAAATTGATGAATTTAATCAAATAAGGAAATTTGATTAAATGGTTAGATCGAAGGATGATTCAGGATGAAACGATGTTAGTAGGCGGGAACAAATGCACAATGTCAATTGGTACATTTTATGTGTCTACATTTTGCCCCTATTTGAAACAATGCATTCGTTGTGTTGGTTCAAAGAATAAACGATCTCGTTCAAAGCCAAAAATTTTGTTATTTTAAAATCTTGCCCCACTGCTGCCTGGCAAGAGAAAACATGCCAATATATTGCCCCTTCGAGAGATTGGATGAAAATTTTGATTTTTGGGTGATCTCGCGAAAAAAGAGGACAAGGTACTCGACAGGTCTGAAAAGGCTCTAGGAGGCCAAAAATGTGTCTAAACGCAATACAACGATGTAAAAAAGGGCTCAACTGAACAAAAATAGCTTCAAGGGTCCAAAACCCTAGCAGGACAGCCAATTAGGGTGAGAAAACCCTAATTTTCAAACTTAAAAAAGCTTCGAAGGGTTACTTTCAATTCATTTTCACACACATCCATTAGCAACCTTGAGATTTGAGCTCTGACCTCCTGATGATATGGCACAACGATAGCTTCTGATGCACATTTCTGATTGAGTTCAGACATACTAGTGGCCACCCGACATTGGGGCACCGATAAGTGATCCTCACTTGAGCTTTGTTTCTTATTTTTAGCCTTCATTCAATGCTTTCAAAGTCAGTCATTCTGTAGCAACGCTATATAGCATCGCTTAGAAATCAAACTACGTCGTTTAGAAATAAAACTATGCCGCTCAGTGTCAAATTGCGCTGCGGTGATGCAGTTTGGAGTTTGAAAATAAGCTCCAAACTGCGACGCTAAGCTCACGGCCGGTAGGGTGATTTCCAAACTGCAACGCGACAGTCCCTTTTCTTTTCAAAGTGCACCGTTGGGAAGGAAAGTGCACCACGGCGGTGCGCTTTTAGCCTTTTATGCCTTAGCGTCAGAGTTTGATTAAAAATCAAACTCCGATGCCATCATCGATTGTGATGCTGGAGTGGTTTCTTAGACGCCCGACAAAATATTTTTCAAAATTTTTAACATGATGACCCTTCCTAATGCAGGATGCAGCGAGGGAGCTCTACTCCCAAGACCAAATTTGAGACAAGGGGCTATGGTACATCTCCTACGCAACGCCCATTCATACTCACCTGGGGATGATATCAATGCTTATTGAGAGATGGCACAACGCGACCTCTTCGTTTCACCTTCCCATCGGTGAGGCCACCGTCACCTTGGAGGACGTTTGGCACATTTTGAGATTGTTGATTCATGGTTGGTGGGTCATTTTTGATATGGATGAGGGGCGGGATCCCTGCCACAGAGTCCTCACTATAGAGGACATCGTTATTTGTGAGGGGCAGATCAAGCTCAAGCGACATAGGACCTTGGTACCTCCCTTCCACTTGGTTGCTGCATCCATTATTTTGGGTCTCGTTGCCCCAGACAAATGAGGCCGGTACTTCAGTCGCGGTTGGGGACTTTGTTGGGAGTGCATGGTTTGTGACAGGCTAGTCCTTCTAGCCTCTCTTTACAAGGATCTCCATGAGTATGTCTACCTTGATGACAGAGCACTCGGAGAGGGCGTGACACTTCTCCATGTATGGGCATGGAAGCACATTGCGATCCTTCAGCCATGGATTGTTATAGTTCTGATGATGCCAGGCGATCCCCTTGTATGGCACTACAGAGGCAGTGTGTCCTTTACACACACAGGTGAGCACGGGATCCCTGATTGGAGGAGGTTCTTGGACGAGATCCAGGTATTTAAATGTTGTCTGTACCTTGGTTGGCCCAGATGGGTTGGGGATGCAGATCAACTTTTCTTTTCCTATCAGGACTGCTACATGCAAGGGCAAGAGCATACAATGATTGAGAGATACTTGCTTGGGCATGTGCAACATCATTTTGGTGAGCCCCGGGATTGTCCTGATGATGATTATGTGGCCATCTTTTCCCGCACCATGTCACAGGTTTCATGGTGGCGATACATTCCTACCTCGGAGGTCGTCGATAGTTTTAGGCAGTTAGTGGCTTGACCATGGACCTATGATCAGGGGCCTGTAGATCTAGGCATGACACAGGCATTCAAGGATTGGTTCCAACCTCCCCTACGTTTGACTATTCCAAGAGCAGTCCCAAATTGGCAGAGGGTGAGAGGCAGAGGGGGAGGATGAGGACAGAGGGATGGTGCACGTCATGAGCAGCCAACCGGGCTTCCAATTCAGCCAGATGTGCAAATGCAGGATCAAGAGCAGGTGCCATGAGGTGTACCACCATGAGCTGAGGATTAGCCTTAGGTACAACCTCCACGAGCACAGCCAGTAGAGCAGGTGGATCCTTGAGATACTTTGATTGTGCAATTGCAGGCCCAGGTGCAGACTGTGACAACCGAGAGGGATCAAGCTTGAGCCAAGAGAGAGTAGATCAGGGCTGGGAGGGATCAGGCCCTATAACAGAGACATGCCACAAAGCTACAGGAAGCTATAGAGCTAGGCCGAAGACAAAAGTTAGAGAGCATGGTAGCCTCCTCTCAAAGTACAGTGTCTGTCCAATCTTACAGGGATGTCATCTGAGAGGCCGAGTATTATCGGATGCATTATCATGAGGCTGTACCCAGAGCAACACGGGTCCTAGAGTACTCGTAGCGGACCAGCCACAGACTAGCAGAGGGTCACGGTGATAGGGCAGGGGCAACATACAAGGGGGTAGATCTTGATCGAGATGATAGTGTTTGTGCCTTATGGGCTCCTTTTTGTACTAATTGACATACATGTACAGTGATCCGATTGTTTTGTACTATGATAGTTACATTATTGATGATATATATGAGCCGATGATGATTTTGATATGATGTGATGTGATGTGTACCATTTATTTATGCATATATGGATGATTTTATTTCTATATGTTGTGCAATGATGTTATCTGATGCTTTTATGGATGCATTTATTTTCAATGATATATGCATTATCCAATGATTATGACTAACAGATCTATATTATGTTGAACTATGATATGCATATGTATTTATGTGATGTGTAATGATGCGAAATGATATGATATGTAATATGCAATATGATATGAAAATGATCTATGTTTTATACACGAAATGATGTGAATCCTGCTTATATATGAAATGATTATGGACGGATGTATGCTTTGCATGTAATGGATTTTTATGCATTCCTATTTATGCTTATAATGATGTGAAATGATTTATGCAATGAAATTCTAAAATGATTGCGATGTTATTTCTGAGATGATATGGATGATTAGTGGACGATATAATGCAATGTAGATGCAATGGTCGTGTTTTATATGATATGATACAATGGTCATGTTTTATGTAATGCAAATACAATGGTTTTTTAAGATGCTTAGAATAACAAATCTATATTATCCTAAACATGTTAAATGTATGTAATGTATGTGATGCAATATGATATATGAAATGATACAATGATGATATGTTAATGTAAAGTCGTATGATGATGCTTAATGAACGTAATGTGTGAGGTGACTTTATGATGGTATGCAAGTATGTATGCAATGGATTATCTATAATGCCTATGTGACTATTATGTATGATTATGCAGTATGTGGTAATATGAAATGGTTATGAAATGTTTATGCAAATCAATGTTATGCAATGATTTATGTGATAAATGCAATGTTATGCAATGTAATGGATGCAATATAATAAAATGGATGTGTTTATCAATGAAGAATGCCTATAATAACATGTTTATATGATGGTGGGAATGCAATGCATGTGTTTCCTATATGATATGTTAATGCAATATGCTAATGATTTGTGGATGCAGGATCGATGGTGATGAGGATGATGATGATGATCAACTGTCATAGTACCTTGTTAGTGTGGTGAGCAAGAAGGACTGAAAGAGAGGGAGTCATTTCAACAAGACACAAGATAATGAAAATGCAAATGATGATGATGATTACTTTCCGAGGAATTGGGATTTTCAAAGGGCCAATTTTCTTATGTTTAATAACACACGTGGTACGATGCATCAAGGTATAGAAAACCAGGATGGCATTGTACCTAGTGTGATGGAATTTGACTTGAAAAATAGATAAGAGTATCCTTGTTCACACTTGACATATGGAAACCTTGCTAAGATGCACTTTAGAAGCTTCAAACACCTCAGACCAAAACACAAAAAGGTAAACCTATCAATGCAATAGTCAACAAGCTGCCCAAAACCTCCTCCATACATACCTAACAAAACATGTATTCGCCAAGGTTATATTACAAGAATGTCCAACAGGCACAATAGACAAAAGGTAATGATCGTTGCCCCATTCCTATTTCTCTAAATCCTCTTGTTCGTATATCATCAAGAAGTCCTTGGAATGAGCACAATAAGATAAGTCAAAAGATAAAGAGAAAGAAAACAAACAAGCTGATGTTCTTCAATACCGCTAACCAAAAGGGGATGTGTTTTTAAGGATAAGGACTAAAACTTATTGCCAAAAGATAATGCCCATTGTAGGAAGGATGCATCATAGGACATGTTAGTGGATGGCAGCACGCCATTTCATTTATCCAAAGTTTTCTTTCAAATGATTGATATGGGACCAATTGGATGATGAATTATCAATGCGAAGAGTTGACCAACTTGTTTACGTACCGACTTAGACCTAAGACTTGATGTTTTGAGTTTTCACTTTTGACCTGCTAGACTTGTTTCTAATTATCTTACCAAAGATTGAGGATGATGATCGTATATTATGAATGATGTTATTACAAGTGAAGGAAAGATGAGACAGATGTATTTTTCAAATATTTGGGTGTTTTTTATCTTTTTGAGATGTTTTGAGGCTGTTTTTGGTATTTTTGGAGATTTTCAAATGTTTTGATTTTTGATTTTTTGATGTTTTGGGGTTTTCTAAGATTTTGACCAAGAGACTATCCTAAAGACCTATTGTAGGGGCCTCAGGGGCTGATCAATAGATTAGCCTTGCCTATGTTATACACACAGAGACCACGTAGTTCGACTAACGACTTGACCGATTTACAGATGATGATATACATGATGAGATGTCAGTTTATTGTGACAGACTCCTAAAGGACTGACCTAAGTGTCTCGGGGAATGATCAAGGATCAACCTTGCCTACGTTCAAAGCTCAGAGACAACATAGTTCGACAAGACAACCTTGTTTTTGACTTTTTGACTAATTTTTTGACCTGTTTTGGGATTTTGATATGTTTTGAATGCTTTTGGATTTTCTGATTTGAGGACTTTAAGATCATACACAAATCTGATTTGATAAGAACATGCCCCCAACATGATACAATAGACTACTCTGATAAAGGCAGGACAAACTGACCTTGAGGACAGGCCAAGTAGTACTAGGAGAGATCATGATATGAAAACAAGACCAAACTATGGTGGAGATGTGGTTGGATGAGTAATGGATGGAGACCTGAATGCGATGGATGGATGATGCAGAACAAGCCGTAAAGATCCTGGTGGATGGAAAGTGATTATTTACACAAGGTGCTTGTTTACCAAGTTTTCACCAAGGTACTTTTCCAAAGTGCCACAGAAGTGGTTTTCTCTAGAGGATGATTTTTTTTACTTTACTATTTTCAATCATTTTTCTAACTTTTCTGATTTTTTGGTTCTATACCTTGAAATATTTAGGCATAAATTTTTTTGAGATGAGAGCTATTCATCGGCTCTTGCGGAGGTTCCCCTTCGTGTGTTGATAACAAATATGCCCCTGACTTGTAACTTGTTGTGATAACGAATGGTCCCAACCAATTGGGTTCAAATTTTCCTTTGCTTCTTGGGTTTGGTACATTCTTCTGATTCTATTTTAATACCAGTTCTCTGACTTGGAAGGTCCTTCTTATGATTTTCTTATTATAGCTCATTTTGAGTCTATTATGATAGACTTGCAAATGATTCAAAGCATCTATGTGTCACTCATCTAGTAGCTCCAACTCATTTAGTCTTAATACTTGGTACTCTTCATCTATGATGAGGTTTTGCAGTGATATCTTGAGTGATGGGAACTTGACCTCAATGGGGAGTACTACTTCTGATCCGTAGACTAGGGAGAAAGGGGCGACGCTAGTGGGTGTGCGGATGCTGGTTTGATAGGCCCAAAGGGTGGGATTAAGCTACAAATGCCAGTCATGACTTGCGTCATTGACTATTTTCTTGAGGATTTTTAGAATGGTTTTGTTTGTAGCTTATGCTTGGCCATTGCCTTGGGGATAGTATGGGGTGGAAAAACGATGTTGGATTTTGAATTTTTCGCATAAGTCCCCTAATTCTTAAATGGTGTCCGATTATTTGAGATAATGGATTATGGAACACCATAGCGACAAATGAGATAATTCAGGATGAACTTTGAAATCTGCTTCCCAGTTATATACGTCATGGGTATGGCTTCCACCCACTTAGTAAAGTACTATGTTGCGGTTATGATGAATTTTTGGCCATTAGATGAGGTGGGTGTGATTTTTCCAATGAGATCAAGTCCACACTACGAAAAGGGCCATGGTTTGATGATATGATGAAGCTCTTGAGCTAGAGCATGGATGAGGTCCCCATGCTGCTGACATTGTAGACACTTTCTGGCATAATCATGTACCTCTCTTTCCATTGTGGGCCAATAATACCCCATCCTCAATAATTTCTTGGCTATGGTCATTCCACTCGAGTGTGAACCACAAATTCCATTATGTACTTCAGTTAGAGCGGTTAATGCCTCCTCAACGTTTAAGTAGTGCAGTAGGGTTCCTTCTATGCTTCTATGATATAGGGTGTCTCCTAGGATGAAAAATTTGGATGCCTTTTTTACAAAGTTTTGTTCTAGGTTTGAGGGTAAATCGATGGGTATGACTCCTATTCGAAGGTATGTGTAAATGTCGTGATACCAAGGATCATTGGGACCAACTATTTCACACACAAATTTTGATTTTGGTACCTCAAATGCAGGCACGAGAAGCTGCACAATCAAGAATTCATATTTTGGAACGTTGTGGGGGATGTCGAGCAAGGATCCAATTGTTGCCATGGTGTCTGCTGCTCTATTGTTGGTTTTGGGAATCTGCTCAAATGTAATTTCGATGAAGGATTCTTTAAGAGTCTCCACCAATTTCTTTTATGGAGTGAGCTTGCCATCCTTGGTCTGGTATTCATCATTTACTTGATTTATTTTCAATTGAGAGTCTATGTATACTCTAAGAGCTATAATGTTCCACTACATTGCTATTATGAGACTAATGGTTAAAGCCTCATATTCTACAATGTTATTGGTGCAAGGAAATGCCAATTTATAGGACCCTGGTATGCAATCCCCTTGTGGGGTGATAAAGAAGACACTGGCTTCTGATCCACGCTACATGTATGAGCCGTCAAAGTATAGTTTCCAGTGGTCAGCTATGTTGAGATTGAAAATAGATTCATTTGGAAACTCTAAGACAAGAGGATTCTCAGAATAGATTGGTGCTTCTGCAAGTTGATTTGCGATGACTTGGCCTTTGATTACTTTCCGCTCCACATATTCAATGTCATATTCTGATAGTATCATCACCCATTTGGCCATTCTTCTTGTGAGCATTGCTTTTGACAATAAGTACTTGAGAGGGTCGATTTTGGAAATGAGTTTTATTTTGTGTGCCAACATGTAATGTCTGAATTTCTATGATGCAAACACTACAGCGAGCCATGCTTTATCAATGAATGAATAGTTTAGCTCATGCCCAACCATTGTTCTATTGATGTAATAGATATCCATTTCTGTTCCATTTTCATCATGCTAAGCTAAGAGAGCTCCAAGGGCTGTTGCTGTTGCTAACACGTATAGAATCAATGGTTTTCTTTGGATTGGTGGCATTAAGACTAGTGTTGTCAGGAGATATTCTTTGATTTTATTAAATGCCTCTTCACACTTGGTATCCCATTTGTACACTACTCCCTTGTGGAGTAGGTGAGAATATGGGTTATGTTTGTCCGCCAACTGTGCTATGAATCTTCGAATGGATTGAAGCCTGCCTTGGAGACCTCTCAATTGCTTTAATTTTTCTGGTGCCTCCATCTTGAGGATTGCTTTTACCTTTGTTGGATCTACCTCGATACCTCTCATTGACACTATATATCCCAGTAATTTTCTTGATTGTATGCTGAAGACACACTTCTTTGGGTTTAATCTGACCTTGTACTTTTCTAGCCTGCCAAAGATGGCACTTAAGGTTGCTATGTGATCTTTTCTCTTTCTGGACTTGGCTAGAATGTCCTCAACATAATCTTCGATCGTCTTATGGATCATGTCATGGAATATCAATGTCATGGCCCTTTGGTATGTTGCTCTTGCATTCTTTAAGCCAAATGGTATCATATTCCAGCAATAGGTCCCCCATGGACAAGTAAAAGTTGTTTTATGTTGGTCCTCTTTAGTTATCATGATCTAATTGTATCCTAAGAATCTGTCCATTAGTGACAACATTTCATGTCTAGCTATCATATCTACAATCATGTCAATGTTTGGAAGTGGGAAGTCATCTTTCAAACATGCTTTATTCAAGTCTCTGAAGTTTGTGCAGATTTTGATGTTCCCATTGGGTTTTGAAACAGGTACCAAGTTTGACACCCATTCTAGATAATCTATCAGTTAGATGAATCTTGCATCTAATAGCTTTTTTAGCTCCATTTTGACTAATAAGGTGATCTAAGGGTGCATTTTTCGAAGTTTTTGTTTAACAGGCTTTGCTTTTGGATACATTGCTAAGTGGTGAACCACGGTCTCTGGATCAAGTCTTGGCATGTCAGCATAACTCCATGTGAAGTTTATCTGTCTTTCTCTTAGGAAGGATGCTAGGAGCTCTTGTTCCTTTGATAGGAATGATTCTGCATAGAATGTGATGTGCGGGGTTTCCTCTATTCCTAGGTTGATCGGATTGTATTTTTCTGCCAGGACTACTAATTTTTCTTGATGAATAGCTCTGAAAGGAAGATTGAATCCCCCATCCTCGGGCACCTCAGAGAGGTTTTCACCATTGGATGTGTCCTTTCTTTTTACTTTTTTCTCGTCAGAGAGTGCCATAGTGTGGTTTTCACTCAAGGACTTGGATATTATTCTTAATTTTTCACTTTTGTGACTGAGGGATTCAATCGTTTCCCCATAATAGGCATGTGTATCTAGCTCAATTAGGAACCTTGCTTCGTGGTCCCCACCTAGAATGTTATCCCATAGTCCCATGAATTTTGAGAGTGCCTCATCATTTTTGAATGTATCAAGAACTGGTGGTCCTCATTGGTCGTAGTCGATGAGTTGGGGATATACTAGGTGAATTTCATGATCTTGGTGGTATGTTTCAAAAGATAGGGTGCTAATCATGCAAAGAGTGGTATCCTCAAATAGCCTAGGTAAGTTGGTTGTGGTATCCTCATCATCACTACTACTACAGACATCAATTATATCAAATTTAAAACTATCTATGACTCTACCTGTAGATACTGGTAAGTGTAGTTCTTCTGTGGTTGGCTGAGGATTATTAACCATTCTAACTAGAGGATTTTGACCACATATGGTTATAATCGGAGGGGTACGTCCAAGGCCAATATTTATTATTGCTCACATCTGCAGCATGATGGGTATTATAAGCCCATTGTCGTTTCTCCCAAGTCTTTGGTTTCTATCATAGCCCATTGCGAGCATCATTTGTAGACCCTTTCTTCTATCATCCATTGGTAAATCAGCTACTGGCATTTCATCTTGATATAGCATATGAGATGGATCTACCTCAATAAATTATTGGCCAAGATCTCCCCAACTTGTAAAGTTGGGATAGACTTTAGGAGATGTTTGGGATGTGGAGGCTTTATTTATTTGCGGACTTCCCCATGATCTAGGAGATTGTGGCAACTCTTCTACCACAATAGCATTATTAGGGAGCTTTTGGTTTCCACAACCGTTATCTTGGATGATGACCTTAATTTCAAAGATGGTGGGGATGGTGGGTGTCTCTTTCGCAAAGGTGGATGCGAGAGTGGCGGGATCAATGTATGGTGTAGATGGTCCCTCATCATTTTTTGGTACTTGGGGGATTTTATAGTACTTTGCTTCAAGGATTTTGCAATAGGAGAAGGGTTTGGGATCTCCATGGATGGTAACTTCTTGTCCCTCATGTGTGAATGTCACACATTGTTGGAAAGTCGATGCTACTACCTTCATTGCATGAATCCATGGGCATCCTAGGAGGATGTTATACAAAAAGTCGATGTCTAAGACCTGACAAGTGGTTTCCATGATAGCAGGCCCTACTTGAATAGGGAGTTTGATTTTGCCCTGAGACACTCTTTCTTGATTGCCATATGCTCTTATTGTGATACCCTTTCCTTTGTTGATAGAATCCTCTGATATTTTTAATTGTTTGATGAGGTTGAGAGAACATATATTCAAGCCCGCACCTCCATCCACCAAGACCCTTTTGAATTTGCTCTTATGTACCATTACTTCTAAGTGGAGTGAACAGTTGTGAGATGGTTGAGCGGGGAAATCCTAGTTGGAGAATGTGAGGAGATTAGGTGTAATGATATTTCTAACCATAGCTTGGAATTGTTCCGCATCAAGATCTGTAGGGACAGTGGATGAAGCCAGCGCTTCTTCAAGGATTTTCCTATGGGCCGATGAGATTTTTAGTAACTCCATGATGTAGATTTGCACTGGCATTCTTTTGAGCTGATCTAGGACATTGTAGCCATTAGTGACAGATCTAGATGTAGAGACTCCTTTTCACTGGGATGATCCTGCAATGGTAACTTTTCCGCCTCTTGTGGTGACTCCACAATCGACATGGGTGCCTTTCACGGTGATGAACATGCAGTTTTCATCAAGGGAAGCAATGACTATTTCATACACATGATTTACGTTTGTATGGGTGCCTTTCCCCTTATCATTGTTATTATTATTCCCTTTATTTCCATGAGTAGGCATCAGATTCATGTATATCTTAAGATCCTAGTTTCCTGTAGGCTGTTCCATGTTTATAATCCTTTGATCGATGAGATCTTGAACTATGTTTTTTAATCTCATGCAAATGTTTTTGGTATGGCCTTTGATTTTATGAAAGTCACAAAGTTGATTCTCATTATACCAAGGAGGTTTCACATCCGATTCTTGGTAACTCTCATATGTGGGCGCTTTGATGAGTTTTTCATTTATCAGCTTCTTCATGATGACTTAGAGTGGTTCCCCCAGAGTGGTGTACCTTCGCTTGGGGTAACTCTTGTTGCTTTGGGGTGGTCCCCTTTGATCATTGAGATTATTGATTTTTGGATTGTTGTTTGGTCATTGTGTTGCTTGATGATTGTTTTGGTGTTGGATTTGGATTTGTGGTGTGGGTGTATTTTGGCGTGGGGAACTAATGACCATTTTGGCGTCGACAACACCATCATTAGTAACATTTTTTTTCCTTTCCCACGTGCGAGGCTTATTGTTGTAATTGGAGGGTGGGTGGTTTTTTTATTGTTCAGGGTATGAATTTGATCCCGCGGGTTGAGTCATAAGGGCTCGTTCGATTATGAGCACCTTGGAGATCAACTGGTCATATGTGGTGATCCCTTGTACCTTGAGATGAAATGCCAAGAGGCCTTCAAGGTTGGCTATAATGGTGCCAACTTGTTGTTCCTTAGGCATGGTCCACTTGCTCCAATTGGCCTTGGATTGCCATCATTGTAGGAATGAAGCGAATGATTCACCCTTTCCTTGTTTTAGAGCTGAGAGTTCTTCTAAACTAACATCCATTGCAATATTGCATGCGTAGTTTTTAATGAATGTGTCTATAATTTCTTGGAATGTTCTGATAGTTGTAGGTAGGTGAGAGAACCATTCCATAGAGTGGCTAGCCAAACTCCTAGGGAATAGCCGCATCAGATAAGTATCGTCATATGCGACTTCCATGCAATGAACCTAGAATTCCCTGATGTGATCTTCAGGGTTTCCCGTCCCACGATATTTGTCAAACTTGGGGATCTCAAATCCCTTGGGGAATGGTTTCATCACTAGGCTCCTGTCAAATGGATAGAGACACAAGTTGCTTGGTGTTTTTGTGGTTCGCCCTAATTGAAGATCGAGCACTTATTGCGAGAGCAACTTGATTTGTGTCGTTACGTCATTTTGTGGATCAGGGGGTGGGATGAAGGTTTTTTGGGGTGTTTCGATTGTGGGTTGGATGGGTGGGTTGTTTGATGTGTTGTTTGATGGTATCTATATATTCTACTGAGCTAGGTATGCCTCCACCTGTTGTTGTATGTTGTTGTTGTGCTAGGATTTCCTATTGTTGTGCTTGTTTATGTTCCAATAACGCTTGTTGTTGGGCTACCAATTGGGTTGCCTCTTTCTGCTCTTGATATTGTTTTATTGCTTTGCTGATATGCTTGAATTTATGCTGCTTGTCTTTGTGCAAGAAGTTGTGCTCGTGCTCGTGCTTGTTGTGCTTGATATTGGGCATTTTCCTGAGCTTGAGCTTGTGCTTGCGTTTCTTGTGCTTGTGTTTCTTGTTGTTGCAATAGGATTTGGACTTGGTCAACATTTTGTGCTTGTAATATGACTTGGGCTGCTTGAGCAACTTGAGCAGCTTGTTGTTGTTGTTTCCATAATGCTTGGGCTTGTGCAACTTGTTGTGCTTGTAATGCGGCTTGGGATACTTAGGCAACTTACACAACTTGAGTAGCTTGTTGAGTAGCTAGTTGTGTGGATTTTTGCTTTTGCACTTGTAGGAATCCCCTTTGAAAAGAATCTTGTTGAGCTACTTGCAATGCCATGTTGTATTGGTTTGATATGCTGGAAGTTAGTGGTGGTGGGGGTGGTGGTGGTGAGTGGTGATGTCGTGTTGGTGATTTGAGTGGTGGATGGTTCTATTGATGTGGTTGGTCCTTGAGAGATCATGCTTTGCGATGTTAGGGGGTGTTTAATGATGTTGCGCTTGCTTGTGTATTTTTCATCTGTTGTTACGATATCAATGACAAGTTTTGCATGATGGTTTGATTGATATTCAAGATGTTGGTTTGATTGATACTTGGTAAATGGGGAAGCCCTAAGCCAAGGAGTGGTGTGGATGATGATGGAAATGGTGGAAGAGGTGAAAATGTGAGGGGTGTGAGTTCCTGAGAAAATGTTGTGGTGTCAAAAATGCCCCCAAGTCCGAACATGCCACCTTCCTCTTCGGATTTGTGAGGAGAGAATTTTGAGGTGTTGTGTGGAAGGATAATGATGATGGATTGTTATTGAAAGTGAGAGGAACATACTTATGTAATGGATTTTGGGGTATGTTTTGTTCCGAAATGGTATTTGCATCCAATTCTTGATTGTTAACAAGGGGGTGTGTTTGAATAACATTGAGAAATGCATTTCCCTTATTAGCATTAGGTTGAGTTGGAGAAAAAGATGTCGTGATTTGTGGAATGTTTTGAGTGATGCTTTGGGATGGGGGTGTAGATGAGATGGGGATGGTGGATGAGATTGGAGGTAAAGATGTCTCCACTATTAAACTTGTGTCGAAATCAGAAGTAATTTGGCCCCTTGTATTGCTAGTTCAAGCATGTATAGTGAAGGGTTAAGTCTCATCATGATGTTGACGATATTATGATATTCTAGATTTTGGAGCATTTCGGTTATTTATTCATGTGACATCCCAAAGGTAAGATCTTCCCCTTGAGTTTCCTCTTGTGGGTTTTGTGATGATGAGATAGTCAAAGGATTGCGCTATTCGACAAGACTCATTTCGACGTTCGTTTGGCTTAGATCACTTGAAGCGGGTGTTTTTTTTTGGCTTCCATGTTCTTCTTGTATTGAGATCTAGTTTGAGCCATAAAACAAGGATCAATTTTTGAAAATATGGGAGATGAATCTCTTGATTCTTTGGATTGATCTTTACTTTATGCACAAAATAGAAAATTTTAGGATATCCTGATGATCAAAAGGTGATATGATGATGATGCAAGAGATGGATGATATGGATGTTTTGATCTTTTGATAAATCTTGAGGGGGATGCTAGACTTTTGGGACTTTCAGATATGTTTCAGATTTGATCTTGATTTTCTTGGATTTCCCTTGATTTGATTGATTTTGGTTTGCTTTGATTTTAAACAAATAGACCCTAAGATGTTGGATGATTATCTAAGGGACAAATTTTCTCAAAGGATGATAATTTTAATAGGTGTAGGGAGAAGGATGCATCTACCCACACCTATTCAAACAAGATGATAGTTTAACCAAGCATATGAAGAAGGATGCATCTTCATATACCTAGCTAAACAAGATGGTTTGATAAATTTGACTAAGCATATGCAAAATGATGCATCTACACATACCTAGCCAAAGAATATTTGATAAATATTTCAAGGATTTTGTCTCAAGGATTTGATGATTTTTATTTTTGCCAAAAAGTCTAGCATTAAAGGATGATTTCAAGATTTCTCAAAAGGTGATGATGAAATGATTTTTGGTTTGATGTTTGAAGGATGGATGAAAAAATATTTTTATTTTATTTTGATCCTAAGATGAACCTAGAAAAGACACTTTGTTTACCTAAAACCTGGGTATTGAAGAACGTGCAATGCTTCTATAGACCAAGAAGTGATTCAATTTGATCATACATTTTTGGATTTTGAACCAATGACTTTCGTTTTGGGATTTGTCTTCTTGAAAATCATGAGGTTTCAACACTTGTGAGAGTTAATTTTGTTTAGCTTTGCTTAGTGACTTTATTTTACCAAAAACACTTTCTTTGATTAGGTTTTTCAAGCTAGATGTCCAATGTCTTAATTTCTTTGAATCCCACAAAGTATGTTATGTGGAAATTTGATGAATTCAAGGCAAGGGTTACCTATTGTTTAACATTAGTAGAAAAATTGAGATGTAATCCAAATGTTTAGAAACCTCTAAGGATAGAATCCCAAGAGCAAGAAATAACACATGAATTGAGTCAATTGTATTTGTCTCCTAAAGGGTTTAAAATTTTGACGATGATGTTTAAGTGTTTGTTTCCAAGATGTTTTCAAACAAGCAAAGAATTTTGTAACCAAGAATAAGTACAACCCTATGGATGTGGAAGACAATATTTGTTGGATTTCCACTTGGACAAGTCTAGCTACGCTTATCTTTAGCGAATGGTTAGATGCTTGACCCCACTGGCTCCCCTCCATGACTCATTAACTTCAATTGAGGCAGCCAAGCATCAACACCCATGAAACTCCCATGGCATGCTTTCCATTTCTACTAAAAGACCGTAAAAGTGTGGGGTGGCTTCAGAACGACCATTCTTGCACCAAAAAATAGATCAAAGGATTTTGGCTTTCTAAAACATGGGTTTTAATTAGGACTTTCCGTTCATGGAGATTGACCCATACGATGAGAGTCCCCTTTCAGATCCATCTGGTTAGAGCCAACCGTGCGATATTGACGTTTATTCCAATACCCACATTTATATCTCGGTTGGAAATACTCTTGGCTTTAGAGTGTTATCGGTTGAGTCATTCCCTTGGGTGAGTACTTTTTCCCCAAGGCAAGCCCTCTAAGATAAAAAAAAGCGATTACAAACAATATTCATAACTCAATCAATCCTTGTTTGCAACACAAAGAAAGAGAATATACACAATAATGCTCCACTCACACTCGCACAAGATTTTGTTCAATTTTAAACCCAAAATGAAGTGTGGAGGTGATTGCTTTATCTTAACCTAAAATCACAAAAAAGGCCTTTTGATTCTCAAGATCGCTATAAAGCGCGAGAGAAGCGCATACGTCCTTTTTTAATGAAGTTAGTTTAAGTAAGCCCTCACAAAAACAAAGTTACACTTTTTCATTTTAGATCCATAAAGCAATTTTAAGTTCTTTTTAAAGCACCAAAGGACAAATGAGAGTTGTTTTGTTCAATTTTTAACCAAAAAATAAACTCTAGTAAGTTGTAGTCCTAATGTTTGTTTTAAGCTTTTGCAAAAAATTGAAAGGGTTCTTTTTAAAGCCCAAACAAAATTAGTTTCCTAAGCAAAAAGGAATAACAGTTTCTTAAAAGTGTTAAAAAAACACTTTGATTTTGTGAAGTACCCTCATCATGCTTCCTTTTCTTTCGTTTTAATTGATCCAGCTCCCTACCAGCGGTGCAACCCGTGACTATGTTAGAGTTTGATTTCTCAGCGGTACTATACAATGTCGCTTACCAGTCAACATCGCTCTATGTCTAGGCTAGTGAGCTCAACTGTGTCGTACTTTTGCTCAGTGTCGCTGTTTGATTTTTTTGAAAAAATATCGTGGGTCAGAATGGTCAAGTGGCGCAGTTTGAAATTCAAATTCTTGGGTGGGAAGATTTCAGCATCGCAGTTTGAATTTCCAGCAGTGCTATCCGGCGACGCTAGAGAGTCAGCGGCACTATATGGCAACGCTGAGCTTCCAACATTGGAATTTTTTTGTGCATAAACAAAAAAGTGGAAATTTTAGATAAAAGTGACTAAAAATGAGATTTAGCCCTCCTTCTAGTGCCAAATGTACAAACCCCAATCCTAATATCTGCAAAACAATAAGAACAAAAACATTAGATGAGAGATTGCAAGTAAGAACAAGGATTCCCCATGAAATCCATTTACCAAGTTCAAATTATGAAAAGAAATAATGAAGAACACAATGAAAACAACAAAATATATTGAATCCTAATTAAACTAGCAAACTCATGATCTCATGGGGGAATTAGTGCCAATTTGATGTGAAAATTGGCCCTCTCCCAATTCTATGATGCAAGCTTGATGTGTTGATGATAATTGATCCACTTTGATGAAGGATGATGAATGCTCCAAGCTAAAAACCTGCATAACCTAGCTAAGATTCAAGAATGATGGATGAAATTTGATAGATATTTGAGCATGGTAACTTTGCATAATTTGTGGATGATCAAATGAGGAATGAAGCCTCTTATTTATAGAGGAGATTGAAGGATGAATGTCCAAAATTGAGAAATTTGGGACTAACATTCATCAATGGAAATATGCCACTTGTCAACCCATGAGTGGATGGAGGATGTGCAAGTTTTGAGGATTGTGCCAAGAAATGCCTATTTTTGAATTTGAATTTTATTGAAATGAATTGCAAGAGGGAAGGGAAAATGCATTAAATGCCACTTGGCTCAAGGAAAAGGACATGTAAGATGGAGTAAATGCCTTGTTGGATGTACATGTCAACTTGGATTTTTGAATTCAAACTTGAAGAATATTCCAAAAAGATGCCTTGTTGAGGAAAATAGGGATTTAATAAATTAATTAAATCTATTTTCATGTGCAAGTGGTAAATGTTGGAGGATGGGACATGAAATGAGATTAAATTAGTTAAGGTTAATTAATTTAATGAGAGATTAGATGATGTGACAAATTTTACTTAGATTTGTGGATTTATTTAAATCAAATATGAGAGGAATGTGATAAGAGATTAATTAAATAAAGATTTTGATTTTTTTAATTAAAAGAGATGATGTTAGATTAAATTAAATAAGGTTTTGATTTACTTAATTTAATAGATAGACTTTAGAGATTTAATCAAATAAAATTAATTATTTAATTAAATAGGGATAATTAGATTAGATTGATTGATTTAATTAACAAAAGAGAGACTTAACTATATAAAATAATTTATATAATTAAGGGAATGAAATTGATGAATTTAATCAAATAAGAAAATTTGATTAAATGGTTAGACCAAGGATGATTCAGGATGAAACGATGCTAGTAGGCGGGATCAGATGCACAATGTCAATCGATACATTTTATGTGTCTACAACTAATATGGGTTTAACCATATTATTTTACAAATATTGCATATCTCCCGTTTACAAGTAAAAATTCCAACCAATTCCCCTTAATTACATAAAAAATCCCCAAAATATTTCAAAATCCGTTCAAGTAACCCTAACCCCTTTTAGAAATAATGGCTCTTATAATTTGAGCCTTACAAGATAATCCTTGAAATATTCTAAACCCCCCTTTTAAATCATAAAAATATGTAACCAATTATTTTAAGCTCCATAAAATATCATAATTCGTTGAAATATGAGAAAGGTGGTTAAAGGGGTTAATTTTTTGAAATATAAGTTTACAGGTTTTATTTTTCTCCTTGTTTTATGGGGAAGGCAAGAGGATTTTAAGGGATAAAATCCCACCAAATGCTCTCTCTTTTTAATTTTTTTTTTTTTTAACCATACATGTTTTTTTCTTTAATAATTATGGTTTAATATATATTTATTCCAACTCACCACTCCTACCACATCATATGCCACATCATCATGCTGATTGTACATTTGCTAACATCATTAGTTGACCAGAGTCAAACTTTTGACCAACCTTTGACCAGCCGTAACTTTCACATACGAGCTCCACTTTTTAAACCGAATATAATTTTAGAATCAGCACGACGAGCACTACAACTTGGCATCATTTTTGTTTCATTTTGAGATGATCAATTTTTTTGGCTTTTTGAATGCCTAATTCACCTATTTGACTGGACCTTTGACTAAGCATAACTTCTGCATATGAAATCCTTTTGGGCATGTTCAAGTTGCATTAGGATCATGTCAATGAGCTTTATCCAATGATGTTGATTTGGATGAATTCTGAGACTTTGAATTTTTTTAGGTATTCTAGATCCACCTAGATCATTCCTCCCTATTGAGAAGCTTTTGGACCACCAAAAGGTCTATTTTTTTTATGGACAATTGAAGTGAGGGAATTGTTGCCTCACTTGCTTAATATCACCTGTCCACCTTACCAAAATTTTGAACATCTGTCCCATTACAACCAAGATGATAAATGAGATAGCATTGCTGATACAATCAATCATTCCTTCAACTTTATATTCATCAATATTCATTGTCACATCCACTAGCCACATAGAACTAGATAATAGAATAATAAGCAACAATATTGAATATAATGTTGTGAAGGAGAAAGTATCAATGTGTCGGATCTCTTGAATAGGAACATCATTAGAAAATGAAGCATTCAAACCCTCTTTTACCACCTCTAGTTGAAGGCATGACTTTGCTTGCAACTGAGAATGTATATTGTACATTCTCATAGGATTAAGACTAATCATTCTCTTACAAACACAGGGAAATTAAAGAGGGTAATTAATGCAAGTAAAGATTTGAATCTTATGTCTATCAATTCAAATGTTTCTAAGTAGGGCATTGAGATAGCCAAGGCTACTAATGAACAAATTTCATAGGATACATTAGCAGGACAACTTGTGGAGATAGAGAATGAAACCATTGATGGTCTAGATCTACCTCTTGTGGTTGAAAGTTCAGAGGCTCCCTTGGGTAAAATTGTTTATGTTGTGAAATATCGATATGTTGTTGATTTATTGTCTTTCATATCTGCATTATTGTTCAGCTTGATACGAGTCAATGATTGTTGCTTAGTGGCTATGATAGTTGATGTAGATACTTATGGAAGTGATAGAATAATGTTTATGTTCAACAATGTTGTTGCAGTCTTAATTATGGTTGTGACCTAGGTATACAAATGTACAAATGATACAAGACAAGTTGGGAGGCCAAGTCCTCACTTAATGTCTAAATAGATGTCACTTTTGGAGGTCCAAAAGTTCTCCAGTGGGAAGGACTGATCCAGAGGATCTTCACCGAAAAAATGGAAGTTTCTCATTTTTCTTCAGAAATGGAATCATCAAGAAGAGGCCGAAATTTTTCCTCCAATGCAACTTGAACGAGGTCAAACGGAGCTACGAAACCCAAGAAATGCTTGGTCAAACCTTGGTCAACCTTGGAGCCAGGTTAGAGAACAAAAAAAGGTCAAGAATTGACATCATCAAAATTGGTCAAAGTTGGCGTCTTCGCGAAGAGCTTGTTGAGAGCTTTCCAATGATGTTTGTTTCATCAAAATTGGAGTTCGTTTGCCTGAGTTATGAGTAGTCAAAGTCGGTCAATCATGTGTGGACATGTGGCAATCTAGTCAACGCCACATCATTACTCTAGTCAGTAGACACATCACTATGAAGTCTTTGACTGATGAATGAAATTTTGACATGGCATCATCTCACCCCTCCATGTGGCAGACCATTATTGGCAAAAGGTGGCATATTATTTTTATAAAATAAAATAAAATATATAAAACAAATAAAAAAAAAAAAAAAAATGGGCCCCTCCTATATTAAAGAATCTCCACCTATCTTAAAGCCTATATTAAAGCCACCCCATGTTAAAGCCATGAGTTTCGTTTTAAAACTTTCTATGATATTTTTAAAAGCCTATTTTCAAGGAATCCCTATTTTAAGGGACTTGAAACCCTTTTTTTTATTATTACCCCTATTCAAAAGGAATGAACTCCTAAAAGATAGCAATGGGATTGTTTTCAAGGGGATAAAATTTAAAAGATCTCCTTAAAAAAAATATATGTAATCTCGTAAGAGTTATCAAACAAAATTATAGGGGGATTATTATTTTCTGTTGTAAGCCCAAAATTATAAGGGTCCTTTGTTATTTATCTTGAAGATATTTTATTATGTAATGGGGGGATTTCTTTTGGATTTACATGTAAATTTGGGGAGATTGTAAATCAAGTTGTTTTACACCAAATTGGGTAAAATTGGTGTATAAAAAGGGGTAAATGGGTGAGAATTGGGGAGGGAATTTTTTGTGAATTAAGTTTTGTACTTGGGAGAATTGTGAGAAGATTTCCAAGTGAGAATTAGGACTTTTTGATAGTGAATTTTATCCTTATGCATTTGAAGCTTAGTGAATCTTGTTGCGTATGTGAAGGATTTTCAAGTATGTAATTCATTATCATCTGAGGAGACATAAATCTTGTATCAGGTGGAAGACCTTGTAACCATTTTCTAGAGATTAATCAGATTGATCGCTCTTTGGAGACGACCCAGAGACATAGTCATTTTTATCGGAGAACTCCGTTATCAAACCTCTATTTGCACTTTCTCTCTTCTCTCTCATTCTAGTTTTATCACCTTGATTTTAAGCATAATTTCAATAATGTACATTTAATTATGAGTTTTTATTAAGTGTTGTAATCACTAAGCATTCAAATGCAATTAGTCTAGATCCTAAATCAGATCAATTCTTAATTCTGAAAATGATGGTGTTGCTATGCTTTTAATAGCATATGAATGTTTCTTTCACCCTCTTCCATTTTTTAGGCTTTTAAGGGCAGTTTTTGGGAATATGTTTGCAAAAATCATTAAATGATTTTTTTTTTGCATCTATATTTCTTGTTGTTGGAGGGTTGTTGGTGTATTCTTTGGTTCTTGTGTGTTTGAGGGCCTTATGTCTATCTCCCAGCACAGGGGCTGGTCCTTCGAGTTCCACATGGTCAGGTGGTTGCCTATCTCCATCGGGTATCTGTGTCCTTGTTCGAGTGTGTGGATGGATTTGAGTGTCTTCATGTGATGATTTTTCTACTGCTTATTGCTCATGCTTTGGATTCTATTTTTCAAAAGTAGATAATGTATTGTGTTATCATAGTTGCATATGAGTTGGAGGATAATGTATTAAGATGTAATGTAATAGGAGGTTAATGATGATAGTTGATTATCTAGGATTATTTGATTAAATATGTTCCTTTCATGTTCTCTTGTGGTATCTATATCTTCTCATCTGAATGGATGTTAACCTTAGGAACTTGAGTTGGTTAAGGAATGAACTTTAAATCCTAAATCTTGAATGGGATGTATGTTGAGATATGCTTCTTAAAGGATGATTCATTCTTATGTATTAGAATAAGCATTTATGGGAAACATAATAATTGGAATGAGTAGATGGTTATTTGCTATAGGAATATTCTTTATGTGGAATGTCTTAGCCATAATTCTTATTGGTGCATGTTATAAATGAATGATAATGTATCTTTTCGATTAATAGAAAGCTATGTTAAGGAAATATATAGTGATGCATATCATATTGATCTTCACTTTGGAATTATTCTTCTTACATTCTTCATGGCTATGTGGGTATCATCATTATTCCTTATAGTAAATGTAGTAAGGTAGTGTGATGTGATTAATTGATGGTGGTATGGTGTTACTAATTCATGTATGAACAATGCCATTTATGTATATTTTATCTATGTCAAACTACATAATGGCGTTAATGAACTTACCTTAGAGTGAATGTAACATTGTACTCTGATGTAATGAAAAAAGGTATTTGGTTAGTGTTGTATGGAGTAGGAGTTTTTATAGGATGAAAAATGAACATATGTTATCTCATTCTTTGTTAAGATAATCTGGGAGTGTATCATGATGTACCTAAGTCTTGGAAAAGTAACTATAAGATGTTCATTTCATTTAGTAATTATGTAATGATTTTTCTATTGTACTTAAATGTTAAATGTTACTCTATCCTTGTATAGTAGTTTGAAAGGGAAAATAAATGTAACCCTTTCTTGTAGTAGATGTTGTTAGTAACAACATTGGGGAACCTAGGTGGAATTAGGACTAGAATGTAAATGATAAGTTCTATTATCTTCTACTACTAATTTATGAGTTATCAATGGTTTACTTCATTGTGAATGATATTAGTAACTTTAGATTGTATGTTCATTGGAAAGCTGATCATTATGTTGAGTAACGTTAGTTAATTATAATCATGGTTCTTGACAATGTTAATGTTTTGTTTTTTTTAAATCCATGTCTTTTGCATTCCTCTTTCTTTGTTGTCCTTTGGGTTTCCTAGCGGGGTGTTACATGAGAGAGGAGGTTCTCTCTAATGCTTTTTCTTATAACCCCTTATTCTACATCTCTCTTGATGAGAAATACTTCCTTGAGTTGATCTGATACTAATCACTTCACAAAACTACACTCCACACCCTCAGTTACCGAAAAAATTCTCTTTGAAGTAGCATCACTAGAAGTAATCAACATCTTGAGATGATTAAGTTGGTATGTGAAGAATGAAGGGAATTCCCCTAAATTTATAAAAAAAATAGATGTCATGTCTATGAGACAAATTTTGAGAAAATATCCTCGGTAGCAACTAATGATGCAAGGACACTACTAATTTCCTTAAACTTAGTGCACACAATAGTTGATGTGGGGATTTTGCTAGATTTATTGTTAGATGAGCCTCAAGGTTGAAATAAAATACCTTAATTCAATCAGTTCGTATTAGTATAATCACAAGGGATATGTAATTGAATGTAGAACTTGAAGGTTGTAGGTCTCCCACACATACACGAATCCATAGGATTTGCATACAAGGAGTGGTGATGCACTTACCCATCAAAATCAAATTGATAAGTGGATACAATTATAAAATTTCTAAAAATGGTCATAAATAATCATAAGGCTCAGTTATGTAAGAATTGGTTAATGATTTGTGAAACTCCCACTTAGAAAAATGACAGTTGGAATAAATAAAAAGATCCAAGACTGATGATCTATAAATATACATTTTGAGGACATCTACAGGGTCTAATGTTTGGTTTTCTAATTACACTATGTTATAAAGGAAAATAAAGAAGGAACATATCCCATCTTCGATAACAAAGGGTTTCTTTGTTTCAACTCTAAAGTCTCCCCTTAGAGAATTCTAATGACTAAGTGTATTGGCTCATGCTAAAGAAATAATACAAAGAGGTGGAAAGAGAGGTTTCAAAAACCCTATCGTATTTTGACAAGGTTCTCAAAACCTCATTGGGACCTTATAGTAGTTCATTTAAACATTACTCTAGGAGCCATTATATTATATTTTAAAGCTCTATTAAGAAAAATATATCAACACCAAGTGAAAACCATACATGAGTGCATTGAACATAAACAAAAATTACCAAAGCTTATCACATTACAAAAATGGAAAATGTTGGAATTCATGAAGGTAAAAGAAAAAGATATCAAATTCATCACATTGCGTAGAATAGTTTGAATACAAAGCATATATATATTTATAATGTTGTATTACATCAAAAGGGGAAGTTTTTAGTACATGTTATTTTAAAAACAAAGAGTAAAAAACAAGATAAAAATACCTTCCACCACCTCTTGCAACCTCTCTATCTACATAGGGGAGAAGAAATTTTCATTGGATTCAACAAAGTGAGAAAACATCCCAATTTTATTTCTCTCCAACCTAGCACGAAGGAGATAGGAAACTTGCTTAGCTAGATCATGTTGAAGATATATCAATACATATGGCATCTCCCACCAAGCCCACTCATGGGTACGCATTGAGGTTCCCCAAAGTAGCTTCCACTCTAGCTAGATAGGCTAACCTTACCAAGCATTCTAGAGATTTGATGCCCCATTCCAACATGTCAGAGGTGCAGATGACGTTGTATAGAAAATGCTATAGAAGTGTAGAATTATGGATTTTCACTTGAGAGAGGAAGTTCTCTGCAATTTTTTCTTATAACCCCTTCTTCCACATATCTCCTAATGATAAATACTTCCTTGAGCTGATTTGATACTAATCGCTTCACTGAACTACACTCTACACCCTCAATTACCAAAAAATCACTCTAAGTAGCATTTATTACAAGTATGAGCAAGTTTGGTGGTGTTGTCATTGAAGTCAACACAGTTCAGAATGTTACAAATTTTTCATGTATATTTGAGATGCTATTGAGATGTTGTGAGTACATGGATCTATTCTTATGATGTTGTAGATATGTTGAAATGATGGGTTACCAAGTGATTTTAATTAATTAATAAAGAGTGAAGTCATAAGTATGTATGTGTTCATAATGTGCTCCGGTATGTTCTCTGCATTTCTTCTATGTTGATCCTATTCTTGTGTGGATCTAAAGGGTTGTTGTTGGGGATATGTTGGTGTCATCTCTTTTTTTATAGCTTTTGGGTTGATGGATTGTGAAAGTTATGTTCACTGGTGTGTGAACTAGTTTGGAAGAATTGCTTGTTTGTGGACTAGGAGAAATGTTTCTTCTTCACAGTCCTTGGCTATTTTGTTTTAGGTCTTGTGGATTTGGAATATGACTAGTAATGGTGATCTCTAGGTTTTGGTAGAGATGTTCATAGTTTGGTGTTCCAGAATTTGAGTTTCAGAGTTGCACTATGTGTTTGCATAGTCTAGATGGACTAATGGAAGATGTTTTGTGTTCAAAAGTTGTTGCACTTGATGTGGATGTATCTAAAGGAATATGAGATGTGTTCTCATGCATGATAGAGCATGTTATGTCATCCACATGCTATCTTCTTTTTGGGAAGCATGTATTTCAGTGTTCATTTGTGTTTTCATTAGGTTTGGCTAACCTGAAGTTTACACTTCATATGAAGAATTAAAAATTTAATTAAGGAAGCATGTGGTTGATCCAAGAGATTGCTTTTGGTCTTGGTTAAGTGTTTAATTGTTCCACTCTCATTCCTTTCCACCATGGGAATGTTGAGTTGCTGACCTAATTTTAATTTTTGAAATGAAGTATATGTGGCCAACCTTGGAGAAAGTTTCTAAGGAACTGAAGACAGTATAAATGCAAGTTGTTTTGTGAAAGATTAAATCATACAAAGTAATGAAGTAAGCCACAAGTGAAGAGAAGAGTTGTGTGAAAGTGGGTTGAGGTAGCAGTACTTTATTGTGTTAGATTCTTGAAGGTAGTGAGCTGAAGGTTTCTACAATCATCTAATCTAGGCTGCTAATGTGTGTAAATTGTTGTGGTGGATCTTTCTATTATCTTTTGTATCTATAGGTAGTGAGCCTCCTTATTGGATGAGTCCTTTCTGTAGGCAGTGAGCCTCCCTGTTGAACAATGAGTCCTTTCTGTAGGTAGTGAGCCCTTGGCAATGAGCCTCTTGTATTCAATTTTGCTATCACTTTATATTGTGAGTTAATCCTCATTGTCGATTTTCCCTTATTGAGTTTTCCACGTAAAATATGGTGTTCATTGTGTTGATTTTTCTTTTTGTTATCTGCATTTCATGTTCATACTTAATAATAGAATAGTGTGGTTGTAAAGTTGATAAGTGATTGAAGTTCTGTATTTGAATTTGGTGACAACTGATTCACCTCCTCCCTCTTAGTTATCCTGTGCCATTTAACAATTGGTATCAGAGCTTTAGTTCCTTGGTGTAGAACTTAACCGCTTAAGGAAGATCCGATGGAACATAAGTTAGCAATTCCTATGTTTGATGGATCTACTTATAGTGATTGGAAAGTGCAGATGAGAGGATATATTATCTCTCTTGGTTATAAGACCTAGAAGGCTATTGAGACAAAGTATGTTGCATCAGTGAGTGGTCCTACTACTGCAGATGAGGTTTCTGCTTATGAGGAGACTGAAAAAGTGAGGTATGCTATTTACAATGCTTTATCCAAAATTGAGCAAACAAAGTTTCTCTCTCTAGGCACTGCTTATGAAGTTTGGAAGAAGTTGGAAGATCTTTATGAAGGAAATGATAGGGTGAAACTGACAAATAATTTGATGACAAAGCAAAGATATGAGAATATGAAAATGGAAGAAGCAGAAGATATTGCAAGCTATTTTCAAAGGATTCATCTGGCAGAAAATGAAGTTAGAAATCAAGAGGGTACTCTAACTAATGAAGATATAATTGAGAAAATTCTAATGACTCTACCAAAATGTTACAATGACAAGGTTTTAGTTATTGAGGAAACATATGATCTTAAAAAAAATACTAAAGAAGAGCTATTTGGCACCTTGACTGCATTTGACATGGGAAAGTTTGGAGAGAAGAAGGAAAAGATAGAAACAAAATTTAAAGCAAAAAATATTGAAGATGATCTGGATAGTGATGGTTCAGATGAGTTGGAAGTGAAATTTACGAAGAAGTTGAAGAAAGGTACCGATAAGTATAAAGGTATGTTTCCCTTTAAATGTTTCAGTTGTGGTAATATTGGTCATTATGCTTCAAGATGTTTGAATAGAGTTGTACATATGAAGAACAAAGAGCATAAAGATAGAAAGGATAAGAAATACAAAAAAATGTACTATGTTAGAGAAGAAGTTGGATTCTCTGATGATGAATTTGATTATGAGGGTGATGATAGTGAATGATTGTTCTTAGCTTTGGATCTAGTAAATCTGTGTCTGCTAACTTTGGAAAATGTGCAAGAAAAAGTGATTCAGAGAACAAGAAGGATGAGATGAAAGGTACTTTCCAAGGTCACCACATTTCATGCTGGATAGGATGAAGACTATTGGGTGATTGACAATGGATGTTCTAATCACATGATTGGAGATAAAATTAAGCTCGCTAAACTTGAAAAGTATGATGGTGGTTTGGTCATGTTTGGTGATGATTCTAGAGCAAAGATTGTTGGGAAAGGTACAATTAGTTCTGATGAAATACACAACACTAATGATGTATATTATGTAAAGTGCCTAAGGCATAACCTTTTGAGTGTTGGATAGATGTGTAGCAAAGGTTTCAATTTTTTTTTTTAGGATAATACCTATGAGATCAAGAAGGGATTCAAAGCTATGGTTGTTGCAAGAAGGAGAACACATGGAAATATCTATCAACTTAAGGGTGTTGATGGTCAGTGCCTTGTATCTCAAGTTAATTAAACTTGGCTATAGCATCAGAAAATGGGACATGTAAACTTTGATAATCTAGCCAAGATCAATTCAAGAGATGTTGTATGAGGTCTACCTAAAATCATAAATCCTACTAATACTGTTTGCAGAAGTTATTAGTTAGGGAAACATACAAGATGTAGTTTCAAAGGAAAAGAGAAAACTAATACCGGAATACTGGAATTAATTCATAAAAATCTCTGTGGTACTAGAATAGGAAGCCTAAATGGTGACAGGTATTTCATGCTCCTTATTGATGATTATTCTTGAATGACATGGGTTTACTTTCTTAAAGAGAAGACTCAGGCTCTGGATAGGTTTAAAGTGTTCAAAGAAAAAGTAGAAAATGAAGTGAACCTAAGAATAAAATGTTTAAGATCTGATAGAGGTGGAGAGTTCACTTCTAGTGAGTTTAATGCATTTTGTGAAGAGCATGGCATAAAGAGACACTAATCTGCTCTGAGAACCCCTCAGTAGAATGGAGTGGTTGAAAGAAAGAACTATACTATACAAGAAGCTGTAAGAACCACGATGAAAGAAGCAAATATATCTGGTGTGTAGTGGAGAGAGCCAATACACACTGCTATTTATGTTCTTAACAAAGTTCAAATCAGAGGCACCAACAAAAAGAATCCTTATGAGTTATGGACTAGTAAGGCTCCTACTATGAAATAATTTAAGGTGTTTTGAAGTAGATGTTACATTAAAAGAGATGATGAAAATCTTGGGAAGTTTGATGCTAGATGCGATGAAGAGATTTTCCTTGGATATTCAACTACCAACAAAGCATATAGATGCTTTAATAAAATATTGAGGAATATTTTTGAGAGTGCTAATGTGAAGGTTGATGAGGATATGCACAGACCTATTGAGATAAATAAAGTTGAACCTGATGATCCTGTCTATCGACAAGTACCTAAAGAGAATAAGGAGGAGGAAGAAGAAGAAGAATAGATTGAAGAAGAAGAAACTTCAAAACCTATTGTTAAGACTCCTAAGTATGTCCAGAAGAATCATCCAAAGGAATAGATAATTGGAGAAAAGAGTGAAGGTGTGAATATAAGAAGTAAAGTTTCAACTAAGGTAAATTTGTGTTTACTTTCTAAAATAGAACCTAAGTTTGTGTGTGAAGCATGTGAAGATGAGATTTGGGTTAGAGCTATGATAGAAGAGTTGCAAAAAATAGAGAAGAATTAGACATGGGAACTAGTTCCTAGACCTGTTAATAAGAATGTGATTGGTTCAAAGTGGGCATTCAAGAATAAGTTGAATGAAAATGGTGAAGTTATAAGAAACAAAGCAAGACTTGTATGCAAGGGATAATCACAAGTTGAAGGCATAGACCTTGAAGAGACATTTTCCTTGGTGGAAAGAATGGAAGCTATTAGGATGTTTTTGGAATTTTCTACCCACAAGGATTTGAAGGTATATTAGATGGATGACAAGTCTGCATTCCTGAATGGTGAACTAGAAGAAGAAGTATACATGGAACAACCTGAAGGATTTTAGTTATTAGAAAAACCAGATCTAGTTTGTAAATTGAAGAAGGCATTGTATGGATTGAAATAAGCTCCCAGAGCATGGTATGGAAGATTGGATAGATACTCGATAGAGAAAGGATTCAACAAAGGCTCTACTAACAACAATCTTTACTTCAAGGGCTGATGCAAGAATTTGGTCCACAAAAAGCTCAAAAAGTGGAAGTGTTTTTGTTGTTTTTCAGAATTTGTCACACTTGGACTAAAAATTTGAGGCACTTACACAATGAATCTTAAAAAAAGTCAATAATATGAAATTTAGCATTTTGAATCTAGTTTCCAAATATGTAAATTATTCAAATACCTAGATTATAGAAATTAAATTTTGATAGGGATCTATCAAAACCACTTTTTAAAAGTCCCTTTTTTTTTTACCATACCATGCACATGTACAAAAACCACTTTTTGACCCAAATAAAAGTATTTTGCTAATTCCTTTTGGGGAAAGAGATCTAACAACATGAATATTGATGAGGATTTTTTTTTGTAATTTTTTGTTGACTATTTTTTTATTGAATTTTTATTGGCCTTAATTGTTGTTTTTAAAAATCAATGTGTACGAACAACATAATTGGACATAAACTAAACATTTTTTGAATATTTTTTTTCATTGTGTAGAGAATTTTCTGAAGATTGATGCCATATAATTTTTTTTACAAGAAACTTAACCAAAATTAAGTTATTAAAAAACATAAAAGCCCGATATTTCAAGTTTAAGGACTAGTTTTCTTATAAATTAATTAAAAAATAACAAAAATAATCCAATCTTAATAAAAATATATATTCAGAAACTAGACATCATGTTCTCTAATGGGTTTTAATTTTATAGATTGATTCAGAAGAAAAGTCCATCAACCATATTGCCAAAGTTGGACATTCTTCTTAAATTTGCATTATTTTTTTAGTTGCAAGTCAAAGGCTAAGACTCATATTTCCAAGCCTTTCCTGAGCCTAAAACCAAGGCTACATGTGGGTTGGGAATTCAATTTTTAAATAATGCATATACATTAATAAAATGTGTACACGTTATTCAAATGAAATGCATACATGTTTCTTAATGCATATGCATTATCTATTTACCCATAGGGTAAAGGTAATGCATACACATTCATAAAATAGAACGCGTATGCATTTTATAATGCGTACACATTTTTTATATAGTTTTTTTCTTAATTTGGAAAATACTGATAAAACATGTTTTTCTTGCAAGATTCCTTTTCTGCAGTACAGTCTCAAAGCACCATTTTCTGCTTTTTTTATTGCAAATTTGTCTTGTGTAGGGCATATTCTATTCAAATTGTTGGAAGAGACAACCACAGGTTGAATTTTTTGAAGTGGAATCAAGTACAAGAAAATTTTACAAGAAGATTTGGAAAAAGAAGACTTTTGGATGTATTCATGATGTTTTTTTACTTCAAAGTTATAGAAGAAAGGATCTTCATACTACATAGGTTTATTTGAATATTTGAAGGAGATGGAAATTTGAAAATAGGTTACTTGAATCATTTGGTTTGTCATCAAAGAGGGTTTGGTAACCATGGGATAAAAGCAAAGACAAATAAAAAAAAAGTAGAAAGTTAATGACACTTGAAGAAATTCAAGTAAAAAAAGAAATGGAGGCAAAAAGACAAAGGGATAGAAGAGAAAGGATTCATCAAATGAAAAATTTGGAAGCATCTAGTTCCATAAATGTTGAAGAGGAAGCCATGAATGATGAAATGAATGTAGAAGATACAAATTTGGAGATGGTGAATATGGAAGAAAACACAATTATGGAGACAAACCCAACTATGCCTTCAACTTCAACTTTGAATGATATGGAAATAGTACCTATGCAAACAAATTCGGGTATGTCTTCAAATCCACCTACCAATGATATGGAAAATGCACCTATTCAAACAATCTATCCAGGTGTGTTTTCAAATCCAAGTCTTGATAATATTGATCTTGCTTGTTTAAATGAAGTTGGATACACCATTGATGATATCAATAATTCTAGGGTTGAAACAATGCAAAAACAAAAAAATGATGAAATTATATCTTATGAGAATGCAAATGAGAATTAAATCCCTCATATTGATGAAAATGAGAATGAAATCCCTTTTACATTTGAAAATGAAAATGAAACTGCTTGTGTGAATGAAAATGAAACCCCTTGTATAGATGAAGGTGAAAATGTGTTTTTTACAATTGAAAAAGATGTGCTAGATAACCTTCATGGTAAAGTTTCTTGGAGAAAAAATAGAAGTTATGGAAATATAATATATAAAATATGTTTTTTTTATAGAAATAAATTAGGATTCCAATGTCAACTCATGATGAAATTGATGAGAATGTCAAAAATGAGAAAAGTGATGAAAAAATTAGGTATTTTTGTAAGACCAAAAAAGAAAGATGATTTGGTAGAACAAGTCATATCTAGTGTTGCTAATGCTATTGATTTTATAGGTAAGAAAAGTTGATCTAAAGATAAGAATGTGGCTCATTGTGCAATAACAACTGCTCTAGTTGATAAAGCAACTTCAAATAAAAGAATGTTATGTAAGATTAGTAAATGTATAAAAGTAAATCCTAAAACTTTGATAAGAGATGCTAAAAGAAGAGAAAGTATTGAAAAGGATCTAATTAATCAATGTTGGAGTTTTAGTGGTAGACTACCAAGATCAAACATGAAGTTAACTAATGAAATTAAATCTTTAATCGATAAATTTTGGCATGATAATGCAAGAGTATCACCTAACATTAGAGATGTCTTAAAATTAAGGGTGGGTTCCAAAATTTGTAAACCTCATCCAAAGAATCTCTTAGATATGACTCAAACTAAATTATATAAATTTTTTTTAGATACTTCAATCTTACCATTGAATATTAACATAAGTCAAAGATCATTCGAAAAGTGTAAACCTTGGTATGTGCACTCTGTCAACCCCTGAATCAGATCATGTATTTAATGCAAATATATCATATTATGAAACACAACTTTCGGCCCAATGATCGTTGATTCACAACAATGATGTAGAATCAATGAATGAATTTGTGCCAAGTGTTGACACATCACTCATTCATTGCTTTGACTATCGTACCAAACTATCAACTCATTCCATGTGCTCCCCACTATCCATGCAACATCCATGTCACTGTCATATGGCTAACATCACCATCCATGTAGACTGGTCCCACCATCCATCAGTCATGTTGCCAAGTTGGGAGAAATATTAACTTCACAACCTCCAGTTAGAGGTTAGGATATTCCTAAAACCTGCTACAACAAGAAAGGGATCACCAATTCAGGAGAAACCTAAACTTTAGAACCTTCAGTCAAGGTTAGGAAAATCTTAAAAACCGCGACAAGGAAATTCCCATGTCGAGAGTTTGTGAAACTTACAAACCCTACAACATGTGTTCTGAAGTTCAAAAATCTAGTGATCTCATGACTAGCTTGATGTCGCCCAGTTATTAACTTTTAGAACCCCACAACTTAAGTTTCAAGGTTCAAAATTTTGGTGATAGGCCGACAATGAAAGCCAAAAAAGAGGAAAAAACACCAAGTCTTCAACAAGGTTTAAGCTAGCAAGTTGAGACACATTTAACAAAAAGCTCCCACTTGACGAAGACTTACTGGCTTCCTCTAAACTCAAAGTTATTGAAGGTCATAGGCCCCAAGGCCCATCAAACTAGCACACCACCTATATTTGTTTATGCTCATAGGCTTTGTCAATGCATCAACGACATTCTCCAGAGTATCCATCTTTTCTAGATTAACCTTTCCATCTTCCACCATATCACAAATGAAATGATATTGTACATCAATGTGCTTCGTCCTTGCATGGAAAGTGGGATTTTTTTCCAAACAAATAGCACTCTAACTATCACAACAAATCGTAACTTGCCTTGCATTAAACCCAATATCTAAACACAAACGTCTAAGCCAAACAAATTTTTTGCAGGTGTGTGTTGCTGCCATATACTCTACCTCAGTAGTAGATAAAGTGACTATAGCTTGCTTCTTGCTCATCCAATTCACTGCTCCACCAAATAACATGAAGATGTATCCATTGGTGGATATTCTGCTATCAATGCTCCCTGCCCAATCAAAATCCACATATCCACGAATGCTAAGAGATATTTGTAATCAAATCAAGTCAACAGCCATGATAACACAAAGCAAACTCTGAGGTACCCTTCAAATATTTGAAAACTCTCTTCACAACATCCCAATGTAGCCTTCCTAGATTAGCCATAAACCGACTAAGAACTCCCATTGCTTGGGAAATGTCTCACCTAGTATAGACCATTGCGTACATTAAACCGCCAACAACACTTGCATACGACAGCTTGGTCATGTCCTCCATATTAGTGGGAGACTTTGGACAATCTTCAATAGACAACTTCGTTCCCTACAACATTGGAACAACTAGCTGCTTACAATTAGTAATCCCAAATCTCTCCAAGAAAGTGTTGATATACTTACTTTGGCTGAGCCAAAGCTTTCTACTTCCTCTATCCCTTTTTATTTCCATCCCCAGAATATACCTTGCTACACCTAGATCTTTCATTTCGAACTTTGCAGACAATTGATATTTTAGATCAAAAATCATAGTCTTACCATATCCTATGAACAACATATCATCCACATACAGGGTAATAATAATCACGCGATCATTTTTTAGTTTTGTAGTACACAAAATGATCAGATTTTGATATTACAAATCCCAATGACAACACAAATGTGTCAAACTTTTGGTACCACATTCTAGGTGATTGCTTCAAACCATATAGACATTTCATCAACTTGCAAACTAGGCTTTCTTTACCTTTTTCAAAAAAGTGCTTAGACTGGGACATATAAACTTCTTTTAGCTGTCCATGACCAAACGCTATCTTCACATCCATCTACTTGATCTCTAAGTCATACACTACTGAAAGGGACAAAATAAATCTAATAGATGCTAGCCTAGCTACAAGAGAAAATATTTCTCCATAATCAATCCCCTCCACCTGGGAATAACCTTTTGTGATAAACCAAGCTTTATACTTTTCAACAATGCCATCCAGATTAGTCTTCTTCTTAAATACCCATTTGCAACCAAAAGGATTTTTCCCTTTAGGAAAAGGTACCAAATCCCAAGTTTCATTCTTCTTCAATGATGTCATTTCTTCATTCATGGCTTCCAACCAAGAATTTGATTTAGACATATTAATTTCCTCTTTCACAATCCTAGGCTCATTAGTCTTGGTAATCAAAGCATAGGAACAGTTCAAATCCAACATGGAAAATCCATACCTATTAGGTTGATGCTTTTCACATGTAGACCTCCTCCTAGTTGAGGCTGAGGTCGTGGTTCTTCTTCTTCAAAAATATCAGAGCTACTAGGACTCTCGTCAGTTTTAGGTATACTTTGTAGTTCCTCTTTATCTGGAGTTTGAGGAATTTCAACTACATCATTTTTCTTTTCCTTTTTATTTGTCTCTAACTATGGACCAACTATTGAAGGGTTCAACTCACGAAAGATTACAATTTTGCTATACAAGAACTTCTTAGTGATAGGATTCCAAAGCTTGTATCCTTTCACACCAACACCATAACTAATGAAGATACATTTGACAACCTTGTTCTTCAACTTTGATCTTTTCTCATTCGACACATATGCATATGCCTCACAGCCAAAGACACAAATCTGTCTTAGAGAGGGATTTTTACTAGACCATGCTTCCAAAGGTGTTTTGTCAACAAGAGTTGAACAAGGTGAATGATTTACCAAGTAACATGTTGTAGCTATATCTCAGCCCAAAACTTTTGCTCGAGACTGGCACTACTCAACATACTTATCGCTCTTTCCATTAGCGTCATGTTTAACCTTTCAACAACTCCATTCTATTGTGGAGTATAAGGCGTAGTTTTATGCCTTTTAATCCCATGGTATTTGTAGTACCTTTCAAAATCCGTAGAACAAAACTCACCGCCATTATTTGTCCTCAAGCATTTAATTTTCCTTCTAGTCTAATTTTCTACCAATTTTTTAAACTCTTTAAACTGACTGAACACTTTTGATTTACTCTTAAGAAAGTAAACAAATGCCCTTCTCAAAAAAATATCAATATAGGAAACCTAATATCTAGACTTCAATAATGAAGGAACATTCATTGGACCAAATACATCATAATGAACATAATCTAGTATGCGAGAATATTTATGAGGACTTGGATAAAATGAAACATGATGTTGCTTTCCATAAATACAATGTTCCCAGAAATCAAACTCAAGGTTACAATCAACAAGCCCTTCAACAAGATTTTTAATTTTCAAGGCTTTTAAGCCTTTCTCTCCTATGTGACCAAGTCTATGATTCCATAGCGTGGTCTTCTCCATTGGGAGTTTCACCTCCAAGGAATTTGCACCAAGAGGATCTTCATTTTCCTTCTCTACATGAGCAACTTTGCTTGAATTTACAGAGATGTTACATTGAACATGACGTGCATCCAACTTATATAGAGTTCCTATGCATGCACCCTTAGCTAGTAACATTAAGCCTCTAGTCATCTTATAGCCTCCAATTGAGAAAGAAACTTGCATGCCAACATCATTCAGCTTATTGATAGAAAGTAGGTTATGGGCCAAACTTGGTATGTGGAGTACGCCATCAATCCCTTTGATTCTTCTTTGAGGGAATTAGATTCAGACTCTTCCACGACTAACAATTTCCAAATTTGAATCACTTGCCAGGTACACCTTTCCACCAACATACTTTTCATACTTAGTGAACCAATCTCTGTGAGATGTCATGTGAAAATATGACTTGAGTCAATCAGCCA
Organism: Sequoia sempervirens; assembly: GCA_007258455.2. Taxonomy (NCBI): domain Eukaryota; kingdom Viridiplantae; phylum Streptophyta; class Pinopsida; order Cupressales; family Cupressaceae; genus Sequoia; species Sequoia sempervirens. The sequence goes on from VDFB02000017.1 coordinate 356,401,044, forward strand.
TACATCATTAGATGCCTAAGTCGCCAAGGCTGCAATGAAGGCATCTACATCACTCTGAGAAGAGTCATTGTCTAAAGAGTTATTTTTCTTCTTCCTTTTCTCCTCCTTACAATCCTTTCCAATATGACTAGACTTCCCACAGTTCAAAAATTTCACGTTGGAATTCTTACCAAGAGACATTGATCTCCCTTTAGATTTGGATTTAGACTTATTTTGTTTCTTCTTTCCTCTCTCCTTTGATATACCCCGAATAGCAAGACCTCCTTGGCCATCTTAGAAGAATTCCTCCACATTTCTTCTAACAACAACGAGGTAACCATGCCTTCCATCTTGAAAGTAGTTGTTGTACTTCCAATAGCCATTACCAGATGGTCCCAACTATCAGGTAAGGAGCATAACAAAAGCATATAGTGATCCTCCTCCTCTATCTTCACACCCACAAATTCCAACTGAGCAACAATCATATTAAATGAATTCATATGGTCTGCTACAGATGCACCTTCTTCCATCTTCAAGGAGTACAAATTATTTCTTAGAAATAACTTATTCACCAAAGACTTTCCCTAATAAATGTTACCGAGTTTCTTCCATAATGAAGATGTAGTTCTCATGGATGTTTAGGAGAACATAATCGGCCATAAAAAGTCTTATCAACCCTCTAGCTTTTCTATCTATGAGGTCCCAATCTTCTTGTTTCATACTTTGTGGCATAGTTCTAGACACAACAATATATAGGTCTTTATCCACCAACAAGTCTTCCATTTTGAGTTTCCACACCTCAAAATTGCTGCCATTGAACTTTTCAATTTCTACTCTACCTGATGTACTTGCCATCTCAAACAATAAACGAGACAATCCGTTCTTCTTTTGCAAGACTCCCATTGAATAGGATTAACACAAAAATATAGCTCTACTCACAAGGATAACACAACTGGCCAGGCTCTGATATTACTTGTAAGGAAAGCAATGGTGCAGAAACACCTTCCTAATGCAAAATTATCATGAGAGAGGTGCAAAAAAACATTCATTTTAGGGTATGTGCAGGATCATCATGGGTATGTGTAGGTTATGTGGCTAATGACTTTTTTTTACCCAAAATTGATGAAACGAAAAGGGTTTTTAAAGGATATTCTTAGCTTTCTACCAATATAAATTATTCTTTACTTTGAATTTAATAAATAATTATTATTCATATTCTATTTGAATTACAGCTAAAGTCCTAATTGATAGGCTGATTGAAAAAAATCTATAACTTTCAAATGGTATCACATTTTTTGAATCTAAAACATCCATCACATTCTATGCTTCACATACTATAGGATAAAAAAATTGAATTTCATGAAGTTTTGACCAAGTTAAGGTGGCCAGACATACAAGTTTTTATATTTTTTTAAAGTTGTAATAAAATAATAATAATTAATTATTTACTTGGAAAAAAATTACAAAAAATATGCATCACATCCAAACATGAGTCCTCTAATTATATCTAAAATATTATCATTTTACGGTTAGGGTGGTTAGATAGACACCTACTTCTTATTTTTTTCCCTGAATTTAATGCTACCGCATTGAAATTTCAAATTTTCACTAAATAGATTTTTTTTTTTAAAAAATAAACCTAGTAGTTTAGAAACTCCATTCAATTTTCTATATATTCTATTCTTACATATTTTTGAAATAATATAGATAACTTATTCAAAATTTTACGTCAAGTTGCCTAACTCTGATTTTTCTAAATTTTTTGCCATTAAGGGCCTAATTTTTCCATGATGATCCTTCACATACCCTTTAACAAGTTACATTCATTTGAGATGCACATTCACAAAACAAAAGGAGTGACAAGAAAAAAACACAGAGATAATACCAAATATATGTTGGAAAACCCTTATGGGAGAAAAAACCCACACACCAAGTAAAGTCACTTTGTATTACAGTAAATAGATTACATACACAGTTACAAACTTCACTCTCAAATCTTAACTCATAGCAGCATAACCATCTCCTTGGTCGACCTCCAGTTACTAACTACCATTCGCCTCTCACTATTACTGTAGACATGGAAAATGTATTGACACACTTGACCCTGATTCACTAACACCATTTCATCCTGAATCACCTTCTCAACTTATCATCACTCTTCGTCCTTTAATTAAATAAATAATCATTTATCTGATTAAGTCATTCTCTCTTATTAATTAAATCAATCAATCTGATCTAATTAGCCCTATGTCTCTATTTAATTAAATAATTCATTTTATTTGATTAAATCTCTAAGGTCATTCTATTAAATTAAATAAATTAATCTTTATTTGATTTACTATAACATCATCCCTTTAATTAAATAATTCAAATCCTTTATTTAATTAAATCTAAATCACATTCTTCTCATCTTTTGATTTAAATCAACCCATAAATCTAAATCAAATAGTCACATCATCTAATCACTCATTAAATTAATTTAATCCTAATCTCTAGATTTCTCTAGATTTTTCCACTTGCACATGAAAGTACATTTAATGGATTTATTAAATCCCTATTTTCTTTCAACTTGTCATCTTTAGGGGAATATTCCTTCAAGTTTGTAAATCCCTCCAAGTTTGAAAATCCCTTCAAGTGGATTTGTCCTTTCAACAAGAGATTCATTCCCTCTTACATATCCTTGTGCATTGAGCCAAGTGGAATTTAATTGATTCTTTTTCCCTCTTGCATGTCATTTCACCATTTTCAAATTCCACCTAATTTCATTTATTTTGTACATTTATCAAAATGTGCTCAAGCTTCCTCCATTCACATCTTGACAAGTGGCACTTGCCCATTGGGTGTTGAATTATCCCACATTGCTCCCTTTTTCTCATTCCTCCATCTTGTCTTTCTATAAATAAGAGGCTTCTCTCCTCATTTTGATCATCCACTATTTGAGCAAGTCTACTATACTCAATTTCATCCTCAAGCATATCTATTTTTATCCATTTTATCAAGATTTTAGATAGGTTATGCATATTTTTCATCATGGAACTCAATTGAATCTTCACCAAAGTGGATCACTCATCAACATTGCATCATAGGAGTAGGGAAAGGGATAATTTCCACATCAAATTGATACCAATTCCCCCATGGTATCAAGATTTTTCTTTACATTGAATAGGATTTGATAGCTTTGTTTATGTTTTCATATGTTCTTCATCTCATTTCTTGTTCTTTGCAATTTAAATGGATTTCATGGGGAATCTTGATTCTCACTTACATTTGATCTAATGATGTGTTTGTTTCTCATGTTTGTGTAGGTCTAGGATTGGGGTTCTATGGTTACAATGCTCGAAAGCATACAATATAAAAAGACACTCAACCACCGTTAAGTTTTCATTAATTTCATTTTCTTCACTGACAAACTTCCTTCATCTCAAGCCACACACACCACGATCCAGTAAGCATTGAGCCACCCAATAATAAATTCGGTTATAGAGAATATCACCTTATTTTCACTTTTTCAACCCCCGAGTTAGATCACATGCATTTAATGCAAATATATCATTATCATGAAATATAGCTTTCAGTCGAATGTTTGTTGATTCACAACAGTGATGTAGAATCAATGAATGAATTCATTCCATGTGTCAACACATCACTCGTTCATCGCTTTCACTATTGTACCAAAATATCATCTCATTCCATGTGGTCCCCATTATCCAGACAACATCCATGTCACTGATGTACGACTGATGTCACCATCCAGGCAATCTGGTCCCACCATCCATTGGTCATGTCACCCATTCAGGAGAAATATTAACTTGACAACCTCTAGTTAGAAGTTAGGATATTCCTGAAACCCATGACAACAAGAAAGGGATCTCCCAGTCGGGAGAAACCTAAACTTTAGAACCTTCAGGTGGGGTTAGGAAAATCCTTAAAACTGCAACAACAAGGAGATCACCATGTTGGGAGGTTATGAAACTTACAAACTCTATGACATGTGTTCCAAAGTTCAAAAATCCAACAATCCCATGACTAGCTTGATGTCTCCTAGTTATGAACTTTTAGAACCCAAGGACTTAGGTTTCAAGGTTCAAGATTTTTGGTGATAGGCCGACAACAAAAGCCAACAAAGGGGAAAAAATGCCAAGTCTTTAACAGAGGTTCAAGCTAGCAAGTTGAGGCACATTTTCCAACATATAAGAACAAATGAGAGCTCAATAATTTGATGCTTCTTTTGGTTAGTTGAACAAAATGATATTTTTTCTCGACAAGATTGTGATATAATTAATGGATCTACAAAATGGCATTCGTTTAAGAGTTTGAATGCAAACACATGGAAAATATGGAGAAGGGAGTTGGCATGCTTTTGTCAAGTTTGTATTGGAGGTGATTGAGAGGCGTGTGAAAATATGAAATGGGTCGAACAATGGAAACAAAGAGATTTAACACCTACATCAACACATGTTCAACATGGAATGAAAATTGAAGGTAATCAAGTGTTCACATCAGATGATTATGATCATGTTTTGGATCTTGTACAAGAAGGTACATTATTTATTGAGTTGAATTTTATATGTATGCATGTTTATATGTGAATTAAATATAAGTCACTCTTTATTGAATTTTTTATTTATTTTTGTGGTACATGTGTATGTTGTTGTTGCACCTGAGGGGAATGAAGAGGAGATGAAGTATTGGTTGGATAGATGTGTTGAGAGAAAACATAATTTGGTACATATTAGAGTGGATTATGACAACTTTGAGTATCCAACTAGTTCATTGGTTATTGTTGGCACCTGGCTTCGAAAATATTTGATAAGAAAGAATGGCTTGCCTGTATTTGAAGATTATGAAAGAGACAAGAAGATTATACATTATTCACATTTGATTTTGGCAACCAATATAAAACTATTTAGATATCAAGGGAGGCTTGCTAATAAAGTTTTATGGACACTTTCAATGGATCATCATGAGACAATCATAGATGCATTACAAAAAAGAGAGGATGTAGATGGTACAATGGAGTAAATAAATATTGGTAAGTATATACTTGTATATATATTTGTCTTTAGTCATTTCCTAATTAAAGTTTTATATCATTTTTTGTTTCAGGTCTCCCAAAACTAGATGCTTTACAAAAAAGAGAGGAGATGCACATATATTACAATGGAATTCAAATCTAGAGACATGTAACTATATATAGTTCTAGATACATTTAATTGATAGTATAAATATAAAACTAAATTTAATTCATCGTCATTTTATAAAAAAAAATTATAATTGATTTCATATCCCCTTAAGCTATTCTCTTAAAACCCCTTAAGCCATCCTCTTATGTACCATTAATCCATCCTATTGCATCCCCTTAAGTATCTCTATTAATTCCCCTTAAGTCATTCTATTAGGACCCCTTAATCCATATCATCATATATCTACCCTTAATCCATCCTCTTGCATCCCCTTATGTCACTCTCTCAACACCCCTTAACCCATGCTCTTAGGACCCCTTAATCCATCCAATTGAATCCCCTTTAGTCACTCTCTCAACACCCCTTAAGCCATCCTCTTAGGACCCCTTAATCCATACCTCATATATCTACTCTTAATCCATCCACTTGCATCCCCTTAAGTCACTCTCTCAACACCCCTTAAGCCATCCTCTTAGGACCCCTTAATCCATACCTCATATATCTACCCTTAATCCATCCACTTGCATCCCCTTAAGTCACTCTCTCAACACCCCTTAATCCATATCCTCATATATCTACCCTTATTCCATCCACTTGCATCCTACTAAGTCACTCTCTCAACACCCCTTAAGCCATCCTCTTAGGACCCCTTAATCCATCCACTTTCATCCCCTTAAGTCTCTATCTTAACACCCCTTAATCCATCCTCTTAGGAGCCCTTAATCCATATACTCGTATATCCAATCTTAATCCATCCACTTGCATCCCCTTAAGTCATCTCTCAACACCCCTTAGGACCCCTTAATCCATATCCTTGTATATCTACTCTTAATCCATCCACGTGCATCCCTTTAAGTCTCTCTAAGGTTCATGAGATGCTTAGAATAACAAATCTATATGGGTTAATGGTTTAGGGGTCATCTTGTAGTCTTTAGGTCATATGGTTTAGGGTTTAGGGCTTCTAGGGTTCATGAGATTCTTAGAATAACAAATCTATATGGGTTTTAAGGGTTTAGCATTCATGAAATTCTTAGAATAACAAATCTATATGGGTTAATGGTTTATGGTTCATCTCCTAGTATTTAGGTCATATGGTTTAGGGTTTAGGGTCTCTAGGGTTCATGAAATGCTTAGAATAGCAAATCTATATGGGTTTTAAGGGTTTAGGGTTCATGAAATGCTTAGAATAACAAATCTATATGGGTTAATGGTTTAGGGTTTATCTTCTAGTCTTTAGGTCATATGGTTTAGGGTTTAGAGTTTCTAAGGTTCATGAGATGCTTAGAATAACAAATCTATATGGTTTATAAGGGTTTAGGGTTCATCTCTTAGGATTTAGGTCCTATGGTTTGGGGTTTAGGGTTTTAAGTCATTCTCTCAACTCCTCTTAATCCACCCTCTTACATCCCTTTAAGTCATTCTATCAACTCCCCTTAATCCATCCTATTACATCCCTTCAAGTCATTCTATCAACTCCCCTTAATCCACCCTCTTGCATCCCCTTAAGCCATCCTCTTTGGACCTGTTAAGCCATATCCTAAGGTTCATAACATGCATCCCCTTAATCCACCCTCTTACATCCCTTTAAGTCATTCTATGAACTCCCCTTAATCCACCCTCTTACATACCTTCAAGTCATTCTATCAACTCCCCTTAAGCCATCCTCTTAAAGGACTCTTAAGTCATATCCTCTTATGTACCCTTAATCTATAATCTTGCATCCCTTAAGTCACTCTCATAATTCCCCTTAAGCCATCCTCTTAGGACCTGTTAAGCCATATCCTAGGGTTCATGACATGCATCCCCTTAATCCACCCTCTTACATCCCTTTAAGTCATTCTATCAACTCCCCTTAATCCACCCTCTTACATCCCTTCAAGTCATTCTATCAACTCCCCTTAATCCACCCTCTTGCATCCCCTTAATCTATCCTCTTAAAGGACCCTTAAGTCATATCCTTTTACACACCCTTAATCCACAATCTTGCATCTCTTAAGTCACTCTCATAATTCCCCTTAAGCCATCCTCTTAGGACCCATTAAGCCATATCCTAGGGTTCATTACATGCATTCCCTTTATCGACCCTCTTACATCCCTTTAAGTCATTCTATCAACTCCCCTTAATCCACCCTCTTACATCCCTTCAAGTCATTCTATCAACTCCCCTTAATCCACCCTCTTGCATCCCCTTAAGCCATCCTCTCAAAGGAACCTTAAGTCATATACTCTTACATACCCTTGATCCACAATCTTGTATTCCTTAATTCACTCTCATAATTCCCCTTAATCCATCCTCTTAGGACCCGTTAAGCCATATCCTAGGGTCCATGACATGCATCCCCTTAATCCACCCTCTTGCATCACTTTAAGTCATCCTATCAACTCCCCTTAATCCAACCTCTTACATCCCTTTAAGTCATTCTATCAACTCCCTTTAATCCACCCTCTTGCATCCCCTTAAGCCATCCTCTTATCTCCCCTTCATCCATCCTATGGAAAACATCATTCAAATTTGTATGGAATTTATAAGATCCAATTTTCTAACTTTAACTTTATATTGTTATTTTCTCGCATGAATTATTTACTTAAATGACTCATAAAAACTATAGTTACTTTACTTACGTTAAATATTTTTTGTAGGTTCTCATCAAGTCGGCCTACCATGTGATTGTCACTATAAAATTATTTTATCAAGAGACTATGTAAATAGCAATTTGTTGTCTTGACCTAAAAGTTGATAAGATTTAATTGTATCTACATGCACATATATGTTTTATCATGTTATATAGTTGTATTAAACATCAATATACATTATATATGTTTCTTCAATGTATGAACTTCAATGAACTTATTAGTCACTTTTTAAATATCTTGTTCTAATTTTATAGATTATACATTTCATGTCTTGTATTTACCACATTTTATATAATTGTTCAATTGTATAGATTATATATTTTGTGCATACAAGGAGATAGATTTTTGTTTATTAATTCAAATATTTTCTAGAATTGGAAAATAGTTAAAATTACCTACCCTTAGTTTATTCTGCATATGATCTAAACTATTTAAGGAATTGTTTAATTTGTCACATAAACATGTGATAAATTATATATATAAAATTTGATTCTAGATAAGAATTTATATAGTGCATGTATTACTTGAAAATTAGATAAAATGTCTACACATACATGAGTACATATAATCATCAAAATGAACATAACACAATCATAATTCACTGCATATATAATCATCATATTAAATTCAATTGATATAAATAAACAAAAACATGTGATAATATTAATCGATATAATGTATGTGAAATGGTCCATGAAATAAAATGTTGAAAATGTATATGTCAAATCCAACACACATATTTAAATAAAACTATAGATATATAGTCCATAAAATTTAAAACCATCTAACTATTAGGTTGATCAGTCATATCAAGTGTCCTCTTTGTTCCATATCGACTAGATATACCCACATCATGTTGTAAAAGAGTACAAGAAACTTGAAATTAGATTTAAAGTTATTTAGAAATTTTGATATAATTAAACATATTTAAACTTGAAAATATAAACTTTTAGATAAAAATAAATTTAATTAAATATCTAGTAAATACAGTAAAAATTATTTTTAGTATGCATAAATTACCATATGATCATGTGAATCTACTGGCACATTTTTTTCAACAAGTAGCATAACTGTTAGTTGAGAAGATCCAAATGCTTGATCTACTATATCTTGCATATTCATATAAATCAAACAATATGTTAAAACCTCGAATATATATATATATATATATATATATATATATATATATATATATATATATATATGTGTGTGTGTGTGTCTGAAATGTATAGGAGATTTAGTAAAGTTTACAACCTCAAATGATATGACCTCATGATCACACACTTGAGATTTCCCATGCATAAATGTTGATGATGTGTTAGGTGTGCCCGCCATGGGTATCTCATGAAATCCCTGCATATAGATGTACAACAATTTGTATAGATCAAATTCACACATGTGTATAGAAATGAACAAATTAAATTAGATCTATGATGTGTATTTAATTTAAACTTAACAAACTTTTGAAAGCACACACCTAAGTTGATGATGTCTTAGGAGTTCTCACCACAACTTGTGGTTGGTTAGTACTAGATATCGTATGACCTCCCTATATCTAGATATAATATATCATTTCACACATGTGTACAAATTCAAATTAAATTAGATATATCCACACAAATTATTTAATATATATTGGTTCAGGTACCTAACCAAAAGGTGAGCCCATATGTACAACACTCGACATATAGACAAGATCATATTGAGTTTCAGGCATCGTTTGATCATGCATCTACACTGAACACTTCTTGAATTAATATTATATTATATATATAATTTGATGTTAAATTATTTATAGGAATTTTGCACATTTCAAACAAATTAAATTTAAGTTCAAAAGATGAACATACCTATGTAGGATGATCAGGTTAGAATATAGTAAATTCATATATGATTCTGTCCTAGATGCATGTGGGTCACCTGAAGTGGATGCCTGAGTATTCCCATAGCCCGAGCCTCCATGCTCTCTATTGGCCACTTTAGTCGTCGTGTGTGTAGTTTGATGAGTGAGATTTCTTGAAAGAAAACTTAATGCTCCTAATGTCGATAACATGCTCTATTGCTAAAATGTAGCGGGAACACCAAGAGAAGGAGGGGGAACAATAGGAGAAAGCAAATCACATCGCTGAGGATCAACATGTGCTCCTAGTCTATGTTGGGGCATGCCATGCCCAACTCTTTGAAATGACCTCATATCAAAATAGTTGGGTTTTAAACCCAACTCAAACTCAACCCATAACTTTCTCAAAAAGTATAGGGGCATCTTAGAATTGCCATGTGGTGGATTATCAAACACCATCCACCATCTATCCCAAAAATGTGCAACTATCTGCAGGTGCCTATACCATAAAATTGGAATTCATTTTTTGGTGGGTGGAATTAGTTGGTTTGTATGGGGGTTAAAATAATTTTTGCACATGGCTTGTTTTGTAATTTTAAGGTCATTAATTTCTTTATAGGAAAATCAATCTACATAGAATTGTCTCCTCTCTTCTCTCAATTGATGGAACCTATCTAGGTCCGCATCAATAGATAAAAAAAATTGACAATAGTTTGCATCGTAGATGCAAACCATATGAGGTGGGGGGGATTCTAGGCTCATTTATTATTAGATATACATTTCCCTGAATCACAAGAAGGTTTTGTCTAATGCTCTCTCTTAACTGAGCCTGATCTACTACAGGGGGTGGGGGGTTAGGAGGTGGAGAGTGTTGAGGTGTGGGGTTTTGTTGTGGTGGTAGATATGGATGTATGGGCTATGTAGTAATTTGTGCATCAGACATAAAATACTCTATGTTAAAGTCCATATCCATGTGAACAATGAAATGGCAACTACATGTTAAACATATATATATATATATATATATATATATATATATATATATATATATATATATATATAACTAATTGAATAATGCACGCAATTTGAAAGTTATTTAAAAATCACATTGAACATGAAAAGATTAAAACTGCATTTCATTTGAAGACCATTTGATTTATAACATTAAAAAATCCATAGCATGTACACATTAAATTGAGTCTAGTGTGTGGTTGTTAATATGAAGGGTTTTTTGTTACTACCAGCTCTTAGAATGCAATTAAAAATAGAGATAATTGTCACACCAAGGTCATAAAATTTTAATAAAATCCTACCTACATGTTACTTAAAGCTAATTATTGAACACCTTTTAGTAACCTTTCCAAGAAGAATCATCAAGTAAATCTAAAATATAAATCCACTATATAATTTAGATCAATATGTACACTATAATTAAGATACCTAAAATATCTAAGGATGCACTAAATTAAATTTTTTGTACATGGAAAGGGAACTCATATGTTGAGTCAAGTATAAGTGCCTCTAAATCAAAACTTTGTAGAGGATGACATATTTGTCATAATTCATCTAGGTATTTTATGTTAAACCTTTAATAAATGGGATGGTTCAATTATAAATAGTTTTGAGTTAGATCTATATGTGGTGCATAGGACACCTCTTAGCGAAAATAGGGAGGTAAGTTCTAATTATAACTCTAATGGGTAGAAATGAAATTAGAGGGTTTTATTAGAATCCTATGAATGCATGCACTATGTCATTGGTTATTAAGTGAATCCCCTGAAAGAAGGCCCCATAAACTTATTTTTAGCTAGATATCACTTGATACTTAAACTATAGCCAAATTTGATGATATACATTAATTGATTTATTTAAAATAAATAAAACCACATGGATTAAGGTAGAGAATTAAGATTTAAATTTAACTAAATCACTGGATCAACATTTAAACTAGGAGTTGGATAAAATGTATCAAGAATTGAGAGCTCACAAAAGGCTACAATATCAACAATGAGGCTTCTTTGAATCATTATTGGAAAAAAACATTAATTAAGAAGATTACTAAATAGAGACTATGAAAATGAGGTGAGGAACCATTTAATTTCTATATGTAAAGTACTAAAGAATGAATTTAAATAAGAAACATGTAGATATATAACTTTGATTTCTCAAATTGTGTCTTAATTCGAGGTCAAGGGTTGCTTAGAGTTTCTTCTATTACGCATATAAAGGTGGAAAAAGAGAAGGAAAGGTCCCCACTAATTTAGGTTATTAACAACTCAAGAATGAGTGTCAAAATGGGTAAGTGATGAAAACCATGTAGTTTAATTCAAGTAAAAATTATACTAGATTATATTTATATTAGGATTATTGTTAGACAAGGGTGCTCAATGGAGCTCATAAATATTAAGCACATCATTAATTAACTAATTCATCAATAAGTAAATTATTCTTCTAATTTTTTATGGGTCTAGAGCTTTATCTTTTTGGGTGAGGGGAAGTTTACTCATAGGTGTGGTTGTTTCCCAACAAGAGTATATCTATAGAGCTAAGGTATATTGATTGCGAATACATGTATTTATCAAGTATGGCATATAATTTAATTAAATCCAAGGACATAAATTGATTTATCTAAATTTTCAAATTTCATGATAAGAGACATAAGTTCTCTATAGTGGGACAAAGTAGTTAAGAAGAAATTATAAGTTTAACACTAACATTAATTTATAATCTCATTCATTGTTTTCAAAGCATACTAAAGATAAGAATAAAAAATTAATAGAAGACATTCAAAGGGACACATAGATATATGCTAGTGGTAATTGTAATGTACAAAATAAACAAAGATAAACTTGAGCTCTATTCACATATTCAAAATGGCTTCTTTAAGTACAAAGACTTCACTAAATTTTTTAGTTGTACAATGAATCATATTTATACATGTGAATTGGTGTGCATAATTTATCATGCAAAAATGGAAGAAATTAGATCTTTACTATATAATTCTTTAGAGATTTGATGACATGAAAACATATCTATGTCAAAAAATGTAAGAAACCTCCAAGGAAGGATACTTATAAAATTATGTGAAGTGAAATTTAAGAACCAATGACAAGGAGGACACAAAATAAAGCAAGGAAGAAGGGAAATTTCCAAATTGAAATTGCTCAATGAGCAAGAGCAACATGATCAATCCTAATGAGATTGAAACTTGTAACCATACTAAAAAATGAGAATGTTTAAACTATAGTTGATTATGGCAATGGTGTAACATAGCAACATGATCAATCCTAATTATATCAACCTCATAAATTTATGCTATGATTTGTTGAACTAGTTAAGAAACATCTCCTCATTCTCAACACAAATGATTACATTGAAAGTAGTGATTGTACAAGTTCAAGTTGCACTATCTAAAAGGTGAAAATATTAGGGTTTTAGGTTTAAGTTTTTGGGTAAATAGGGTTTTAGGTTTACGTTTTAGGGTTTAGGTCCAAGGATTAACCTGGGTAAATTAGTTTTTAGGGACCTATGTTTTTTGGAACCTAAGGTTTATGGTTTTGATTTCTAAGTTAAATGTATCCAATTTAGGTTTAGTTTTTATGGTTTTCGATTTACAATTTAATTTTCTTTGTTTCGTTGATGTTTTTGGTTTTTTAAATGCAATTTAAAAACTATAAAATATCGAACTAAAACAAACTAAACAAACAAAAACTAAATAACAATTACAAAACAAAAATGCAAAGATATAAAGGAAAAAAATGGCAGAAGTCAACTAACCTGGAGGTCGCTGAGGTCGATTATGTCGATGAGAGGAGGTGGCAGTGAAAATTTGATTCAATTAGGCCCTTTGAAACATGTACATAATCTTGCTTCTCCTTCTCTGGCGCGACTCAAATTGATAGTTAAAATGAAAACACAGTCGCTTATTTTAAAAAAAAAATAGCTTTAAGAAATGTGTATGCATTTCAAATTATGCATACACATTTCGTAATACATATGCATTTTAGGTTTTTGTACTCAAATCTAAACACATATGTGTTTGTATTTAGGATCAAGTACCCAATCCGTAATGTGTATGTATTTTTTTAAAATACGTACACGTTTTGTGTGATTTTTTTTGTTTTGGCCAAAACTTCCCCTCTTCATGGACCCAACTTCTTGCACTTACCCTCAAAGTGTAAAGTAATAAAATGTTGATAGTAGTAGTATATGTTGATGATATCATCTTTGGAGGAAATGAAGGTATGTACAAGATATTTGCAGAGGAAATGCAAAAAGAATTTGAATTTTCCATGATTGGTGAGCTGAATTTCTTTCTTGGTCTTCAAGTAAATCAAATTGATAAGGGGATACTCATTTCATAATTGAAATATGTGAAAGAGATGTTGAAGAAGTTTGGAATGGATGACTCCAAACCGGTTAGTACTCCTATGGTGACGTGATGTAAGCTGAGTAAAGATGATGAATCTGTTACAGCTGATCAGGGCAAATACAAATCTATGATTGGTGGACTGTTGTATCTTACTACTACCAGACCAAATATCATGCATGCAGTATGTCTAGTTGCTAGGTTTCAAGCAAATCCTAAAGAAGCATATGCTATAGCTGTAAAGAGGATATTCAGATATCTTAAAGGCACACCAGATTATGGCTTATGGTATCCTAAGGATATTGATTTCACTTTAAGTGCTTACACCAATGCAAATTGGGGTGGTTGTGTGGATGACAGGAAGAGTACCGGTGGAGGTGATTTCTTTCTTGGTGGAAGATTGGTTGCATGGTTAAGTAAGAAATAGGACTCAATTTCTTTATCCACTATATAAGTAGAGTATATTGCTGCAACATCTTGTTGCACACAATTTTCATGGATGAAGCAAACACTAAAGGATATTGGAGTGACATGTGATGAGCCTATTCCTATCTTCTATGACAATACAAGTGTTGTAAACATTTCAAAGAATATGTTAATGCATTGAAGAAAAAACTATATATCTATCACATATCATTTCTTGAGAGACAAGGTGTTGGAGAACAAAGTTAGGCTTGAGTATGGATCTACAAAGGAACAAATTATACATATATTTAGTAAGGCTCTTTTGAAGGATACTTTTGAGTATCTCAGGGAGAGGTTGGGGGTCATTGGCCCTCCAAAATAAGTGAAAATGGAGGTGCATCAGTCCAGTGGATCCACAGATTCTCCATTTATCTAGTCTGATGAATGGGTCTACTTCGTAGGGGGAGTAGAAAGTTTTCATTGTTGCAGTATGAGTTGCATGGGTGCACTCCTAAGGGGGAGTGATCAAATATTTTGATCTTTTCCATTGATGTCAAAGGGGGAGAGAGAATTCATGTGAAAAAGTAGAAGAAGAATGTTGTGAAATGATGTACAAATCTAGAAAATAAAGGAGAGTGTTGTCTTTGATGGCTTTTCACATAATGTGTTGCCATCAATGACAAAGGGAGATTTTTGCAAGTATGAGTAAGTTTGGTGGTGTTGTCAAATTTTAATGTTTGTCGTTGATGTATAGTTAATGTTGTAGATTGTGCATGGGGTATGTGTAGGATCATCATGGAAAAAATAGGCCCTTAAGTGGCAAAAAATTCAAAAAAATCAGAGTTAGGCAATTTGACGTAAAAAATTGAATAAGTTATCTATATTATTTAAAAAATATGTAAGAATAGAATTTGTAGAAAATTGAATGTAGTTTCTCAACTACTAGGTTTATTTTTATTTTTTTAAATTCTATTTAGTGAAAATTTGAAATTTCAATGCAGTAGTACCTAAATTTCAGGGAAAAAATAAGAAGTAGTATCTGCTTGACCACCCTAACCACAATAAAATGATAATATTTTTTTATAATATTTTAGATATAGGTAGAGGACTCATTTCCCGATGTGATGCATATTTTTTTTGTAATTTTTTTTAAGTAAATAATTAATTATTAATTTTTTATTACAACTTTTAAAAAATATAAAAACTCGTATGTCTGACCACCTTAACTTGGTCAAAACTTCATGAAATTCACTTTTTTTTTAATCCTATAGTATGTGAAGCATAGATTGTGATACAAGTTTTGGATTAAAAGAGTGTGATGTCATTTGAAAGCTATAGATGTTTTTCAATCAACGTATCAATTAGGGCTTTAGTCGTAATTCAAATAGAAAATGAATAATAATTATTTATTAAATTCAAAGTAAAGCATAATTTAAATTGGTGAAAAGCTAAGAATCTCCTTTAAAAACCCTTTTCATTTCATTAATTTTGGGTAAAAAAAAGTCGTCAACCACATACCCTACACGTATCCATCATATGGCCACTTTTTGGCCCATCATGATCTTGCGCATACCCCATGTATAGTTGAGATGCTATTGAGATGTTGTGATTACTTGGAGCTATCCTTATGATGTTGCAGATATGTTGAAATAATGGGTTACCAAGTGCCTTTGAGAAAATTAATAAAGAGTGAAGTCAGAAGTATGTATTTATTCAAAATGTGCTCCAATATGTGCTCTGTGTTTCTTTTGTGTTGATCCTATGCTTGTACAAATCTGAAGGGTTGTTGTTGGGGATCTATTGGTATCATATCCTATTTTGTATCTTTTGGGTTGATGGATTGTGAAAGTTATGTTCATTGGTGTGTGAACTGGTTTGGAAAAATTGCTTGTTTGTAGACTGAGATAAATGTTTATGCTCTATAGTCCTTTGCTATTTTTTTTAGGTCTTGTGGATTTGGAATATGACTAGTAATGGTGTTCTCTAGGTTCTAGCAGATATGTTCATAGATTGGTGTTCCAAAATTTGAGTTTCAAAGTTGCTATATGTGTTTGCATAGTTCAGATGGATTGATGGAAGATGTTCTATGTTTTAAATTTGTTACACTTGTTGGGGATGCATCTAAAGGCATCTAAGATGTGTTCTCATGCATGATAGAGAATGTTACATCATCAACATGCTATCTTCTTGTTGGGAAGTGTGTACTTCAATGTTCATTTGTGTTTTCATTAGGTTTGGCCGACCTAGTGTTTACACTTCATATGAAGAATTAAAAATTTAATTAAGGAAGAATGTGGTTGATCCCAGACATTGATTTTTGTCTTGGATAAATGTTTAATTGGTCCACTCTCATTCCTTTCTACCACGGGAATGTTGAATTTTTGACCTAATTTGAATTTTTGAAATGAAGCGTATGTGGCCGACCTTGGAGAAAGTTTCTAAGATTGAAAATGGTATAAATGCAAGTTGAGTTGTGAAAGATTAAATCATACAAAGTAATTAAGTAAGCCATAAGTGAAGAGAAAAGTTGTGTGAAAGTAGGTTGAGGCAACTATACTTTATTATGTTAGATTCCTGAAGGCAGTGAGTTGAAGGTTTTTGCAATCTTCTAATCTAGGTTGCAGATGTGTGTAAATTGTTGTGATGGATCTTTCTATTATCTTTTGTATTTGTAGGCACTAAGCCTCCCTGTTGGACAGTGGGTCTTTTCTTTAGGCAGTGAGTCCTTTTTGTAGGTAGTGAGCCTTTGTATTTGGGCAGTGAGCCTCTTGTATTTGGTTTTTCTATCACTTTATATTGTGAGTTAATCCTCACTATGGTTTTTCCCTTATTGGGTTTTCCATGTAAAATATAGTGTTCATTACAATGTTGATTTTTCTTTATGTTATCTACATTTCATGTTCATACTTAATAACAAAATAGTGTGGTTGTAAAGTTGATAAGTGATTGAAGTTTTGTATTTGATTTTGGTGACAATTGATTCACTCCCCCTCTTAGTTGTCTGTTCCATTTAACAACATCATTAGTAGTACTCGACATTTTGAGATGATAAAGTTGGTATGTAAAGAATGAAGGAAATTCCCCTAAATTTAAAGAAAGAAAAGAATAGATGTAATGCGTAGAAGATAGATTTTGGGAAAATCTCCTTAGTAGCAACTAGTGATGCAAATACACTACTAATTACCTTAAATTTAATGCACATAATATTTGATGTGGGGATTTTTTTGGATTTCTAATTGGATGAGCCTCAACATTGAGATAAAATCCCTTAATTAAATTGGTTCACATGAGTATAATCACAATGGATATTTAATTGAATATAGAACTTGAAGGTTGTAGGTTTCCCAAATTTACAAGAATCCACGAGGCTTGCATACAAGGAGTGGTAATGCACACTTAGCCATCAAAATCAAATTGATAAGCATGATGCAATTATGACATTTCTAAAAATGGTCATAAATACTTATAAGGTTCAATTATGTAAGAATTGGTTTTAAAGATTTGCAAAACTCCCACCAAGAAAAATGACAGTTACATTAACTGAAAAGATCCAAGAATGATGATCTATGAATATAAATTTTGAGGACATCTATAGGGTCCAAACTTTGGTTTTCTTATTACACTATGTTGTAGAGGAAAATAAAGAAGGAACATTTTGGAGTCACTCATTCTAGAGTTATTCTTTGTTTGTGAGAAATCGATTTTGAATGTAATGTTTTGTTTATATATGGGTCTTTGAACTTGGATAAACTTCTAAAGTTTCTTTCCTTTCTTAATAAAATATTTTACAATGATTTTTTCATTCTCTTTAGAATCAAGTGAAATCCTATCTGAAAGATCATTTACTCGGTTGCTAATATTTTTAATCTTTGTATAGGAATGTTGGTAATACTCATTCAAAGTTCTGTCACATTGGTATCATAGTTATGAATTGATGTTGGCCTACCTTTCCTACTTTTTGGTTGAAATCATACCTATATAAGGTTAGTTAAACCATTTGAGGAAGTTGTACCTCACTAAAATTCAAAGGAAGATCACCAAAGAAGTGGTTATCTCTTGGATTGTTAGTAACTTTTCCTTTATCTAATGGGAAAAAAGAGTCAATAATCAGTTAATTAATAAAGAAAAATTCATTCACTAATAGGTTTACACTTTCAAGTTATTATATTTTTTTTCAATTTCATTTATTACATCGCTATGAATTGTAAATTTTATTTTTTCAAATTACTCAAAATTTTAAAATTATAAATATGTACCTTTAGGTTTAGATAATACACAAAATCATTCTTTTCAACTCAAAATTACACAATAGTATTTTAAAAATAATGGATAAAAGAAAATGAATCTAATAATCCATTCCTACAGGGAGGAGCAATACACCTCTAGGTAATGTGGGCATATAAATTAAAAAATAATCTACTTCAATGCATAATTCAAAGAAAAATATCTTTAACGAAATGGAGGAAATAATTCTTAAATCACCCAACCAAAAATCCAACCCTTAAGAAATCCACTTGAAAAAAATTCTAATCCTAGATCCAATCAATTTGCATCCATTCATTTCAAAGATGAGTAGAGGGAATGAGAGAGAGAGGGAGAGGGAATTTTTTTTTCAAAAATGAGAAGTGAAAATGCCGATATAATATTCTAAACATAAAACATAAAAGAACAACATTTGCATCCCATAATACATAGTTGAAAATTCAAATGGCAATGCAAAACCTCATTGAGGATAGATTAATTATTGTCATATAAAAGATCAAAATAAAATTATTTTGAGTTTATAATCATAACACCTTGATGGTACAATAGGTTCTCATTAAAAAGCTTAATACAATATATTGTAATATATGTTTCTCACAATACATAGTTAGAAATCCATACAACATAGAACATATAAATCAAATACCATACAAAAATATGCTAGTTTGCATTACATTCATGGCCTCTCTTTTATTCTTATCTTTGTGAGGAGTTTTCTCCTACAATTTTTCTCATTTTCATCTTTTCAAGGGCATTGTTTTGTATATGGGTACATAACATGGCTCAAATATTTTCCAAGACCAAACTGTTTATCTTTCCTACTCACTTAACCTATGCTTATTGACGATGTTGTTGAATATTTGTTTTCATCCATTTAGTTAACTGTTTTATTGCATATTTACACCTAGGTTAGGATAATCTTGCTTATGAAGGTTTCATAATTTGCACAAGTTTTTTGTTTAGAGGAGTTGCACAATATACATGTATGTATATATCATTTACCCCAAATTGATTATACATTGACATAATTTGGTGGTGTCATATATATACCCACCTCATATACTCTTGTCTTGTAGTATCATGTACATATTCACCTCATTTAATCTTATGTGATAATCTTATTTGTGTATTTGCATCCTTTTGTAGAATATAATTAGTTTATGATTTTAGATATCTTTTAGGCTTTCATTGAAGCAACTTGATCTTGGTTGTCTATCTCTATAGCTAAATATTATATTTCATTTGTGAAGAAATTATGCCCTAAATCATGGTAGAAGAGATATATTGACAAAATAGGAAAATTAGTAGAGTAGGTGTGTAATAAAGGAATAATCTAACCATCCACAGAAAGGGAAGGGATTGGGGAAAATAGGGAAAACTAGAGACAAATTAGATGAATTAAATAATTAGATTAAATAATCTATTTTAAGGTATAAAATAATCCTATGCATTTTTTTGTTTTCTTTAATAGTTTAAGTTCTTTCTTGGTATGATTATCTATCATTCAAAGGTTAATTTTTAAAATTAATACAAAATATTGTTGTTTTTTTTTTTTTTGATCTAAAATGTTATCTAAAAAACATTTAGACATCTGGGTTAGGTTGTCTTTCATTGAACCCTTCTACCTAGATCGGTCTAGATCAAAATAAACAAGATGTCAATAGATTGGACCATATTTGTCTTTCAATGAACCTTTGTAGGTCCACCTAATTAGAAACCATAGAGAGGGTGATGATTGTAAATGTGAGTTAAGAATATATATTTCAATTATAGTATATATAAAAAGCAATTGATGATAAATATATTTAGTCTCAATGATATAAAGGAATAATGAGATATAGAAATAAAATGTATTTATTTGATGAAGTAAAAAATTTATGTAATTTTAATTATTGGATTTAAAATTTCAATAAAAAGTTATATATAAATATTAATGATCATTTCTTATAATTTTCAAGATAAAAAGGAAAAGAACTAAATTATTAAATTGTTGTAGGAGCTTGCTTTCAGACCTAAACCAAAGAGAAAGGATCCATGTATATGAATTTGATGTTACACTAAAACATGAATAAAGAGACATACAAAATGTTCCAATTTGTAGCAGTATAAAATTACTAAGTAACTACTTTATAGTTCAACCTTATTTAATTTGACAGTATTGTAAGAATATATATTGAGGCAAATAGAACAGAAAGAATAAATGATTTATTTTAACATAAGTTTCCATAGTC
The DNA here is from genome assembly GCA_007258455.2 of Sequoia sempervirens. Taxonomy (NCBI): domain Eukaryota; kingdom Viridiplantae; phylum Streptophyta; class Pinopsida; order Cupressales; family Cupressaceae; genus Sequoia; species Sequoia sempervirens. The sequence goes on from VDFB02000017.1 coordinate 356,421,948, forward strand.
TATGATAATCAATTGTTAATTTTTTGGATTGAAACTCTGTATTTTCGTGAATCAATATTTCAGATCAAACTTCATGATCCATCTTCTCTCTGATTGCGTCCATATTATTTTGATGATGGATCATAGAATTTGATCTGATTTACAGAAATACACAAATTTTCAATACAGAAAATTAACAGTTCACAATAACAAATGTCAAGGATTTAAAACCATATGATTGTAAATATGGATTCATTGGTTAAATAAATTTGAAGAATCAAGAAACAAAATCTGATTTGCTATCTTTTATTTCAGAACTTCGCAGAGGAACATTTTCAGGAGCACGTATATTCTGATGAGAGGATAAGTACTATAAAAACTCGAGCTGACAACATTTAAAATATAATATTATAACATTTTTTAGGGCACAATATTTATTGTATTGTCAGATCTTCAACTATTTTTCAATGCATTCTTTCGCGGCCGTTGTTACTATCGAAAAACAGCCTGGTTCGGACTGATAAGATAATGCATTCTTTACTTGGGATTTTCCCTTCCATTTTTTCAAGATATGCCGTTGGATTTCGAAACCCATTTGAGATGTAATTCTGTAATGTTTGAAGAAAGTGCGGCACGTAAGCTGAGATGCTCGTCTCCCCAATGTATTGCTGTCCCAACAGTTTTATGAAAGACTTGGACAGAATGAAAGAATGAGAGATGGTAGAGAATACTAAGGAATTGTGTCTTGTACGACCCTTGAATCACGGATTGAGGGCTGATGTTTAATGGTCACAATCATTTACACATTCAAGTTTATGCTTTTTTTCAGATTGAAATAATCTTCATGTTAATAAACAGTCTATGATTGTTAGTAATTAAGATTTTTTTTTAAATTGTGTGTAAATTTTTTCTTCATCAACGTTTCGGATAATATTCTATGATCCATCATCAGGATGATTAGCAGATAGAGAGAGAAATCACCCTATCTGCTAATTATCGTTGATGATGGATCATGGAGCGTTGATGAAGAAAAAAATTACACAGTTTTTTCCAGAAATTTTGATTACTAATCTTCATGTTGTCAGGGGAGTGTCATGGCCGGAATCAAATTTTTGTTATTTTTATATGAAAGTCATTGTGTATTTTTTATATAGGAAATTATAATATTGAAAAAGTATATTTATTTTTTAGTTATATTGTTATAAGTGATCAAATCTCTCAAAATTATCAGTCGTGAATATAAATTTAAATATGAAGTCATTTAGTTAAATTGTCAAAGTAAGATCTGATTTAGTTTATCAAAGTTATTGATTGTCTTTGACGAAATGGTCATGATAAGAGATGCAATCCATGAAAATTATATGGATGTAAAAATATCCAGTCTGTCAAAATCATCAAGCTTGATTATAAAAAATAAAAATAAAAAACTTAAATTTTAATAAACAAAATAATGAAAAACATACCATCATCATCATCAATTAAACTTTTCATTTTTATTCATCATTTACTTCATTAACACTATTCCATCATAACATTCTAACCAGAATGACAATAAAATTTTATTCTGCACGATATTAATACGCAGTTGCAATCATCGGATAAAATTTCATTTATTGAAAAGCACACATTAGGAAAACGAGTATAAAATTGTAAGGAAATTAAAAAACTTTAAAATTATGTCAACTAAAGCTATTGATCACACGTGTTAAATTAATCATGCTTAGAGTTTTAAATGTATTATTTACTAAATTTAAAACTTTCAGTGCTTGTAATATTTTATATAAATAGAAGTTAAATTTTAGTTATTAGATATTAGTAGTATTAAATAATTAATAATATTAAATAAAATAAATTTTAATAAGCTTTAATTAAATATTTTAATCTTTAAGTTTGTATTTATAATTTTTTTTTTTTTTTAATTTGGTTCATGGTTTATCTTATTTATTTGTATTTGCTTCTATTTATACTAATTTTATATACTTAATATTTATTCTTCATTATTGTTGTAGTGTCGTAAATTGTTTGGCTCCTTCCTAAGTATATGTTTAATTATGCTTTTAATTTACTCGTTTAATTTTTATTTTTTGAGAAATTGATTTAAATAAAAAATTTGAATTAAATACTTATTTGACGAACGCTTTAAAAGATAAATAGGGCTAGAATAGGGTGCTTAGCGTCCTCTCCCACCTAATCAGGCCAAAAATTTAAAATATTATTGTCAGCCTCAATAGTCAATACGTTTATGAATCCAAAATCAATTGTCGCCTTGTCTTATGATTAATGTGAAATATGTTGAAACTCATCTAAATATAAGTCTTTCCCTCCATCTAAATACCTATTTGAATTTTGATCTCTCAAGAAATCCTAAATGTAATTAATGCAATTTTGAAACTAGAGATAAGCAGAAGATTTGTACACTATTTCAATCAATAACAAGTTTACAACACAGGAAAAAATTCATGCTTATACAATGTAAGATGTCTTTATTAGAAAAGCAAGGTAAGGGTCATGATCCCATAGAACAAAGCTAGAGCATAAACAAGAGCCCTAAAGGCTAACCAGTCTAAACTACAAGAAACAAAAAAGACACTTAGGCCTCAAAAACCAAAAAATCATATATGGCACATAGACTGATAAGAAACAGGCACACGGGCCTAAGAATAACCAAAGAAAACAACAAAAAGGAACCCAAAGCAACAAAGAACATTATTCTTTTGGTTTGTTGATAAGTTCCTAATCCTTCTTTAACATGTTGAGGTTGTTCTTCTAGGTGTTCTCTGGGTCTTCCAAAGAATCCTTCCTTGGAGTATCTTCTTCTTGGTTCTTTTCCCTCTTTCATTTCAACTTCCTCAATTTGGATTGCCTTGCGATAGTACCAAATATAGATTGATGCATTATACCATTGGTGATTGATATAATGCAACTAATTGCATTATCCAAATTGGTAATCTCCTCCTTCAAGAAGTATTTGTCACTATTTGACTCAATAAAGTTAACCCTGCCTTGTAAGTCCTGTGTCTAGTTTTTAAAATTTTAAAGGGACATGGGTTCCAATTCACCATCTTTCTGCGAGTTTTCCCTTTCTTCATTCTTATTAGAATTTTCCTCTTCTAGCTAGAGTCCATCCCATTCTCCTCTTCCTCAATTTATATATTTATTTCATTCATTTCACTCTCTTCAACCTATTATTCCTCACTAGTGTCATCATCCTCAACCAAATTTTCTTCCATCTCATCCACCTCTTGTTGGCTATTTTCCTAGTTCTCCTCCTTAGAAAAGGGGAAGAACTCCTCATCTAAGGACTCCATGACCTCCTCGTCAAAGGCCAACTTTTTCCCTTTGTAATCCATACTTTTGTTTCGATTATCCATGTTGGCTAATTGAGCCTACCTTCTTTCATCCATCCCACTGCTTAGATCATAATGCTAACCCATATCACATTCATCTAGGATCTCTATAGTGACATCCTTATGATGCTTACTCTCTAAGGGGCCTAAAAAAACTCTTTTAGAAGCAATAGGGTTTGATTAGATTTCTTTTTGTTTTTGAGACAAGGAGATAGACTACATTTCAACTATGTTAGAGTATCAGAAACAATTTTTTTTGAGAGATAAGATTTGGACTTCTTTCTAGGAGGATTATTCTGAAGCAGGTGAGGATTATCTTTCGATGACTTGATCTGTAGAGGTTTAAAAAATTGATTAGGTCATTCTTAGGGAGCAATAGAAAGCACATGGTTATAGAGTCTTAAGATAAGACCCTGGTGCAGTAGAAGGGAGGCCCCCTTAACAATCCATTGATGAAGGGATGACAAAAAAAAAATAGGATATTGATTTTTTATTTACACCTAATGTCGTTGAGGAAATGAAAATGGTATATGTCAATGGTTTTATATCTTCCCTCTAAAGTAAAATAGCACATTATATGAAGATTTACTAGACCAAAAGGAACCAACAACTTCTGCATTTCATAGCCATTCTAGAATCTCGACAACTTCTCCTGCTTCTATTTTTCAAAGAAATTGTCAATAAATCTTTGATAGTTTTCATTTCTCACAATGGCCACCTTTGTTACTTTACACTCTAGTCTCACCGCATTTTCTATGAGTCTAGGGGTCACCTCAAATCAGATATCACAAATTGACACCATTTCCTCCTTCCAAGAGTTGTAAAATTTGGAGGTGAGCTTGTTGTTTATACCTTGCATGGTGAGGAAGTAAGGCGTGATGCCAGATTCCTCAAAAATCCTCCAAAGATCAACATTTTTCTTAAGAGAGATATACAAATGTGGTTCTAAACACTTCCTTGGCCCGCCCATTATACACTCAAAACTCTTCCACTACCTCCATTGAGTTCCCTGGAAACCAGATAACTTTCCACTCTGGATGAGAAAAACGAAAATAGAATTGCAACAGAGGCCCTTTTTGAGATATTTTCAAATAAAGAAGTAAAAATTATGTTTCAAGGAATGAGCTAGGAAAACAATGTGGATCTTTAGGAAAAAAAACCACTTTTCTTGATTGATGAGTCCACAGGTATGCCCCTTAATTTGAATCTAATGCATATTAGGCTTAGTCGGGGGATTAGACATGGGATTCATGTGATAATTTAGATTTCCATGCTTTTCCATAATTGCATACCCCATAAACATATCCATAGGATTTGAATGAAGATACTACATCCCTTTCATGTCTTTATGAATGATTAGGACACCGCCTTTCCTATTCCAAAAATCCACCTTATTTTAATTATTGTAAATGTTGTTACATTTCCCTTTTAAAATAATGACTCAGCCTTTGTCCTTTGTAATATGCATTTGATACTCCCCCCATTAATGAGGTAAAATTTAATAAAAATAATGTGAGGAAAAATCATGTAAATTGTTTTGCTATGATTGGACATGGACTATGTCATATCATAATAATCATTTCTGGTTATTTTTATTTTCATAACATCCTTAAAATATAAAGTAGAGAAATTTAAACTCGTGGCACTAAAGAGTTTCCTAGTACCATGAAAGGGGAACTGAGATTCATTCATAGTTACCTTAGACATAAGCATCATGCATTTTTATATATCATTGAAGATATTTATGGTCCTATTAATCCACATCCTCTCTTTTGAAATCAAGTATTTTATTTTTTGAGGTACATCATCATAATTATATCTTACCCATTATAGACAAGAGATCCCCACATTGGAAGCAACATCAACTACTATGTTTCCTTCTCTATATGTGTGGTTTAACTTATATTGAAAGAATCCCTCAATCATCTTTTTTGAGTCTTCCATCAGGTTCTTTACCATCTATGGAGCGACAACGTCTCCCTTGAGAATATCTATGATCAACTTGGAGTCTATTTCAATAACAACTTTTTTATAACCCATCTCCTTCACTCTCTTTAGACCCCACCAAACAAAATTTTCTTGAGAAACATTGCTAGTGTAGATACCCAAATACTTAGTATAGCCTTCAATTAGAACACCCAAGTGATCTCTTATTACTCATCCAACAATAGCCAATCCTGGGTTTACTTTGGAGAAAAACCTAAAATTAAGATTTATCCAACCTTCTTTTAGAGGGATCCATTTAGTTATCTTTCTACTCAAAATATTTTCCCAATTAATTATGGTTATTCTTTTTTAATTCCCCAATTTTGTTTGATCCTATGATTCCCATATGGTAGCTTCTTTTTACGAAGCAATAATTTCAATAGTTCAAATTATCTAGAATTTGTTATTTTGTGCTTAAGAAGACCCCAATACTACTACTCCTCCTCTCTCTAAATATTCTATTATTTCTTTCTTTCCACAAGCTCCATGATACCAAAGAATGAATTTTCTTCCATAGATCTTCAATAATTGGGTGACTAGAAGTACAATTATTCCATTGTTCCACAGTCGACTATCCATCATTAAATTAAACTTTGAAACATATCCAAAGTCGTCCATCCATCATTAAATTCAAATTAGGTCAGTGCAAAAACATCCTAGGGTGGAATTAGAATGAGGACAACCCAAACACACACTTGATGAGGACACAAATAAGTCCCAACATGCTTCATTAACTTTGAAGGTAGTGTTTGACACACAGTCAACCAAACCAGTGTAAAACACATAGAAAAATTAAGTACACACAACCCTTAGCATGATCCAATCCTTCCAGATACCAAAATTATCTTCAACATGATTATAACAACTTAATTATAGAACCACAAGTCATAAAACTCAACCAAAAATAAATTCGGACCAACAAAACTTCTTCCGGACCTTAGCCAGATACATAGAAAACCATAGTTCACAATTGGTGAACATAACTCGCACTATTCAACGAATCAGAAGCCCAAATCCTAGATATAGTAGCTTCCAACAATCATGATCAACATATCTAAACCATATGAACATAGGAGAAAATCCCAGAGAATAACCTAGAGCAACCACTGAACACTTGCAACCTTTCTTCATTACAATTTTCTTAATGTTCTCGACATATACAACCAATAACTTGCAACCATGACATTAATGACAATAGCAACTAGTTGATAACTAGTTAAGTAGTTAACAACAATGACAACACCTTCATTCTTGCAACAATCTCCCCTTTTGTCATTGATGGAAACACATGATGTGAAAAAAACCATCAAAGACAACACACTAGCTCTAAACACAATTTTCTTGATTTTTCTTTTTGTTTCTTTTCCTTAGTAGATAAACTCTTTTTTTCACATCTTCTTCATTCCTCATCTCTCATCTCCCCTTTTGATATCAATGACAAAGGAAAAATATATTTTACATTGATTTCCATTTTGACATTAAGAATAGAATCGCTTTCAATGACAACAGATGACACACCTGCTCCCCTTGAGAGGTAGCCACCAAAACATCAATCTAGAAGAAGATAGATCCATAGACCCCATAGACTAATGCATCTCCATATGCATCTACTTCAAGAAATTAGGGGCAATGACCCATAACTTCTCCCTAGAGATACTCAAAATAATCTTTAGGAAGAGCCTTCATAAATATATTATCAATATGATCCTTACGTGGTACATACTCAAGCTTTACTTCATTCTCCAAAACCTTCTCTCTCAATAAATGATACCTGATAGATATATGCTTTATCCTCGAGTGCATCACTAGATTCTTCAAAATGTTAATTGCACTTGTATTATCACAGAACATAGAAATAGGATCATCATAGAATACTTTGATATCTTTCAATGTTTGTTTTATCCATAAGACTTGTGTATAGCAAGATGGCAACATTATACTCAGCTTCAATAGTAGATAAGGAAACTAAATCTTTCTTTTCGCTCAACCATGCCACCAATCTGCAACCAAGAAAGAATGCACCACCACTTGTACTTTTTCTATCATCTACACATCCAACCCAATTTGCATCTATATAAGCACTTAGTGTAAAGTCAGTATCCCTAGGATACCATAAGCCATAATCTAGAGTGCCATGCAAATATATAAATATTATTTTAATAGTAGCAACACATGTTTCCTTAGGATCTTCTTGAAATATAGCCACAAGAAAGACAGCATGCATAATATTCGGTCTAGTAGTAGTTAAATACAATACCTCCAATAATAGATCTATATTTTCCTTGGTTAGCCTTAGGTGAATCATCATCTTTACCTAATTTGAAACTAGTCACCATAGGAGTGCATACTAGTTTGGAACCATCCATCCCAAACTTCTTCAACATCTCTTTCACATACTTAGACTATGAAATAAAAATCCCTTTGTTTGATTAATTTGTAGTCCAAGAAAGAAATTCATCTCACAAAACATAGACATCTCAAATTCTTTTTGCATTTCTTCCACAAACATCTTACACATAGTTTCATTTCCTCCAAAAATAATATCATCAACATATACAACCACAATCAAGATTTTGTCATTTTCAATTTTAAATATAGATTACTATCTACCGTACCTTTGTTGAAACCTCACTGAATCAAATACCTGTCTAACCTTGCATACCAAGCTCTACAATCCCTTTCAATCCATATAAAGCTTTCTTCAATCCTGACCATATCCAGTTGATCTGACAATTGAAATCCTTTGGTTGCCCCATGTAGACCTCTTCTTCCAGCTCACCATTCAAAAATGCAAACTTAACATCCATCTAATAAACTTTTAAATCTTTATGAGTAGCAAATGATAAGAACATCCTAATAGCTTTCATTCTTTCCACCCAAGCAAAAGTATCCTAAAAATCTATGCCTTCTACTTGTGAGTAGCCTTTACACACAAGCCTTGCTTTATTTCTGACCACTTCTCCATTCTCATTCAACTTATTTCTGAATACCCACTTTGATCCAATAATGTTTTTATTCTCCAGTCTTGGGACCAATTCCCAAGATTGATTCTTCTTGATCTGCATAAGTTCCTCTTTCATAGCTTCCATCCAATGCTCATCTTTACATGCTTCACTTACAATCTTTGGTTCAATTTTAGAAAGTAAACATAGATTTATCTTACTAGCAACAACTCTACATTTTGCCATTACTCCTTTTGTCTTGCCTCCAATGATATGATCTTCTAAATTATTTTTCTGCACATACTTAGGTGACTTAGGGGATACCATTGGAGCTTCATCTCCATCTTCTTCATTCTACTTCTCTTGCTCATCCTTCTCCCATTCTTCCATAATTTCTTCAATCCTTACACAATCAGGTTCATCAGATACATATCCATCAAGATCATTTGAATTCTTCATTACTTCATCTGAAACCTTGACATTAGAGCTGTCTATAATCTTCCTTAGTATTTTATTGAAACATCTGTAAGCTTTTCTTTTATTAGAATATCTGAGAAAAATACCTTCATCACTTCTTGCATCGAACTTTCCTAAATTTTCTTCATCTCATCTGATATAACATTTGCTTCCAAATATCTTGAAATACTTAACAGTAGGAATTCTTCCATACCATAGCTCATAGGGGGTCTTTGTTTTGTTTGCTCTTCCTTGAATTTGATTGAATATAGAAACAATAGTGTGACTCCAATAAACTTTCGGTAGACCAACCTGAGTAATCATTGATCTAGCTACTTCTTGAATTGTTTTGTTCTTCCTTTCAACAACTACATTTTGTTGAGGATTTCTCAAAGCAGATAACTTTCATTTTTTCCATGAACTTCACAAAACATATTAAACTCATGGGAGGTGAATTCACCACCTCTGTCAAACCTTAAGCATTTTATTCTCAAATTTACTTCATTCTGAACCATAGCTTTGAATGTCTTGAATCTATCTAATGCATCAAAATTTTCACTAAGAAATGTAACCCATGTATACCTAGAGTAATCATCAATAAAAAGCATAAAGTACCTTTCACCTTGTAGACTTCTCACTCTTGTATGACCATAGAGATCTATATGAATTAAATCTAGTAGTCTAGTAGTAGATTGTTCCTTTTATCTAAAATGATTTCTTTCTTGCTTTCCAAATTGACAATTCCTTCAAATAGCATTAATAGGCTTTGTAATCCTTGGTAAATCTCTCACAACCTAAACTAGACGAATCCTCACTAAGTTATCAATATTCATATGACATATTCTCTAATCCAGTAACCAATTGTCATTAATCTGAGTCATAAAGTATCGTCCATCAACACCCTTAAGTTGATATATATTTCCTTTATATTTCTTTCCTACTACAATCACTATTCTAGATTCTTTCTTGATTTCACATTTTTCATCCTTAAATACAAGATTATATCCTTTACTGCACACCTTTTGAACACTCAAAAGATTATACCTTAAGCCCTTAACATAGTAGACATCATCAGTATTAAATGCTTTCCATAAAAAATTATTGAACCTATCCCAAAAATCTTAGCACCAGTATCATCTCCAAACATAACTAAGCCTCCATCATATTTTTCAAGTTTAACAAACTTACTCTTATCACTTGTCATGTGATGTGACTAATCACTATCAACAATGCAATAGTTATTTTCCTATTTAGCATGTAGGGTAGAGATTACAGTACCTTCACTTTTCTCCTTCTTCGAAGGGCATTCCTTCACCTATTTTTTCAGAATTAGTAGAAGTAGGTTCATCTTTTATAGCCAAGAACAAGCATTCATTGTCATCAGGATCTCCATAATTAGATTCCTCATAAAAAATACTAGCATCCTTATTCACATAATGTGCCCTGTTGATTTTCTTACCTTTATTTTCTTTCTCATGTCTTTATTTATTTCTCTTAGCTCTTTTCGGACACCTCGAAGCATAATGACCTATTCCTCCACAACTAAATCATTTAAAGGATAACTTACCTTAGACTATGAGATGAGGATTGTTGGGGTGGGTCGATTAGACTTGATCCATGATGAATCGAAGCATAATTTAGCCACTAAACCTCAATCACAAATGAGATCATTCAAATTGAAAGTTAAACTAAGCATTTACTAAAACTGAAAGTTACAAACTATGAAAATAGTTAAATTCCTACTCTAACCCATTTGAAACTTATCCCATTTCGGAATTGGTGTTGTGAACTGATGTTGAACACTGACCATTTCCCAATCCCGTGATTAGTGAGCCTGTTTCAATTGATTCTATTGAAGAGAATTGATGAAACCATTGTGATAAATTGATGAAAACATGATTTATGATAAATTGAACATGATGCAAACTAAATTAAAATGATTTTATGCTAAAATTAATCTAACTATGCAATTGCTAAGCTAATATAAGCTAATTCTAAGCTAAAAGATGGAAACCCTAATTTATAAACAAGCTAAGATGAATGCATGGAAACCATTAATGGATGTATTGAGCTATTATGCAACTAAAAATGAATTAAAATAAGGTAAAAGTGAGTAAAAAGTGAGTGTGAATGCAAGTGAATTCAATAGCATGAGTTTGCAATTGAAAGATGGATCAATTTGTCTCCAAATAGTGTTCTATTTATAGAAGAGCAAATGAGAAATGAAGGGTTGAGATCGACAAGATTAATCAATAGTCCAAGATGAAAGGAAGAAGAGGCATGGATCATGGATTCTCATCAACAAATGATAATGCAAGATGAAAATTAATCAAGGGTGCACATTTGTTCCAAACAAACACACTTTTGACCTGCACACACAGGTCACTAGGTGACTTGCTCAAGAGGTTAAAGGTTTAACTTGTTCAAGAAGCCAAGTGAGATGATTGGAGGAGAGAGAATATTATTTGGAATATTCTCATGGGTGAGGATAAATATATTTTTCAAATTAAAAGAAAGTTTTAATTGTGCAAAAAAGGAGATAAGGAATATTCCATGGGAATATTCCCCCTTTTGGAGGAAGATTAGTTTAATTGTTAATTAAACATGGTTTAATTACACAATTAGGGGATTGGAAGAATTAAAAGGATATTCATTAAATTAAATGATTTAATGAATGGGGGAGTGATGGAATGACATTTAATTCAATAAATTAGGGATATTTAATTAAATTAGAAGGATTAGAGAATTAAATTAAATATTTTCATTTATTTAATTTAATAGGTTGAACAATTAGCATGAAAAGGGGGTGAATTAACCTGATTCTGATGCGTTAGGTTAATGGAAAAAATGAGGGAATTAATTAAATGCTAGGCTAATTTAATCAATTAAGCGAAAAATAGATCATGGGTTTGAGGATGAAATGATGTTAGTTAGTCAATGTGATCCATCGAGACATTTTTAAGTGTCTACACCTTCATACTTACTGGAGCCTTTCTTCATCCTTCTAACAAAGTTAGTTTCTACTTCATCAAGATTTTCTTCATTCGGACCTTTAGCTTTTGTTGCCTTAAAGGTTGTTTATGATTTAGATCCATTTCTCAAGTTCATCTTTCTCATCTCATAAGATGCCAGAGTTCCCAATAACTAATCTTTAGTGCAAGTCTTGTAGTCTATATGTTCTTCAATAACACATACCTTTTCACTGTATGCATCAAGAAGAGTCCTAAGAATATTCTTTACAATCTTGGATTCATCTGACTATATCAATAAGTCCTTGCATTCCATCTACTACCTCATCCAATATTTGTACATAGGCTTTAATATTCTCATCTTCAGACATATGCAGGAGCTCAAACTGTGTCTCCAAATTCTACAACTTTGCTTCTTTGACCCTTTCATCATCTTCATGCACTTTTTCTAAGGTATCCCAAACCTCTTTAGCAGTCTTTAGGTTTTGAACTTTAATCAACTTGAAATGTATAAGACTATTATTGAAAATGAACTTTGACTTATTGTTCGCTTCACATTCCTTGATTTCATCAGCTATACTCAGACCATTAGCAGGAGGAGTGTAGGGAGTCTTGTAAGCTTTCTCCACATCATATCCACTATACTACATATATTCTTCCATCAGTATCTCCAGATAGCATAATTAGTTCCATCAAACTTTGAATACTCATAAGTAACTTTGCTAGCCATCCTAGACCTTCCTTAAGAAGTTAAGCTCTTCTCCAAGGAACAAGCTCTGATACCAATTGTTGAACAAGACAAATAAGAGGGGGGGTGAATCAGTTGTACCAAATTTAACCCTTAAAACATTTCACCAGAGATTAGATCAATCACAAATAATTACTTTGCTAAATGATTAAACATTCAATGGAAACGTAAAAAATGAAAAAGCATCACACATAGTAACACCATATTTACATGGAAAATCCAATAAGGGAAAAACCACGGTGAGGATTAGCTCACACTATATAGAATATCAAAACATATTATAAAGGATCACTGCCAAAACAAGGACTCACTATCCGGATTAGGACTCAATATCCAACAAGGGTTAACCACCCGAAGGGCTCACTACCACAGAGATACAAAGAAGATAGAAGAGAAATTTTACACAGAGAAGACAATCTCAATGTGCCACAACAAATATTTCCACCACAATTCACTCAACCACCTGTAGACATTCATGAATGATAGAGTACACATTTAGCTAACTACATCTAGATACTCAACAATTAGACTTTGCATTGATCTGCCAAACTCGCATCACATACATCAATCTTGATCTATATCTTTTCACTATCTCTTTGTCCTTCACTTCCATCGACATCTCATCCTATATTTAAACCATCTTCAACTTTCAAACATATCCAAAGTCGGCCATCCATCATTAAATTCAAATTAGGGAAGCATAAAAACATCCTAGGGTGGAATTAGAATGAGGATGACCCAAACACACGTTTGATGAGGACCCAAATAAGTCCCAACACAGTTCATTAACTTCAAAGGTAGTGTTTGACACACGATTGGCCAAACTAATGTAAAAAACCTAGAACAATTAAGCATGTACAACCCTTAACATGATCCAATCCTTCCAGATACCAAAGTTATCTTCAACATGATCATAACATCTTAATTCTAGAACTGAAAGTCATAAGACTCAACCAAAGATAAATCCAGACCAAAAACATTTCTCTCAGAATTCAACCAGATACACAGAAAACCATAGTTCACAATTGGTGAACATAACTCATACTGTTCAAGGAATCAAAAGCCCAAATCCTAGATATAACAACTTCCAACAACTGTGATCAACATATTTGACCCACACGAACATAGGGGAAAATCCTGAAGCAAAACCTAGAGCTACCACTGAACACCTGTAACCTTTCTTCATTACAATTTTCTCAATGTCCTCGACATATACAACCAATAACCTGCAACCATGACATTAATGACAATAACAACTGGAGTTGATGGGTAAATGCAAGAAGATGAGTCCACAAAATGTGGAAGTATTTTCCTAAGCAAAAAACTCAAAATTAGCTTCAACAAAATGAGATCCTGTTTAGGTTCAGGGTCCCGAGCCTAAAACTAAAACGGGATTCCATTTTTTTAAAATTGGGATCCCATTCTTTTAAAAATCGGGATCCCGTTTTTCAAAACAACATCCCATTTTGAAAACTTTCCATTTTTGGCAACTTTCCAAAACAGGATCCCATTTTGAAAACTTTCCATTTTTGAAAACTTTATGTTTTTGACAACTTTTCAAAATGTGATCCCGTTTTCCAAAATGGGATCTTGTTTCCTAGAACCATAAAAAAAATATTTTTTTATGAAACAAGATCCCGTTTTAGAATGGGAACCCGGTTTTTAAAATATGAATTTTTGGTTAGGTTTTTGGCTTGTTTTTTAGTTCGAAAAATGACTTGGGGACCTGAACCTAAGCTTTGGATCTAGTTTGACCTGCAACTTGAAGGTCATGTTAATGTCACAAGAAAATAGTGACTTTTGACTTATGTATGAAGACCTATTTTGTAGAATTTTTTGACGAAATTAAAACCCATTATAGATGAGACAGTGCAGATTCCAAATATGATTTTTTCTATTTTTCAATTAATTTATGATGAAACTAGTCCATAAACTTGAAATATTAGGGTTTTTTAGTATTTTAATAACTTTTTATTAAAATATTTTTTTGTAAAATGAATTGCACCAAAACGTACTTTAGACAATTATTTTCAATTTTTAAAAAAAAAAAAAAAATGGTAAGTTTAGGCCATCTTATGTGTGATGTACATGATGATTTTTCAAAACAATAAATATGGCCAATAAAAATTTAACAAAAAAAAATTGAATAAAAAATTACAAATAAATATCGAAAACGTGCTTTAGTGAGTTACAAATCTTTTCCCAAAAGGATTTAGAAAAATATGATTATTTAGGTCAAAATATGGATGACATACACATGCATGGTATGGTAAAAAAAAATTGACTTTTAAATAGTGGTTTTTAGAAATGCCTATTGAAAATCAATTTTTATCATTTGGGTATTGAAATAAATTACATATTTGGAAACTAGACTCTGAGTACTACATTTTATGATTAGTGACTTTTTTAAAGATTTCATCTCTAAGTGCTTCAAATTTTAAGGTCAAATGTCACAAATTCTGAAAATCAGGGAAAACACTTCCACTTTTTGGCCAAAAAGTCGACTCAACTTCTTGCACACATCCTAATAACTAGTTAACAAGTTGACATCAATGACAACACCTTCATTCTTGCAACAGTTTAAGCCTCTAGAATTCATATGCCCACCTTGGCATATGATTCCCAATTTAACCTAGGACCTATTTTAATTCAAATTCTTGGTGGAATTTTATTATCCTTATATTCAATTTCCAAATGTTGGCTTGTAGAGTTGTAATTTAGGGAAATTAGGCATAAATAAGTATAAATACAAGGTCATTTTATTATGCTTCATCTAATATTTTCAAGAGAGAATTTTTAAGGAAAGTTTATGAGTTTACAAGAGCATTCAAGAGCAAATCATCAAGCATTTGGAGCTACATTCAAGATTCAAGTATCATGTCAAAGTTTTCATGCATTATGTGTGTTTTTGAGCTAACATTTGTGAGGTAGGTTTCATGATCCAAGCAAGCATTCAAGACACAGTTTCAAGTATTCAATCAAGAGTCAAGATCCACATCCATTGAAGACATTTCTTGCAACCTTCATTTCAAGGGTTTGGTGAGTTGCAACATTTCATTTGTTCATTCATCGTTCCTTCATGCTTTTCTATTTCATTTCAAGGTTTTATTACCAAAACAGAGTTTGACCAAGGAAAACCCCTATTCCCTAACAAAATAACATTTTCTCTCTCTTGATCTGTGTTTGTAGATCTAGGGGAATTGGAGCTTCAAGATCATTTGAAGGAAAAGTTGCGAAAGTTGTCAATGTTGTCAAGAAGTTGTCATCTTCATAGAAACTTACCTACAAACCATAATTCATACTTTCAGACTTGAAGATTGGACATGAAGTACAAAAGATCACTAGAGGCTATAAAAGTATCAGTCAAACCCTTGCAATAAGACTAAATCGCTCTACCTGGTGTATTAGTCCTAGTACACCCCTTTTTCCACCTTTCTACAGATCTTGCTCAATCATTAGACAATTCCAGATTCTGCCTAGAAACCCTGTAGCAGGACTAAATCGTCCAACTTGGCGTATTAGTCCTGGTGCAATATGAGGCAAAAAATTTCAGGGTTTATAGACCTTGTTTTGGCTTCTTGTTTGTTTCATTCTATTTTTCAATCTAATTTCATGCTTTCAAGTTTCTAGGGTTTGTGCATAAGTGTTTGCATTTCTCCTTTGAAGCTTCATTTAATGGTGGACCCTTGTCCAATTGCACTAGGAAACCACTAGTCATCCCTCAATTGAGTCACTTGGTTGAGGGATCTTGATTTCCTAATGAACTAAAGCATGAAATAGGTCCAAATTCCATCTCCCGAAAGGTGGAACACCTATTTCCCTTTTGTTCACTAGTTATGGCATTCTGAAAAAAATAAGAGAATTGAAAGGATCACTCTTAAATGGAGCTACCTCCTTCCCCTTTTCTTCAAGGTTTAAAGTCGCCCCTATTTGTGATTTACTAGTTGGGTGATTGACATTAACTAAGGATTTTGCTTGAGTTCTTCTAGTATTGTCATTTCTATTTTTTCAAGTTCATATTTTAGTCGAACCTTAATCATTTTTTAGTAAAACAGAACCTTGATAGGCTGAGAAGAGGGTTTAATAACATGAGGAGAAATCAAATGACAATTAGTAATTTTATAATTATACGATTAATAGCCAAAATAATTATTTGGAAAGTTAAGGTAAAAACCACATTGGGTGCAATGTAATTGACCAACTTGTATGTCCTTAGATTCTTTCAAGTCCTTAGAGAGATCAATCTCTATCCACACAAATTTTTGTGGACAAGCTTAATAAAATTTATGAAGCTCAACACAAATGATCTTGCCAAGCAAGGTTGCAATAGTGGTAAAAAGTTCTTATAGGTTAGAGGTAACTCCTCGAATTCAAGCTAAATACGAGGATGAAATATTTTTTCTTCTGAGATAGAATGGTTAGGCATCTAAGGTTGAAAAACTAAGATAGATACACAAACATACCACTAGACATGTTTAAAGATAGTCTATTCATGGCTAGCTTCAACAAAACAAAAGAGAAAAAAGGCTTTAGTAAGGTTTTGGACTGCACCATGTTGTATGTCATGCAAAGCTATATGCTTGTCAACCCGCTCTCTAAACATGAATTTTGAGAGATTTTTCCCAACAAAATTCAAGAATATTAAAATAATATCTATTGAAAAATCAGGATTCCTACCTCATAAAAGACTTTGGGCACAAACTTTTAGAGATACCTGTTTAGTTGAACCATTATCCAAAACTGCCATATAAAGGATAGCCCTAAAAAACCTTCAATAAATACTGAAGGATGAGTTTCCTTGCACCAAAGGCATAATATAAGATAAGAATGGTGAAATTTTTTAAATAAAATTACAAGCCCTAACCATTACTTTTCTTTGAATTTTATATTGACTGGCTCTAAGTAATGAACAACACAACTCGAAACCTCATCTACCGTGGTTAGACCGCCTCCCGCGAGGATTGATCTCCCCTTACTACCAGTAATTGCATGGTTTCCATCTACTTGCTGCCTACATGGCCATTTTGTGCGGTTGTGTCGTCAATGTCATGCATTGAATTGCCTACATGGTAATAATTTGTTGCTTACCAGGCAAAGAGGGTTCGCTGGCCAATTCGAATGCTTGAAGTTTATCCACCATTCTCTTGAACCATATGTAATGCATTCTGTGAATGCCATGCCTAAAGTTCCCGTGTGGACTCCACCACACTGCTTCAACCAATAGTTTTTAAGCCTTTATAGCTGTTCGGTCTTATTCCTCGTCACATGCCTTCCTCCCCCATTGTCAGGCCCAACCACACAGTTCATGTGTCTACCATTAATGGGTATAGTGCACAAAGAGGCCTTAATTGCCAGCTTAAAATTATGCAAGCATTTTTTAGCGTTGGGCTCCCTGATCATCAATCTAGGTGGGCCTTGGAACCCACCATTAGACTGACCCCTCTTTGTTTGCTACATTTCCTTTGTAGCATACTGATTAAAGTTGACATGTAGTCCATAAGAGGGATGACTGGCATGGACCCATCCAAGGACAATTCTCATCTATTTGAACCCATCTTAACCCATCACAAGCCTTGATGTATATATAGATTGTGTGTTCCGTCTTCTCGAGTCGTGTAGCTCTTGTTTCTGCCATGATGAAGCACGGGTGAATGCTTTATGAATGGTTAGGTGCCAGGAACGTTTAAAACCTAATTTTTTTGTCATCTTCTATGCAAAAGGGTTGATGGTTTATGTATTCACAAACATTGTCAGGGTTCACTTCGATTCTTGAGCTCAATATATAAATGTTTTGAAGGCAATTGTATGTTGTAAGCCACCTAATTCTGTCCATATCTATAGGTTTTTATGATTGTTTATTCACAGAATCACAGTTAATATCAGGGGCATTAGACTTGTATTGATTTAAACTAAACATATGTGGTAACTTTTTCGTGAACAGAGGACTGTTATCATGGTATAGTTATGCATATGTACATGGATTGGTATCAATGTTGTCAAAGTGGTTAGTCACATAGAAAGTAGTGAATAGCTTCAGTTGAAACTTTATTAGAAAGATCGAACTCAATGGATTAAATTGCATAATTAATTTAATTTATAGTGTGTTCTTGATTATAAAAGTTTTACATACAAATTAATTTTGCCTTCTCATCTAAGCCATTACAGTCACATTGATATTCTATTCTTGTCATCTGTAGGGTTTGGTGCAGGAGTTAGAAGAGATATACTAGTAGGATGTTTATAATACGAGGTTTGAGCTATGCAAGAAAATAAAACAAATAGAATTCAGAAGAGATCAAATGATGAAAACTGAAAATAAAAGAGAGATAGACTAGGTTAATGCATTTAGTAGGCAGGGTCTTAGTGTCTATGGTGCCTTGAACAAGATTATGGAGAAGATTTTGAATATGAAAAGTGGAGCATGTCAAGATTATCAAAATTTATCAAAAAGGACATTTCTCTTTTTCTGTTGTGGGAATTTATAGCATAGAATCGGATTCTAAACATGGAGATAATATGATTCACACAAGTAATAAAAAATTAGTGTAGGTAATAGGAATAACATAAAGATTGTGGCAAAGGAATCATCAATAAAACCGTGGGGTATCAAATATGATAATCTATTTTGTAGGTTGGAATACTTTTACTTTTTAAAGTTGTATATATATGTATACATTATAGAAAAGAGAGTTTTGTCGCTATAACAAGAACTAATTGATATGAATGTCTAAAGGAATTTTATATGATACTAGAAATACTTGATTTTTTTTGTTTAGGAGTTGTTTAATTGGATAGAGTGTTACACTTGATGAAGATATTCATATGAGGGTTGGCTAAAGGCATTTTATGTCTTTTTAAGTTCAATATAATATAATTTTCCCTTAGAAAATGGTCTTTTATCAAATGTATTTTCTAAATTTATTCCTTTTTTTTCAAGTTGGATGGAAAACCCCTCAAATTCCCTACCATTGCAAAATTATTTATGTTTACAAAAATGAGTTTGTAGGGATTGTAAACCATTTCAAAAACATAATATGATTAACAAATGATAATTTTATATATTCTTTCTTCTTCTATTTTTTCTTTTCCAATCATGGGTCTGAAAATATTATTCTTTGTGTTTTTTAAACCAATGAGTATTTGATGATTCTAAAATGTGTTTCACATCCCTAGTGTTTTGCTAATGGTGAACTAATTTTTGTGATCAATCTAAGTGCATTTGTGTAGCCTTGAAATGAACATCAATATTGCATGCCAACATTGAGAGTTATATCTTCAATCTACACTTGGAATAGGGTGGCTATGGATTGTTTATTCCACGGTTGTATCTTGTTAGTAGATGCACCTTGTTCTATGAGGACTACAAGTCTAGAGGATAAGAAACAAATGGTTAGAAAGAAAAAAAGGTTAGAGTTGGATTTTTTGCTTACAAAGTGTTCTAGGAGAATGAGAGTTCCAAAACTCATTGTAAACCATTTTCTCTTGCCTTCTTCTCTACTTTTTTTTTATCACAATGGTTAATATAGGATTACATTTAATATTTTAACACATATTTTATATAATATGGCGGATCTATATGACTTGTAAATATAAAACTTGATGTCATAAGATAATCACAATTGGATCTAGTTAATTTTATGTGCACACAGACAACCAACATGAGTAGTTTAGGAAACTAAAAACCAATTTTTTGACTGGCGACCTATTGATATTTTTCTAGATCCCATTGAACAAGATATTCAAACTACCTACATACTAGGTTATTCACATTCTCCAAAGACTTACAAACTCATGCCAAAGATTATTTGTTTAACTTCAATTTATGAAAGGAAATGATCTTATTGGACAACATTTGTGTAAGAAATATATATTGATAGAGCTAGTGCTAGAAAAAGGGTAGAAAGAGGAATCCTAATGGATATTAAAAAACACAAAGTGATATTCCAAATTCATTTGAATATCAAAACCTTTCTTGAATCTACAAAAAAAAAATGAGAAACCCAAAAAATTATAAAAAAGGAAAATAATAAAAAGAAACATGCAGGGTAGAAATTTTTATTTATATTGATAATTTATAAAATATGTAGCTTATTTTGACATAGGAGTTGTGTGGGTATCCTATGAGAATTATACGGAACTCTCATTAGCTCCTTTCAAATTTTAAACCATAGTTGAGTACCTAAAAACATATAAGACCCTTATAACATGGAACCAAGCCATGCAAGAATATATTTCTTGTGTCCTTTTTGCACATTCATTGATTAAAAATGCATATGATTAGTACACACCTTATGTATAAATCAATTAACCTATGAGAAAAGTTTGATGTATTTATCTTGAGGAAATTTAGATAACATTTGAACAAAAAATTATCCCAAAGGTAGATTTAAAAAATAAATTAATAGGACAATCAATTGGGTTTAGAATTTGATCACAAGTTTTTCCAAACCTTGGAGAATATAATTAGATCATATCTTCGAAAAAATAAAGAACTCAAATTTGTCTTTGTAGCTAGCAAGAGTTTTATTTGAAAATAAGAATGGTGGCTGCTAGCAATTTTTTTAAAAACTCTTTTAGATGACTACTCTTAATTTTCTGGTACCCATTGCTCAAAGATTTCATGGGCAATGCTTTGCTAGCACAATTTGTTTACCATGATGTTGCTAGTACTATAATTCTATCTTTTTGTAATCTCTTCTATTTTCATATTAATAAATATAATTAGGCCATGGCCTTTTATCAAAACAAAAAATGAAATCACTCATCCCATGAGGTTAAATGACTATCATAAAAATGCCCAAATTTTTTCCATGGAAGGATTATTGTAAGAGAGATTTGGAATTGGAATGAATACACTATAATCCCAATTATGATATGATCTAATTATAATTTTGGTCTTTTTAAAACTTATTCAATAAATGTAAACAACTAGTTGATGCAACTCTATTGTCAAAGAGTGCATCTATAAAATTTAAACATGTATAGATTTCAATAAGGATAAATGATTTTTTATCCTCAATAAAATTGAATAGTTTGCAACTACTAACAAAAATAGGTGGCTTACTAATATATTTGAAACTTGTAGCCACAACCAAACATAAATCTAAGAAATTATGACAATAAATCTTATCCACAACTTTTGTAAGGTCAAATCAATGGTATTTCCTAGCAGGATTCATTTTCCTATGATTATAGTCAATATTTAACACTACAAAAACTAATTTTTCATCTTTTACTATACAAGATGTATCAAAATGATGAGTCCTTTAATAATAAAAATTTAAAAACTTGTTCATCAAATGATGACAACTCTAACGGAAGAGTAAAAAACCATATCAATGTTACTAAAACTAAAGAAGAGGTAACTAAAATTATCCATATCACATTTGATTCAATATTTTAAAAGGATATAATTTATAAACAAGTTAAACCAATAAAAAAACATGAACTCATGATTAGAAATGAAAATAATATATATAAACATATGAATTTTACAAACAAGATGGATAGATATAACGAAAGTAATGATACTTTTCTTAAAATTGAGACTAAATTTTTTTGACTAAATTATATACAAATATTTCATGAGAACTTACATTCATCACCCAAACCTTGTTAACCAATCATGAAAAACTTTAATTTTGATATTTAAAATTAATAGAGAAACTAAAGTAAGATATCTTGATTCTTATATATTCTTGGGAACATTCGAAGACATGAATCTTCATGAGAGATGTTTTCCCCATTATAAAACTAAGCATATAGATATTATGAAAGCAAGAATCTAACAAGTATGTTTTGATTTACTTTATTTTTATATTTTAGATATATCAAAATAAACAAGTTTAATGGAAAATGTAATTAGATTATATAAAGTCACAAATAAGGAGTATTTATCAATCATTTTTTTATTAATAAATTTTAAAGATATTTATCTGTTAAGCGCATTTCATTTCTTCAAATTTTTTAATCTTGTTTATTTTAAAATTGTAACACCCCGTCGTGCGAACCCCAAAGGACATTTAAACAATAATCACTGCACAATTTTTATTTTTTTTAAAGTAAACATAACATACATGTAATACACATTAAGTCATGACATGAATTTCATTTAAGAAGATTCATTAGCACATACATCCCTTGGGGTACACGAAGAGTCATTACGCGACTTAGATCCGCACAACGACAATAAAGAATAAAATCCAAAAATATAATCCATAACAAAGTAAACATTAACAAATATAACACATGCATGAAAATTCATTGATAAGAAACCAGCTGTGAATGTAAACATATACATGATTAACTCAACACAATGAATAACAACTGCCCTGGCCAATATCCACACCGAGTTTAACGTTACATTACAATACAATGTTCTGGAGATACAATGATACAATAGTGTTTCTGAACATGAACGGAAACCATACAACAAGGATCATGATACAAATAAACAGATGAATACAAAGTATCATAACTGGCTCCAAGACAAATACAACTCTGGAGTCGCCGCAACAACACCAATCCACACCTCTTGATCCTCGACTGGGGACCCAATGGGGTGCTTAGCATGTTCCACCTGACCATGTGAGTCTGAAGACCCACCCCCCGTGCTAGGAGCTGATGAGAAAGAGACCTCAACAAGAACATCCAAACACAGAACCACAAGACTCACATCATACAAAAGTATCATAAAACTCAAGGATTACAATGACATAATCAATAACACCCAAGAGTCAACATAATAACTTAAAGTCATAAATCTCATCACATTAAACAAAACGATAACCAGTAAACAAGTAACCAAAGGAAGATCATGAAACATTTCCAAAACAAACTGAATTAATAAACATAATACAATTCCAAATAACATCATCTCACAATACCATAAGAGTACAAGGTCATAAATCAAATATCAAAGAGATCATACAAGACCACAAAGTACACCAAAAATGCATCAAGGCAATGCTCCATAAATCAATATAAGTCCATTCAACCACAATCTAAACCAACTCTCATAACATACTTCCAGAGGAACACAATAAAGTAAAACACCTGGGCAACTAGGGAAGAGTGTCATCGCATAGTCCTACATGGGCTATCTTGTGCTCTTCCTCCCAACTGGAGGCACCGGTCCCATCTATGGCTATCATGTGCCCTTCCTCCCAACTGGAGGCGCCGGTCCATAGGGTGACTCATGCGGAGCCATAAACCTCTCATGAGGACGAGGTCATGACCTTGCCAACCACGGCCTTCTCAGCCTTCCATTAGTCTGCGAAAGCACTAATGAAGATGAGGCATCCATTTTAAAAATCTTATAATGATATTACTACCCAACCCTCCTAAGTTAATTATTAGGTTTTCACTTGATTACCAACTCCTTTCGTGGGTTATCCTGTGCCCTTCCTTAAATGACCATTCTCCCTAGAGACCCAACAACATAAAAACCAAGGGTTGTACCATCATAATTTGAACAAAGAATCACAACATAAAAGCATGCGAGGCATTACCCATCTCGCTAACAAGTACAAAATCAAAGTCTCACAAAGTTTCGTACAACCCTTTCAAAATAACGATACCAAAACACTTGCCACTTCAAGGGCACATAAAAGAGAGAACATCAACTGACAATCATCTCAAGCCTCTGGAAGCCAAAAAGAATGAAAACCCACAAACAAGGGTAAAATGAAGCAACACAAATTTTTTTCCCAATAATTCCAACACAAGGATAAAATTTCCCTCAAATATGAGATTATCTTCGAAAAGCCACACAAAGAAAGTTTCATCAAACCCCATCCACAAATCAATCAACTCTAAAACACAAATGTAAACCATATATCAACAATGGCGTCACCTCAAAAGGAATCATAGAAGAAAATCAACCTTCAATTCACAATAATCACTCAACATCCAAAAGCCACCAATTAGGCATTCCATGGGAGACCTCAATTTTCTCCTCACAAGAATCCCTTAGAGTGGTACGTAAATCACCTTCATAAAAATCAGCAACATAGCAACAACAACAAGTATCTATTCACATTAACAATTTGAACAAAATCAATCTTCTCAACAAACAGGCCAATTACAATCTCAAAGTTCTAAATAACTATCCATATAAGAACCTCATTTATTAGAAACTAAATTGCCAGAAACAGACCAATTACAATCCAAGTAAAATAATTAAGAACGAAATCTCAATTCAAGAACAGTTTATGCAAATTTATCAAAACTACCAAAATGGAGTGAAATAGAGTTTACTATAATACTTAACCATGGCAAAGGATACACAATTCCATAAAAGTTCAGTACAAACACCCATGACATGATACTCAACAATTACTTAATTAGAATATACAATTAAGAGAATCATTGTCCTAGTAAATTTCTATAAGATGCGAGGAGTTAGATATTAAGATAATATTTATTTAATTCTTAAACTAAAAGGAATATAAAAGAATTAAAAGATATCACGAAATTAGTACTATAAAAATTAAATCACCAAATATGAGAACATATAAGAAAGGGTCAATATATACTCCATATTTTAAAATTTTCATTTAAATAAATCCCAAGTTAAAATCTTTAACCTACCGTTCCATTCTAACTTAGATACAATGATTAATAATATTCTGAAAGAATATATGGTAAAAGATACACAATTGTATTATTTAAGAGTTCAGTACAAATACGATACTCAACAATTAGAATTATAAGGATTTCAACAATCTATACATTTCTACTCTATTTTATTTATTTAATAAATTCTTCTTTGATTACATATAATAAAAAAATCAATTCTCTTTTTTATTCCTAACTAATTTTAAAATCCATTAACTACTTCCTTATTTAAATACTAGAACACACTAAACATTTCTCATAATTTAAGAAACAAGCATTCATATATATAACACCTACTTGAGTTCACAATCATTTAATTTAAAACTTCTAAATTGAATTATTATTCCCTTAATTCTACAATTCCATTATAAGGGAGTACTATGAACTCAATATTCTAGAAAATAAATGTCTTCATTAATTCATATTCGTTTTTCGTTATTCTAAGAGAAACTAAACGAAAGCAACGAGTTCAACCAAATTGTCCTTCCTACTTAAGGCATAACAAATTATAATAATATATGTTTATACATTTTAAAATATAACTAATGTAGTTAAGTGATTTAAA
The DNA here is from genome assembly GCA_007258455.2 of Sequoia sempervirens. Taxonomy (NCBI): domain Eukaryota; kingdom Viridiplantae; phylum Streptophyta; class Pinopsida; order Cupressales; family Cupressaceae; genus Sequoia; species Sequoia sempervirens. The sequence goes on from VDFB02000017.1 coordinate 356,447,558, forward strand.
ATCTCATCCTACAAGAGCCATAACTTCACTATATAAATATTTCACTAAATACCTTGCTTCGATATTTTATCTCCATAATGAAGGTATATTTACATACCTATTCATATACTGCCCAGGAGACTAACTTATGATAATGCAACAACTATGAAAGAGTCTCTGGTTTATCAAAGGAGGGAAATTTCTAATTTACTTATTGAAAAGTTCTTCTAATTTTGGATCCACATTCTTATACTAATTTGAACAAAAACTGAGACAGGTTGACAATAAAATCAGAGAGATTAATTAAACCTTTAAACTTCCTATTATGTTCAGGTACGCGGCTGAGATAGTTGACAAAAGAAATCGGAGAAAATATTTAATTTACTACACCCATGTAAGTCTAAAAGTTGCAGCTGTGAAAGGTTACCAAAGGTTTCAGGGAGACTATTTAATCTCAGCTCTAAATGCCACCACAGTAACAGGTTGCCAAGTATAATAGAAAGTGACTATTGGAATTTGAAATATCGCCATCTACTTGCATTATTATCAAATTCAAAATGTTATCTACCAGTCAGAAGGGAAGGAGAAAGGTGAGGTGCAAATACGTGGCTTGAGAGGAGGAGAAACAATGAACAACTTTTTTTGTTTTGAACTAAACGCATTTCTGATTAGAGGCAAGTTTCCAGAGATGCGCTCAAGATTGAAGTTTGGAAAATAAATTTATTTTCAAGTGCAGCAACTGCGAAAGAGAGGAAATCGTGACAGCCAAGGAAACTCGAAGCCTATGAAACATTGATAAAATGACTGTGGAAGCAAAGATAAAGCACATGAAACATTCGACAACATGACTCAAAGAAATGTAGTCTCATGAAAATACCTCAAAGCAGGATATGTACAAAATGGATTTGTTGAAAAGCCTAAGAAACTTTTAAGAAAACACAATCTGCAGATATACGCTGAACACTGCAGCCTATGACAACATCCTTCCTGCCAATGCCCAAAATAGGCACTTGGAAATAGAGTATTTGCTTCCATTAAAGTGTGAACACAACAAGTGTAGAGGATACAAACACAGAAAATGTGTAGGCAAAGACAAGGCATAAGGACTATCTAAAAGGAAAACGACTGATAAATGTAAGAGGACCTTTTTTTTATATATATGCAAATGGCCACAGAAACAAAGGAAACAAGGAACCACGCCCTCCCTTTACAAGTAACAACAAAAAAAAATTGTAATGAAATAAAACACAACAAAACTTGTGGTCTAGCCACGAACAGGACTCATCCATAAACAAAGAAATGAAAACTCATTGGAATCATGGATAATGACTTACCTAAATATTTCACACTTACTGGAATAATGCAGGTGCAACGACAATTTCCATAGCCTCTGAAAGCGTCCTCTAAAAAGCGGAAGGATAGAGAGAGCAAATGATCTGTTGAAAAAAATTCCTTCAAGGAAATGTGGTCTCCTCCCGTGCCATCCACCCCCCCTTAAGCTGAATAAAGTTATTATTCATTTTACATATTCACCAGTTCTCTTCGACTTCCAAATACTCTAAAGGTATCATTTCTTTCCAGCTTTTCTTGTTTATAAATTGTTTCATGGTGTCTTTTACACTCCCATCAGCAGACCGTTGCACTTCCAACATATATGATTGAATGCCAGCCACTACCCCTATTTATCATTTTTTTTTTATAATTGACTCTTTAATATATGAACCAAATATATTAACTATTAAATATTTAATAAATATTTAATAATTTAATCTTTCTTTTAGTTACAAAAAAAAAAATATTTATTTTAATAAATATTTTCACCTTAGTTTATTTAAACTTAAGTACAATTTTAATATTTAATCCTCTCTAATATTTTCTCACTTTTAAATTTATTAATCAAATTTAATCATTAAATAATAATTACCTTTCCTCAACTAATCCGATTACTTTAAATAACTAACTCTCAAAGATAATTAAATTAACGTTTATTATTGAATCTAATTCTTTATTTAATTCCAAATAAAATAAGTAACCTTATAATTAAATTAACTTTATTAATCAAATCCAAGCATATTATTAGTGTTATCACATAACCTTAAAATTAAATTAAATAATAAAATCACCACATCATCATGACATTACCAACAACAACTTACTTGACATCAACGACAACCGAAACGAAGGGCACTACAAAAATAATGTTAGTATTAAATTATCAGGTTGATCCCATAGTGTGATGGTTAAGTGTTTACATTGTTGTTGTAGCCACCAAGGTTCAAGTCTCTGTGCTTGACCCACAATATTTTAATTGGTCTAGACAATTCATTGTAAATTAATTTCCTCTCATAATAAAACAACTTAATAAAATAATTAATGTTAATATTATATTAAATTCAAACTTTAATTAAATTTTACACATTTTATTCTAGAATAATATCAAAACTTTGAGTCTTGTTATATTAGGTGATATGTTTTAATACACACCAACTTGAACTTTCAATAATAATAACAAAATAAAATAATATAATAATGTATTAATATATTTGATATCATGTTGTCACATGTGACATGCATATGTTAAAATATATATTATAATAATAGACTTAACACATAATTTTAACAATTTGATTATGTATAGATATTACTTTTATAGTTTTTATTTTTCTTAAGAAATTTTATTTTTAAATTATGAATAAAATATTGTATTCTTGGATTAACTATACAATTTAAGCCTACGTCTCTAAGGATTTGTCACTGTTGGCCGATATTATGGGCTTGTGAGGACCCCCTTTGACGGACTCCAAAGGACTGACTAGTATCGAAGGTTGGACTATCGGGTGATCGGGGAATCAGGCACATTAGGTGTACACCACATATTGTTCATATGGCGCACGATAGGTCCTATCACCCGATATTCCTTTGTGAGGTTGGCAATATCGACATCTAAGCCTACGTCTCTAAGGATGTTTCAATGTTGGTCGATATTATGGGCTTGTGAGGACCCCCTTTGACAGAGTCCAAAGAACTGACTAGTATTGGAGGTTGGACTATCGGGGAATCGAGTTAAAACTAGGTTTGGATCCCACAAGATATTATAGGCTAAAACTTTGACTAAGGTGACTTTTTGATAATACAAAGGATGGGGCCCTTTTTTATGAAACAAAGATTTTGATGCTAAAAACCATCAAGGATCGGCTGATCAGGTGTCCCATATGCTACGAGACCTAAACTAAGTTGTAAATGTTTACAGACAATGATCTTATTAAGGGATATTGTAGATACTCATAGTCAATGGCAGTATAGATCGTATAAGGGGTTTTTATCAATTTTGATTGTAGCAAGTAAACATGATAACAATCTTGGTTGTCAAGAACCATTGTAAAGCTTATTTCAAGTAAACATGAAATGCACAATCTTGAAGTTGGGGCTGTTGATGCTCTTAAGTCCTTAGGTTAGCTAGGGGTTTCTTGTTGGTTTTTTGGTGGGGTTTTTTTGGTGGCCCTTGTTGGCCTTGGGTTATTGGCTGTTGGGTTTCTTGTGCTCTTTTTTGTTGCAACCTTTTTGTTTTGGTTTCTTTAACGCCTATTCTTTTTTTCTATAAACTCTGTGGTTTCGGGTCCCTGTAAAACCCATTTTTTCCTTTATCAAATTTTTTTATTATATATTAATATATATCAGCTTTTAGCCTTTTGTCAATTTTTTTTTCAAAAAATATTGTTTATAAACACAAATGATTTAGCTGGCATTCATTATAACTTTTTCAATATTACTAATCTAAACACATTTCCATTTAACACATGTAGTTATAAAATTTCCTTAACCATCAATATTATTTAACTAACCCGTCCATTTTTAAAACTTTCACTAAATATTAAAATTTAAAAATTATTCATTGTAGATCTCCCAAAATTCTCATTTTATTGTAGTTCAACAATGGCTCTAGGAAAATTCACGAACAAAAAATTCACAACCAACAATTTATCGCGGGAAAATTCACCACTAGCAATTCACTGGTGGTGAATTTGTCATGACAGGGGGTGAATTTTCCGGGGGTGAATTTTCCATTAGTGAGCCATGAAATCAGTATGCCTTCAGTGAGCCATGAATTAGTATGCCTTCAACAATACATTTCCCAAATTTCTCATTTTATTCAATTTGTAAAAAGATTGGGATTTTTTTGAAAACCCCTTTTATCTAATAAAAAACAATACAACAAAATTATATAAGTTAATTTTTCAAAAACCACTCTTATAATTTTGAATGAAGTTGAAGTAACTCTCTCACACAAATATAAATAACCCACATCATGTACAAATTTACTAAGTCTCATTTCAAATTCTTGTATGAATTTTAAAATGAATATTCAAAATTTTATATATTTTATTTTAAAATATTTTGAAAATATATAATTTACTAACATCTTAATTTTGTTTTCAAAAATTAACAATAAAAACACATATTTTAACTTTGACACATTTAATTACAATTCTTTTTTAATTATCAATATGATCTAATTAGCCATTTCACTTATAGAAACTTCTACTGAAGTTTCAAAAATCATTCATTTTATAGTAGTTTTCTTAAAGCCATTTCTACTTATTTTTGGTTTCTATTTAAATCCTGAATCTGGTATATAACAGAATAATTAGCCATTTTACTTATAATTTTTTTTACTAAATAATAAGTTTCAAAAACCATTCATTTTATAGTAATTTTCTTAAAACCACTTCTACGATGTACAACAGACTATTTAAATATTTTATTTATTTTTAGATAGCTTCTAGCAATTAAGGATAAGAGTGGACTTTCCTCTGGCCGTTTCTGCAATACTGTAGTTTAAATCTTCAGTAGTCAGTGGAGAACAGAAGATAAAGTATCTATGATTGATTAACTGGGGCCAAAACATAAAGCTGTGAATACCATACAAGTTTATACTGTGCTAATGCTAAAATATAATTTATTATTAGAGTTGATATTACAAAAAATTATTACGTTCTTGGAAGGTGAAGATCTTTTCTCTGCCATTCAAATCTATCATTCCTATCTTGTTCATAAAGAGAAACGTTTTCCACCATCAAGTGCCGGCACTTTTACAACAAGATTAAAAAGATCATTCGTGTCTGAATATTTGTAGTTGTTGAAAGCTGGACTCTCCTTTCAAAAGATTCGAAACAGTTTTGGAGTGGACAGGTAATAATGGATGCCTTTTGGATTTGTGTGGCCAATTAAGCTTGTCAGATTGATTGTGCCATTTGATTTAGCATGGCTGTTATCAACAACGAAAATGACAAGGTTGCAATGTTTTCCTATGATGGGAGAGCAGATTTTGTTGATCTTCCTGTGTTGGACATACATACAATGTAGATTTTGTCGATAACTGTAAATGTAGCTTCACCACGTTTATATGCTACGTGTACGGTTATATGATTTTAATTTGAAATTTGTAGAATGTAATAGTTGGCAGTTCACAACTTTAATTTGGAAAAGTGACATGCAATTCAAGCATGACTTCAAGCTGTTTAATGTTCACAAGGTGCAAGATGTCGTTTCTTTAGAGTTGAAATTAAAACTGTCTATTCTCATTTCTTACAATTTTTTCAAAGATTGGAGGTGCTTTCCATCTTATAATATTGAAAATTTCTCTCTCAAACTTATTTATTTTAATATCCTTAATTCAATTTGAATTCTACTTAGATTAAATCTGAAATGGAATCTAAATTGGTCTAATTCCAAATGGTTCAGCTTGAGCACTGCTGTTTGGAAATCAAAAGCTGAGGCCAAAGCTCAATTTTTTAGCATGGAAGATTATTCATTACAAAATTGCTATGGGAGAACGCCTCACCTTTCTACATAATCAATCCACCAAATGTCCTTTTTGTCACAAACTAGAAACCATCAAAGATGCCTTTTATTCATGCAAACATACACAATTAATTTGGCAAGAAATTATGACTCTTATTTCTGAAATGTTTAAGAGAAAATTAAATTACAAATTAGCTCTCTTAGGGTTGCATTGTTCTTAGAATATAGTTTTAGAATCTTTTTGTCAATATATTTGGTTGTTCAAACGTAAATAATTTTTTTCTAATGTTTTTCTTCTCATAGAAGTGATTTTGCATGGTTTATTCTCTAATATTATTTTGAAGCAATCAACTCTTGCTAAAGTAGTGAAGGAGAAACACAATAAGACTGAGAGCTTCAAACTCAACTATCTTAAATTTAGTCTCAATTTGTAGTGATTGCTAAAAATCATAATGAACCTCTACTCCAAATGTTTAATATCATTACAAAAGAACATGTGCTACACTCTTGGAGAAAAGTGATTCTATTGTTAATTGCACTATGCCTTTAAGAAGTTTTTTCAACTGTCTTAACTACTATGTTCTCTGATATCATGCTTATTTGCATTATTGTCTCTTTCAATCATTTTGATTGGGATGTGTCTCCTTTTGACATTTATGTACTCTTGTAAATTATTTTTGTTTTATTAATATTATATATTTTTCTAATAAAAAAATAAATTGTAAAATGTATTGTAGATTTTTTGTTCACAAAATTCAATTAATTGTGATATATTTTTTTACATAGTAATTAAATTATTCAAAATTTATTTCTTTTCTTGTGAAAGCTCTTAATATATAAGAGATGCATGTAGGAATAGTTTTAAAGATTTTAATTTATTTAAAATATGTTTATACTACAGGGTAGAAAGCTTTTGGTTATATATATAGTCAAATTATATTTACATTAATTTTAAATTGATTAAAATTCTAATATAAAGTTGATCTATATGATATTATATATTTGGAATATTTGGAAAATTTATTAATGAAGGAAAATGTTTAATTTGAAAGTTCATAGTGGACATTTTACAATTCCCTTCTTCATTGAAAATATTACTAAAAAAAATGAGGAAATAAAATATTATTCATATATATAATTCATGATTGATATTCTCATTTAAAACTGTCATTTTTAGTGGAAGTGGTTGATAGTGTGTATTATTATTTAAGAAAATCTAAGGTATTAATACATGCTATATCATTAAGTTGTAGTCATACCTATGTCTATGAATAGAATAATATAAATGTATATCCTGCCCTTTTCCCCACTAGTTTTACACTCTCTTTTACCTTGTCATATTATTCTAGTGTTTATCTCAACATATTTTTGTACATAAGTTAACAATACCTAATAAACTTCTTAGAATTTAACCATTTTATCTCCAATTGTCAAAATCCATTCCAATTCATACAAGCTTTAACTTCACTTAAACACATGTTTGATTTTGTCCAATAGATAGAAACATGCTCGTGGTCATCTCTCCTATACCCAAACCTATATTTTAACTCATCCTAAATTGCCTCCTTCCCCAAACATTTAAATTTATCAATCAAAATGACATATTGAAAGATAAGTTAGAGGACACTATACTATAGTAAATCATATAGATCGTCAAAATCAAAATCATTATCTTGATACAATATTTGAAAGTGTATCAAATCTTATTAGACCACTATACCATCTTTTCAATAATAAATACTACACATTAAATATATTTCATTCATTTGTCTTTCATCTATTTGACTCCTATGAAAGAAAGGGGTTTTGACTATGATTTAAGAACTTCCACACTTTAATCCTCATATATCATATCCTTGATGGTTTTCCTTAACACATCATTAGCCAAGAACCAAATATAATCTCAATTGCATAAAATTTAAAGGTGAACAGCAATGAGAGGCAACTATATAAAGGTACAATTAACCAACACAAAGAAGACAAAATAATGTACACACATGTATAACAATAGAGTAGACATCAAAGATGGATAGACTATAGAATTCTCATTTGAGATCTAATACTATAGGTTTTAAGAGGGTGTTTACACAATGCATACATGCTTCAAAATTTGTGTAAGAGTAGTAACTAAATTTATACAAATTTTCTATATTTGTATTCAAAAATGCGTTTACTTTATATGTTTTATCTATTTATGGATATTAAAAATATATATATTATTCTATATTTCATTTTATACACATTGGAAAATATTATTATTATTATTATTGTGAAATTTATGCAACATGCCCACAGTTAGTGATGTAGTTTATAACATGCATCCACATAAAAAAAGGATATTTGATAAAATATATAACTTTAAGTTCTAGATCCTAACTATCTTTCTACAGATTGATTGTGAAAAATACTTAATGCAACAAAAAATAGAGGAGTGCACATTAGACATTCTACGATATTTTAACAATAAAAATAGGAAGAGTTTTGTGTGTGTTTGATTTTTGATTCTCTTAATCATAACCATTGTTAAAAAAACCTTTAATATTTTTTAAAACTTCATTTAAAGAGTACTACAATTATTGTCCGTATTACATCTTCAAAATTTGAGTGTACACATGTCTTGAATTAATATTCAAAGATCAGCTTTAGTTTTTTTAGAGAAAAGCAAAGTGACCACTTTTGACCCATTTTTGTTGCCCATTTCCAAATATTTTCTAGACTTAGCCATCAAACATTTTTACACATTCAAATCAACCATATCAACATATGATGTCATCAGTTGACAAGCTATGCATATGATGAATTTCTATTTAGATTTATCATTTGTAACTTACTAATTTATCTAGATTAATTTGTGTATTGTTTTCTTATCATTTTTTAGACCTAGAGTAATCTTATTATTTGTAAGTCACACTAATTTTTCCTACATTTTAGTGTTACTCTAATGTTTTAGGTCTTATTTTCATCCATGAAATTCTAATCTAATTTGTATCTTTTCTCATCTTTAATAAATATAAGAAACATTTTTGTACTTAAATTTTTTATTTTCTTTTGATCCATTATTTGTTTTATTTTGTCACACCTACATCTTTCTGAAATTTATATATATATGAATTGCTTATTTTTTAAACTTCTATACTCTAATAATTTCGTTTACTAATTTTGAAGATTCATTTACTAATCTATTACAAAGTCACCCAGTTGGCAATGAACTCACTCCACATGCTATCATATCTATTGTATAGTATTTAGTAAAATAGTGAATCCTCATCCTACTCACATCACAAACTATTTTCCTTAAGCCAATGACCACTCCACATAGTATGATGTGTCCCACTTGTCTTATTCTTTGTATTTTAGCCCACCTTTTAAGCGCTAACATTAAAGATCCCCTACATACGTGTAAGCTCTCCATTGCGTCACACCCCTTTTGCATTGTATTATCCTCTTAGGAAGTATACGCCACGTGGCAGCCAAGCAGATGGCCAATCATATCTGCATTTTCATCACATGCTTATTTTGAAGAAGAGAAGGGGACATAGTTCAACCACATTACATGACATTACCTAGTCTTTATTGTCACTGACACTTTAGCTTTTTATGAGAACAGACAGCTTGTCGTTTGCTTCATCATCTTTATATGCTACGTGTACGGCTATATGGTTTTAATTTAAAATTTCTAGAATGTAATGTGGATTTCTGGTTAACAAGATTCTATTAATTGTGATATAATTTTTTATATACTTAAATTATTCAAAATTTAATTAACATGTTTGTGAAAGTTCTTAATATGTACGAAATGTGTATATGGTTAGCTTTAAAGTTTTTAATTGTTTAAAAGTTTATATTATGGCATAATAGTTCATTTATATTTGCATTGATTAAATAAAGTGATTTATCTAATATTATATTTTAAAAAAATATTAATTAGTCGATAGGCTATTATAGGTGGAGATTTGACCGGAAAAGTCTTATTGTCTGATGCCAGAAAAAATTTCAGGCTTCTTGCTGCCGGATTTGGTAAGTATCACACAACATTAAATATTGGTGTTGCCAAGGCCACTCGTCACACTTGCATGCAGAAAAAAGGGATGCTCATGCCATTAATATGGCATGGTGAGCCATTTGGTATGGGGGCCATCCGTCACACCTGCCTCCAGAGAAAAGGGACACTCGTGCCATTAATATGGCATGGTGACCCATCGGATGGAAATGACAGTTCGCAGAGGAAGTTTGACACGCAACCTCTATAAACGCACATTCTTAGGCAGTCTAATATAAACTTTCTGAGCATCACCAGAGCCAAAGTGTGTCCTTTGGCATCTTCAAACCCAAGGAGGGCTGCGACATTGCCCATGCAGTCGTGCACATGGCCACTATGGCCTATGTGCTCGAAAAGACCCACTATCTCAACGTTGCCATTCTCAGGTGCCTCGACTTTTCATGGGTATGTACCTTTTTTTCTTTCTGAATATCTCCTTGGGCATTCGTTAACTTAGTTTATATCTTCTAATATTGCCTTGTTTATTGATGCAGGCTGTTGGCTGGTTCTGGCTGTCTTCACAACAAACAGTTAAAGGAATGCCCTTTGCAGAGCTCTTGTTGGGAGACATTGGGAGTATACGCAGAATATGCTGCAGTTGGAAGAGACAGGACATTCTCTCTTACTCCTGCCTCGCTATTCTCAGATCTTACTTTAACTGCTTCAATGGAATGATCTCCGCGTCTTTCTTGAACTAAAACTATCATCTCTTTTAAATTGATTTTTTACATTTTCTTCAAGCAGTTCTATACCTACGCACCCCAGCCTGAGTCGTGTGTCCTTCCCGCGTTGTGTCTCTGCTTCCCTTTTAACAGGAGCTGTAATTTGATAAAAAATTACTTTATGAAGTGCGATCTGATAGCGTATGTTGTGTATTGTATTGGTATATTATGAGTTAATAAGTTTATATTATGAATTTTGATAGAGTTTGTATTACGAGATCACGTTTCTTTTGGGCAGTCTGTCAAATAGTCATGTGTCATGTTTGGGTTATATATTTTGCATTCAAAATTTTGAGAGCTTCCTTGCAAAATCCTTTTTGTGCACCTTTTGCAATTGCCACATTTCATTCCATGGGAAATCTATCTCACCTGCAGAACCTAGACTTTGGAGGGTATATAAATATAAATAATGTCCCTGATACCATTCTCCATCTATCACAGCTGAAGCTTTTAGGCCTTTAGAGAGTGTATAAGTTAACTGGCCTGCCTGATACCGTTGGCAACCTGTCTCCTCTGCAGCACTAGAAATAGAATGTTGTAGAGGTTTAAATAATCTCTTTGATTCCATTCGTAACCTGTCCCATCCCAAGAATGGTAACACAAAATCATGTGGCCTCTGGCTTTTCTTGACTGATGCCATGTAGTAGCAGCCCGCGGTGTCACAATCACTTATATAAGGTTGTGCAAGAATATAATATGAATGAGATTTCTTGAGAAGGCGGTCAGTTGAAACTAGAACTATCTCAAAGAACTGTTCCATGAGTTGCCTTTCTTAAAATTTCCAAAAGCCTTCTCTGCCTGGCCTTGCTAGCATATATATGGCCTACAAATTTTAAGCTCTCACAGTTCTCAGGGTGGACCTCCTGAACCCTTTCAAATTTGAGGGAGAACTCTTGAGATCTCCTAGCTTCATTTGAACCTATCTTAGCCGCAGCACTGGAACATATTAGGAAGTTTATTAGTCTAAATAGTCTTCATCGTTCTTTTGGCGTCACTTGCCCGTTGCATTTACTTGAAAGTTTCTAAAGCCTTTTCAATAAGTCTGTCGTGTTCACGTCCTGCAATCACTTTCCTCCTTGAGATGCTTGCTTTTTCTCCATTTATCTCAGCTTTGAGTTGTTGTTTCACTGCCTTGTCTTCATCATCATCGTTAAATGGGTATGCAACACCACCGTATACTTTGGAGCTAACGCCAGTTGTATTTTCAGGCCCTTCATCCTTAGCAACCAAAGTTTTAGCAAGGAGCGATGAATAATTCTGTGTTTTGGAGTTACCAGTCTGTTCACAAGGTTTGGATGACTCTCCACCCATGCACTAAATTTCACCATAGTCCGTTGTTTGTTCCATTCATTAACACCACTCTTCAATGCCACAAACCTATCTTCATCAGCAAAAGTGAAATTAATTCCTTTGCACAGACCATTGAACAGGTCACTCGCTTCGTCATCAGTTCCAATGGAGCTCTGATTTATTCCCTTCTTCTTTAGCAAAGCCACATCCTCCACATAATTCTGGAAATCGAAACCATTAGTTGCAGGTTAGGTTGCATCTATTGGAGACCCTGGCTCTCATCAGTATTGTAGTAAATTGTAGTAAATTGTCTGGCAGAGTTATAGTTGGGGTGGATGTGATGGAAACATTAAGAGAATTGCAATAGTCAGTTTACTAAAATAAAAGAAAAAAGAAAGAAAGGGGGACTTCAAAATGAATTGAAAATGTGATTATTTGCTGAATCTCCTTGTAACATCATGACAATAGAACAAATTCCTTTAAGTAAATGCTGAGTTGATGTCGTTGGTAGGGGGTAGGAGTGTGTTTAAAATCTAGCGGTGGAGTGGCCTACCCTTAGGTGTTATGGTAGAAAAGAGTACAAAGTTATGCAGTCTCGAGATCGGCTTGGGTAGTCTCATCAAGTCCAAATTCATTGTGCAAGGAGGCGTGATCAGGGTGCCAAAATAAAATAAAAACAGAGTGAGGACGATCGCGTGGTCAGACGATAATGTCACCTAATCAGGCTGCCAGAGCTATTCTACTCTAAGCTCGAGGCAAGGTAATTATGAACTTTCTTCGAGGATATTAACTGCGACCTAGGATATGGTCAGGCGTAGGTGAGGATATTTTTGATGCAAGTCAAGTGCCCTTGAGAGTGGTTGAAGATCAACTTGACAGTGGTATCTACCTCTTCAAGTATGGATTGACAATTATTTTCCAGATGGTGGCCATGTCGTGGTAAATGCCAGCCCTATTTGTGTAAGGAAGTCAAGTCAGATAGCCCTATTTTATATGCATTTGATTTGTGATGTACTGTGATTATTGTATTTGTGCTACCTGTGAGTTTGTAAACCTTATCACATAAATTTTCTTGTGATTTTCCCCCTGCCCTTCAATATATTATTACTAAAGTCTTAATAAGATAAATAATTATAAATTAAATTAATTATAATATTTTTAATCATTATTTATAATTTCATAAAAAACACATAAATCATAAAAATAAATTTCAAAATTAAATCTAAATTAAAAAATAAAATAATATAAAATAAATGAAAAATCAAAATATATCAAAATCTAAATATTAATACACATAATAATTTTAAAACATTAGTAACAAATAACAAACTTATTAAGTTAATAAATGATTAAATTAAAAGTAAATTAACTATTTTTTTAATTTATTAGAATTGAAATATTAATAGAATGTGGACCTTTAGATCTAAGGTTAAGAAGGAATGTTATGTCCCTTGATTAAGTGGAATAAATTCACAAATTGTTAATTCTACCCTATCAATTTAATTTAGTTTATGAGAGTTAAATAAATGATGATGAAATCTAACTCCCACCCACCAAGTGGGCTCACAAGGAATCTCCCAAGTTTAAGAACCTTTCTTTTCATATTTAGAAGTAGGGTCCCTGGGAGTAAAAGATCTCTTACATCTAAAATGAAGTATTTAATAATCTACTAATTGATTCCATGATTTGTCTCCAACCCTCAAAGTAATATCCTTGAAAATAATATGTAAAGTTCATCTCCATACATAGCTGAGAAAGGTTGTACATGTTTTATTGGCAATCTTAATAGCCATACACACAAATTTACCAATATAATGTTAAATTATTCTCAAATCTAGAGCTTCATATAATTATAATGAATGGTAAGATAGTCTAATCCAAATGAAGCTAGGAGTGTATGAAATTTTGTGAAGAATCTTAAAAGAGGGAAACCCTTATCTGACACTCACATAGCTATCCTTCATGAACCATGGACCAAAATGTAGAATGTCCTCCTTATCTTTCTACAATTTGAATTCAAGTATTAAAAACCATTTTTAGCCATTTTTCTTCCTATCCAAATAAGGCCTCTATGTACTAGAAGTCAAATGTATTAGGTATTAGGGTTGTTTTTTTCTCTCGTGTGACCTTTTCGTCTTCATTCATAATTTAATCCTAATTCTATATAAAGGCAATCCCCTCTCTCGTCTTTTGAAGGTGTCAAGTTTTTACTTAAAAAATTTAATTCATTATTTTGGTATTAAACAAATTTATCTTTATGGCTTTATCAAATACGCCACGAGTTACCTATAGTATATGTGATTAAAATCTTGGTTGTTTTATTCTGAGCATTATTCATAGGAAGAAGAAAACATTCTGATAGTATTATAGTTTCATAAGTTGTCTTTGACTGGTTGTAGTTATATCCTATATATTTTATTTTATTTTAGTTTCTTTTGCACAAATTATAGAGTTGTTTGATATGATTTCAAATTATAGTATATTTTGGTCAAATAGTTTAAAATGTTCTGCAACATGGCTTCTTCACTGTTAGAGGAAAACAATATATAAGAAATTTAATTGATACTTAAGGTAAATCATATTTCCTAGAGCGTATATCTACTTTTTCATAGTTTAGAGATTTGGTGATGAGTTGAATCATCTTATTACTATGTCCTTTACAATTACACCATAGTCCATTGGATCATACAAATTTATGGTGATTGATGTTTTGGTCTATAAACGTAGTTCTTCAGTGGTGTCTATTGTGTTTTTGCAGTTATTGTTTGTAAAGAGCAATAAAGTAAAGGTAAATGACATAAACATTTTAGATTGATTGATGTTCTCATGCAAAATAAAGAAACACCTTTTTGAAAGCTGCTAGATTCTCACAATCTCTCAATTTAATATTCTGGGCATTTAATTTCATTCCCTTTTAAGTTGATTTAGCTTAGAAAATATAGATGGAGAAAGCATGTGAATTATATATTGTTTTATCATACAATTCACGCCTTTAAGCCTTTATGGATGTCCCTTTCTAATTTTATTTTATTTTTTAAAAAGAGAGTCAATTGATCTGATAAAATTTTATTGTGGCTCTTAAATACTTGTAGTCCTCCAAATCAATGGCATTATGTGGAGTTCTCACCTTTACGTATTTATCTTCATTCTTGTTGCATTGGCCATGTTCGTAATTGTGCAATCAGGGCAGATTTGTTGTCAAAGAATGTATGGAAGCCGAATAGTTTCTTCTTTTAAGCACCATCCTATGCCTATATGTTGTGTTTGTCTATTGACCCATTAGCATCAGTCACTTTTCCTGAGTGGTTCTTTCCCATTCTATTGGGTATACGATTTCTGATATCTAGAAATTGGTAAGCCAGTTTTATTGCACCTGCATCTTTATTTTGGTTTTTTGCATTGCATATAATTAATTGGGGCAACTAAGTACTTATGTTACCTTGGATGCTTAGAACATATAGATTAAAGCTTGTCTGATGTCTTGTCCATATCATCTTCATTTTACTAAGCTGAAGTATATCCTGCTATCAGCGTAACCATTGCACCTCATTGAGGTGCAAGCGCTAGTAATAAAATATGTTATAATTTGAAAGTTCATAGTGTTGGACATTTTGTAATTTTTTTTATTGTAAATATTATTAATAAATATGAGAAAATACAAATTTATTTATATAAATAATTCATGATTTATATTGTCATATAAAATTGGCAAATGGAAGCTCATACCCTTCTTGTTGCTTGGGTTATATATATATATATATATATATATATATATATATATATATATATATATATATAAGATGGAATCTATGATTTTAATTTTTCTTTTGGATGAAAAGAGTTATAATGGTTCTTCTTGGCATTTGGCTTCTTTGGTGGATCAAATTCATTATCTTTCTCAAAACATTGATCTCATCTACTATATTCATTTTCTTCATGAATGTAATATGGTTGATAATTCTTTAGTTAAATGCCCATGTCAAAGGCTCTTAGAGGATGAAATGTTTTTTATTAGGAATATTTATCCTTTGTTTAGGTTACTCATTTTATTCATCTTCATCAAAGTCGTAAGGGTTGACCATTGTAATGTTTTCATGACATTTCTTAAGATTATGGGTTCTTGGTGATGGTGGATTTGTTGGAAACCTCTTTGGTTCTTCCTTTTCTCTCTCTATGACAACCATTTCTATTTGGAAATCTATACATGTAATGTTTCTATTTGTCTTAACTAATATATTTTTATCCTTTTTACAAAAAAAATTAAAATAAATAATTTGTCATTTCTAGTGGAAATGGTTGATGTTGTGTATTATTATAACAAAATAATCTAAGTTATTAATATCTATTATTTCATTATGTTATATTCATACTATGTATATCAAGTAAAATATAAAAAATGCATATTCCACACCTTTTACCACTAGTTTTACACTCTTTAGCCTTGCCATGTTATTCTAGTGTTTTCTCAACATTATTTTGTACATAAGCTAACAATACCCAATAAAATTATTATCCTTTTACAATTTCATCCTCAATTGTCAAAGTCCAAACCAATTCATACAAGGTTTCCCTTCCTTCACTAAAGTGCATGTTTGATTTTGTCTAATGGATAGATATATGTCTATGGCCATGTCTCCATTATCCAAACTTTTCTTTTGAATCATCCTAAGATAACTCTTTTTCCAAACTAGATTATTATCATTTGGTTTGCACACCAAAATATTCAAATTTATCACTCAAGATGTTATATTGAAAGACAAGTCATAGGACACTAGACTATCATAAATCATATAGATCCTCAAAAATAAAATCATCGTTCTAATACAAAATTTGAATGTGTATCAAACCATATTTGACCAATGTGCATTGTACCCTCTTTTTAATAATAAATACTACACATTAAGTATATTGCATTCATGTATCTCTCATGTGTTTGAATCTTGTGAAAGAAAGAAGGTTTGACTATGGGTTAAGAAATTTTCACACTTTAATAATCACATATCAATCCTTGATGGTATTCATTGATGTAGGAGCATTCAGGGGTACCAAGCATTCCTACACAACCAAAAATATTTTAAAATTTTATGCTTGTGTTTTATTTTGATTTTTGGTTGCAAGCATAAATTATTTTAAATCTTCAACTCTTCCATCACAATAAAGTTTGATATCAGGGTTTTAAAAATCAATTAACTAATTGATTTTCTATTCTTTGTTTTAAAATGTTTAAAAAGTGATAATTTTTTAAAAATGAAAACTTCCATGTCCAAGCATGTGAGTGGAATTTTATTATAAACTTGTAACTCCATTCAGAAAATTTGAAGTTGCATCTTGTTGGAGGATTGAAATGGTGGGCATTGATGCAATGGAGAGAGTGGGTGTAAGGTGGGAAGATAAATTTTTGAATGTCATTGAATTCTCAAGCCAAAAAGAGAAAACCCGCATCCAAGAAGGAATAAGAGAGGATTCTAGAAGTTTGACTAGAGGGAAGAGGAAGATGGTATAGGGTCATATCTATGAGACCCAGTCTTAATAAAATAATAACTTTTTCATATTGAATTGAAATCAAGAATTTCAAAATTTTCTAGAAAGCTGGTAAGGAGGTGCACAAAACCCAGAAACCATTTTAGAAGATTTGGTCAAATGAGGGAGCAGTGCTGGACAGAATGTAAAGGGTTTTATAATCTCTGTGCAAGAGAAAGAAGAGGGCAGCGTGGAGTTCAAGAAGAAAGGTGCAAATTTTTTGGAGAAATGGTATGAAGAGTTTGGACAGCGATAGAAGCTATAGGAAGAGCATGTGGGGTAGATTTGAAGGCATGATGTAGTGAGCAAATTTTGTAATTGTCTCATGTTGATTGAATGCAATAAAAATCTGAATGTATTTGCATTTCTTTTAGTTTTATGAGTTGTTCTTATTTGCATCAGAGGTATGTTGTATCATGAGTTTGTGAGAAGCAATTGTGTCTTGCATCAACTAGTATCAAAGCATGTGTCTATGCTCTTGAGAGGTTGAGTTTTTATTTTCATCATTCACTAACACATCATTGGCCTACAATCAAATATAATCATAATTGCATAAGATTTAAAGGTGGATAACAACAAGAGGAAACTATATAAATGCAATATTAACCAACTCAAAGATGAAAAAACTATGTACAAACATGTATAAAAATAGGGTAGACATCAATGATAGATCAACTATAGAGTTCTCATTTGATATCTAATATTGAAGGTTGTAAGAGGGTGTTTGCACCAAGATGGGAGGAAAAAACATATAAACAAATATGAAATTTAAAACACAATGCATACATGCTCCAAAACTTGTGTACTTTATATCCATATATATATATACATATAAATATATATGCATACATATAGACATACATATATACATATCTACATACATACATACATATGTACGTACATATATATATGTATATACATACATACATACATACATACATACATACATACATACATACATACAAATATTCAATAAAATATATAGATTATAGTTTTAGCTCCCAAATATAGAGAAGTGCACATTAGACACTATTGATTTTTAACAATAAAAATATGAATAATTTTGTGTGTGCTTGATGCTTGATCTTGTTAATCATAACCATTGATAAAAAACTTTTACTATTTTTTGAAATTTCATCTAGAGTACTACTGTGTGTGAGAAA
The DNA here is from genome assembly GCA_007258455.2 of Sequoia sempervirens. Lineage (NCBI taxonomy): Eukaryota > Viridiplantae > Streptophyta > Pinopsida > Cupressales > Cupressaceae > Sequoia > Sequoia sempervirens. The sequence continues at coordinate 356,466,073 of VDFB02000017.1, forward strand.
ATATGTGAATCAAAATAATCAATAACACACAACAGATGCAATGTATTACATTAAGGAAATCTAAATTAACAACACAATTTGATAAAATGATTCCTTAAAGACATTTCATCTTCCTCTATTCCTAGGGATCCTGTATTAGTGCTCTCAGATCTTAATTATGCACTGAATTACTGGGATGACACCTAAGAAATGAGAAGCCATTAATTTCATAATGCAGAAACTATGTCTACACATACATGATTTGATGATTTGATTGGATGATGAACTAAATGATATGTTGAATGATAAATTGTTGTATGCAGAATTCTAATGAAATGATGCAATGATGAATTAAACTAATGGAGATACTATGAAAATGATTCTAAATGCTATAAGTAAACTAAGACACATCTAACAAAGAAGCCATGATTCTAATTTACTTGCTAAACTACTCAAAATGCTAAACTAAAATGTAAACTAAGCTCTCAAATGCTAAGATGATTTCTATAGAGTAATTGTATGCAATACTCTCTTATGCAAAAGCTATAAATGAGCCTCTATTTATAGATTTCACCAAGGCATCAAGTGAATTGATAGCAATGGATTATCAGTATTTAGTCTGGAGAGATCAACAATGAGAAACGAGGAGGGTAGAAAGAAATAAGGAGGTTGTCCCCTTTAATAGAACGAGCTTGTCAAGTGTAGAAAAGAATAAATGGGAAGGAGAAGCCATGTGCCTAAGTTGGTTGAGATTCTTGAGAATAAATGCCCATTTTAGAAATTAGGAATAATTATTTTCATGTGACACATGCTGAGATCGAAGATGATGTGCAAGGAGGTTAGAAGAATACGGAGAAATGTGAAAAAATTCGAATTAAAAATCCAAATTTAATGAGGGGGAATTAATCAAATAAAAAAAATTAGTTAAATTTGTTTATTTAATTAAATCATGAAGAAAGTGGTTTAGATAGGAGGAATTAAGGAATGTGAATTATATAAATAAACTTTGCAATTTATTTATACAGTAGAGGAAATAAAAAAATTTATTAATTAAATAACCAGTATTTAATTAATATTCTCCAAACCAATTTTGGATATATACAACTACAATTATTGTTCTTATTAAATCTTCAAAATTTGAGTGTACACATATCTTGAATTAATATTCAAAGCTCAAGTTTAGTTCATTTTAGAAAAAAGAAGTGACCACTTTCAGCCCATTTTTTGTCCATTTCTACACATATTTTTAGACTTAATCATTTAAAAAAAAATTTGCACATTCAAATCAACCATATTAACATTGGAAGTCATCAACAAGCTATGTATATTTTAAATTTCTATTTCTATTTATCACTTACTAATTTATCTATAGGTTAATTGCTATATTTTTTCTTATCTTTTTTAGAACTAGAATATTCTCATTAATTGTAGGTCACAATTATTTTTCCTACATTTTGGTAAGACCAATCTTTGAACCCCTTCACTGTTACTCTAATATCTTGAATTGCTTATTTTCTTTTGATACATTATTTATTCTATTTTTCCTACATCTTTCTTAAAATTATATACATTTGAATGCTCATTTTTAAACTTTTATGCTCATTTAAGTATAATTGTTAGTTCCATTTTTATAGTTTTGAAGATTTATTCAAATCTATTAATGTTAACACATTGAGAAACTACTGACACCATTAAACTTGACCAAGTTCTTGACATTTGGAAGAAAATGAATGAATTTATGTATTTTTTTATTCTCAAAACCTTCAAAAAATCCTTAAAATCTTGATACTCAAGACTCTCTATTATAATTATATTCTAGCATTGACTTTTGACAGCCGATCGATTTGCTTTAAGTAGCCTATGTTAGGGGAAAGGACTCATAGTTGAGCATGTTCCAATAGTTGTGATAGAATTTGTTTATTTAATGCCCAATATTTTTGGCAATATTGAACCAATAGTTGTGACATTAAAGTTGTTAGTGTTGATGATAACTACCAATAATTGAATAATATATATTCCTTAGATCTAAAAAGCAACAAATCATGTGATGCCACATCAGTGCATCAATAAAACATGATTTAGTGCACAAGTATCGGTCTCACTTTTTTTTGGGACCTTTTTGGACACCTCGACAAAAAGCATGCTGATGTGGAATCATATTTGATGATGTGGCCCTGAAGCCTTAGTTATAAGAAGGGGTGTTGCCAAACAAGCTGCTGTAAAAATTTAGATTTTTTTTGAAAATTTCAAGTAAAATTTTGAAAAGTGCAAAATTAAGATACTCAACTACCAGATCCTCTTCCCCCTATGTCTTTGTCTTTGTTCTAACTCTCCATTATTTTGTTCCTTCGCATCACAAAGTCACCCAGTTCGCAACGCACTCAGTCCACAATACTATGATATCTATTGCATAGCATTTAGTGAATTGTGAATCCTCATTGCATCACTCATCCGACTCATATAACAAAGTATTTTCCTTAAGACAATGACCACACCACATAGTATGATGTGTTCCACTTGTCTTATTCTTTGTATGGTAGCCCACCTTGTAAGCGCAAACATTAAAGATCCTGTGTAAGCTCTTCATTGCCTCACACACTCTTTGCTTGTACAGTAATATCATTAGCCTTTTAGGCAGTATATGTTCAGTGATATAATGGTACGTGACAGCCAAGCATTGCTCGAAAACCAAACCAAGTACCTCATTGGCTCATGTAACATCCTACATGCCCAATCATATCTGAATTTCATCACATGCTTATCTTGAACAAGACAAGGGGACATGGCTCAGCTGCATTACATGACACTGGTCTTTATTGTCATCAAGTGATTTATCGTGACACTTTAGCTTTCTATGCAACGTCATCCACCACTGATTCTGTTGTATTGCAAGATGAATGATAAGGTGTAACCTAATCTTCAAAAGTTTTACCCGGTGCTTTTTGAATCCTCTGTCTGCACACGAACGAACCACTAATGTGTTCTCGATATGCTTGCATATTCTCTATTTCTAAAATCACACTACGCATAAACACTTGAGTGGTGAATTGTTTATGCCACCAAAGTGCTGCACTTGCAAAAAGATATATACTTTGTTCATCACCAAGAAAACATCATTGAAGAATAATTCCGGTGGATAAAGGATATCTCCTAGTGCAAAAATTTTAAAAAATGGTGTAGTTGTCATTTATAGATTGTGTATGTTTATAGGGGAGAAGACTCAATATCCGCCATCCATTGAATAACCGCCACCTCCATGCTCACTCTACCCTCCAATTTTTTTTTAACTTTGATCCATTTTTAAAAAAATTTATGAACAAATAAAAAATTACAACACCAATGGCTGTTCATAACACAATGAGTAACTCACCAATCATAATACACAGCTAAACATGTTTTTGCATTTATAAAAAAAATCAACTCGCACATAAAAAGGCTCATTTACAATTTAATTTAAAACATTTGTTTACTGTTACAAATACCCCCACTTGCAAATGTTTATCCCTCATTATATTTTATATTTACAACTACACATGCACACTTAATGGTGCTTTACATGACATAATCACAATCTTCTATTAACTCTATGGGACTTGAAATGCATAGTCTTCAACACACTCCCTGGTAGATATATGTATTTACTTCATTCCTTGTAGGTATCTACACAATTAAATATAGGTGTAAAGCTCCCCAAATGAACATCAAATCTAAATATAATGCAAAATTCAGTCATATCATCTTTAAAAACCTACGTGACTTGCAGATTCAAATTCAAATGCTCAAAAAAAATCAAATTTGAAACACAGCAACCAAATTGAATGCATTCAATTGTCAGATTTGAATTCCTAAATAAGAGGGGGAAAGCAACCAACGACATTCACAATTACATCTTATTCTCTGCAAAATTCAAAGCAACAACATGCATCCTCTACACATTCCTCTAATATCCCAAGTCTCAAGTAGGTACTTATAGTTATTTTTAGTGTCTTCTTACTTTATACATTCTACTTATAGTTATTTTTCATGAACTGTGCATTTAAAATTTCTATTTATGTAGTGTCTTTTTTGGTGATGGGTTTTTACTTTGCTTTGTGTTCATTTTCTATTGTTTGTCATTTATATTTGTCCTTTATTTTTGCAAATACTTGTATTTATATTGTATGTTTATGGTCAGTTGTCATCTATTTCAGGGTTTATATCAAGGTTCATATTTGTCATTTATTTCTGCATATATGTGTATTTATATTTGTTTATTTTTTGTCATGTCTGAAGGTTGGTCATTTATCAGGGTTTAATATGTATATGTGTATATATATATATATATATATATATGTATATATATATTTGTGCATATATACATGTGTGTGTATATATATGTGTATTATGTATTTAAAAACATATACATAGATATATATACAAATACATATATACATGTATATATACATGTATATATATATATATATATATATATATATATATATATATACGTATATACATACAAAAACACACATATATATACGTCTATAACTCTGTTTAAATATGTTTTGTTTGGCTGTCCAATACAATAGACTAGCATTTGTTTATAGTTTTCTACTTTCCATTGCACATATAGCAGGCCAACATACATATATTTGTTATTTTACATTATGTCTCTTGTTCATTCAACAAATCGAAGTATATGTGTGTATCCTTTGCCTATCCTTTGAAAATGCAAACAATGGTACTAGTTAATCATTTTCTTCTACATCTTATTGAATTTGTAAAAGAATGTGTACAATGTTAATATATATATATATATATAACACAACTTATTGAATTTGTAAATGAATGTGTATAATGATATATAACACAACTTATTGAATTTGCAAATGAATTTGTACAATGTTATATATATAACATTGTACACATTCATTTACAAATTCAATAAGATGTGTGTTTGAATTTGTAAATGAATGTGTGCAATTTTTTATATATAACATTCTACACATTCTTTTACAAATTCAATACACTATGTGTTTGAATTTGTAAATGAATGTGTACAATGTATTATACATTCATTTACAAATTATGTGTATGTTGTCTCTTCTTCATTGAGCAGATTGATATCTATGTCTATATCTTTTAACTATCCTTTCAAAATGCAAACAATGGTACTGGTTAATCATTTTCTTCTGCATCTTTCACGACCCATGAAGGGTTTATTCGATGATTGAAAAATTATTACTATTTGTTTATGAAATAAATCATTCCTCTTACACTCATTTTCACCATGTGCTATTTGATTTGGTTGGGTCATGGTGCTGGTGTTTTACACATGGCTTCTTTTGGGGTTAAATGATTTCCTCTCCCTATTTTACCACACACTCGGGACCTGGTAAAGTCCATTGTATCATGATTTTGTCTGTAGAAATGATAGAGGAATTTAGTGGGTTTGACCACATGTCTGCAAAAAATGATTTTTTGGGTCTGCATCGACCTTTCTATAAAAAAAACCATGTGAATATGGGCATAAACCGACAAGCCCATTTATTATATGCCATTTTTTGTGAAAATTGTTGCTTGGTTTTTTCCAAATTTGTGTGCTTAAGAAATTAATCTCATGAAACCCTTGAATGGAATATTCGGCATCTATCTAAAAACACACTTTTATATTCCTGTGAGTGAGGAATTATTCTTATGAAACCCTTGGTTACTTTTTTGTGCACATTTCTGAAAACCTAAGTCTATAATCGATCTACCTTTGTTCAAATTAATATCCTATCATTGTTGAATACAACACAACTTCTTTCATTTTATGTACAATGTGCTTTGAACATTGATATATATACATACATATATCTACACACACACACACATATATATATATGTACAGATATATGCATACATGTAACTATGTAATTATATGTATCCACAGATACATGTATACACATTTATACAAATACATATAAATACATCTATATATATATATATATGTAAACCCAAATTAAATGATGGAAAAGAATCAGATACCCAAAAAAAAAACATTAGTCATATGCTTTAATCAGATCCCAAATGAAGTCTAATTGGGGTGTAATGTGTTTGTTGTCCAGTGCTAATGTTAGGAGATTAATATGTAGGAGTGATTTTTAATGGGTACCAAAATGATTTTATAAGGTGCTAACCTGAATTAGACTCATTGACTTTTGAGCAGATTTGAATGATAAAATAGATCTAGTTGCATGTGAATAGTGACACAATTAGCACTATTTTCTATTTTGCAATGTATATCAGTGATTTTCTTTGTAATTATATATGTGTAATTATATGTACACATACATATACATATATAGATATATATGTGTATGTGTGCATACATTTAATCACACAGATAAATGTATACTTATATAAAAAAATTTACATACATATGTTTGCTAATGTATGTTGTCCATAGTGTGAGGCAATGACAAAAATCATTCTCCTTTCAGAATGCAAACAATGGTACTCCTGGGTTTGTTGGTTGTTTCTAGCTTGAGTTCAACTTCTTTTTATCGCTTGCAACATTGTTTTTCTAACACTTTATGGCTTACAATGTACATGATCACTGACAATCATGGCACCAAGGAAGAAGAGGAAAAGATTAGGTGGGAGGAACCTCATTAGAGTACCTCATGGAGTGACATTGAATGTTCCAGATATTGTTGATAAAGATCCAGTAGTGAACATGGACGAGGAAGTTATTTCTAAAAATGCAGAACAAACTAACGAAAATGATAGTTTTAAACTTGTTCATAATACTAAGGTAGAAATGGAACCGCCACCTGTTGACCATGTGACAACCCCAGATCTGTGCATGAAAACTTGGTCTATGCATGACATGGAAAAATCCATTGTAGATGTTGAGGACAATCGAATGTCAATCAGAGGTTCAATGATCAAATGGGGAATCTCGCCTAGCAATTTGCAGGCATGGCTCAATTGTGTGACATCCACAAAAAGGAGGGGGCCATGAACTATCCTAATTGATGAAGAAGAAGCTAAAATTGTGCAATGGTGTAAAGATATGGCTAATGTTGGTCATGGCCTTCAAGTGTCACAGCTTAAGTCAACGATGACCCACATGGTTGGAGCAAGTCCTAATCCATTCACAAATGGGATACCAGGGAGGTCATGGTGCGTTGGCTTTCGTCAAAGGCATCTCGATCTAACAATTTGAACACTCAAAGGAGTGGATGCAGATCGAGCTATAATGTTGCGCCCTAAAATAGTTTCTTCATTCTATGATAACTTGGAGGAGTTGTACAACAAACACAATTATGCGCCCAACAAAATATGGAACTATGATGAAACGGGTGTGCAGGCTAGCAAAAATTGTGCAATGAGAGTTATTTCAAAAATAGGGATGAAATGTGTTCCACAATTAATTTATAAAAGAAGAGAATGGATCACTACTCTAGCTTGTGTTAGTGTAGCAAGTCAAGCTATACTTGGTTACTATTTGTTCAAGTCCAAAAGGAACATTAGAAACTATATTGTTAACTGTGAGCCAAGGGCATGCATAGCAATCCAAGAGCATGTTTGGATGATCAAAGAATTATTTGTGGAATGGTTAAAACACTTTGCAAGAAATTTCCCAAGAGGGGTGTCACCAACCAATAGACAACTTCTCATCTTTAACGATCACGGCATCCATGTGGCATTCAAAACGGTTGAAAAAGAAAAGACTATGGGAATAGATTTTCTCACACTTCCAGCACATTGCAGCCCCTTGATGTTAGTATGTTCTCACCATTTAAGAGCTACTTCAAATAGCAAAGGATTATATGGCTCTCTAAAAATCCTCAACTTGACATTAGAAGGGAAGAGTTCGCAACACTTGCCAGCAAAGTTTTTTGCACAAGCTTTGACTCCTAATAACATTGCAAGCAGTTTTAGAAGAATGGAAATTTGGCCATTAGATCGAGATGCACTTGACTTGAATATGGGGCCAAGCCAAGCTTTCATGATTAAAGAGGAAGGAACCGCATTGGGAGAAAAAACACAGGGTGATATAGCTGATGATGAGGCATAGTTCATGGTAGCAGAGACTTGTTTGAGGATAGCAAGTTGGAATGAGGAATAGATTGGACAGTTTGTGGAAACTTTTTCTGCAAGCATTCCCCCAAATCCAACAAACGAAGAAGGATATTGCCCATAAAACATTATAAATGAACACAATGTCTACCAGGTCACAGCCAAAGTAAACTCTTGAAAGACTTGACCAATCAACCATACAATACATGATCTGCTACATATTTATACAAAGATGGGAGAATATGAACAATCATGTGACATTGGGCTTCACATCCCAACAATCCCATTTCTTTAATTTTTCAACCTTGTTCACATTGAAATAATGTTAGTCCCAAATCATATAAAACTTCAAAATTTAAAATAATATAGTGAATGGTTAGCATAACTATATTATATAACATCCTAATATCTAATTAGTCTAGACAATTCATTGTAAATTAATTTCCTCTCGTAATAAAGCATCTTAATATTATACTAAATTCAAACTTCAATTAAATTTTATATATTTTTAGTTTAGAATAATATCAAAACTTTGTGTCTTGTAATACAAGGAGATAAATTTTAGCATGCACCAAAAATTTCAATAATAATAACAAACTTAAATACTATAATTATGTCTTAATATATTTTGATACCATGTTGTCACATGTGACATTTATGTTGAAATATAATAATAGACTTAAAAAATAATTTTAATGATTTGATTGTGTATAGATATTACTTTAAAAAAATAGTTTTCTTAAATATTTTTATTTTAAATTATGAATAAAATATTGTATTTTTGGATTAACTATATAGTTTAAATTAATGTATATTAGCTCTATTTCATTAATAATATTTCAAAAAATATTGTTTATAAACACAAATGATTTAATTGGAATTCATTATAACTTTTCCAATACTAATTTAAACACATTTCAATTTTAACACAACTAGGAGTCCACTTTTAAAACTTAAATTACAAAATATTAAAATTTAAAAAATATTCATTATAAGATCTCCCAAAAAATTCTCATTTTAATGTAGTTCAACAATACATCTCCCAAATTTTTCATTTGTTTTCAATTGTAAAAACATTGAAGCCTTTTTGAAAACCACTTTTATCTAATAAAAAATAATACAACAAATTATATAAGTTAATTTTTCAAAAACCACTCCTATGATTTTGAATGAAGTTGGACTAACTCTCTCACACAAATATAAATAACCCACATCATCTACAAAAAAAAATTCTTTTCATTTTCTTTATTTTTTTTGTTAGTCTCTGCTTGTGTTAGGGCTTTTGACTCCCTCTGTGTACTAGCTCTACTCTCTTCCGCGCTGAGCCCAGTTGTTGGCCCACCCCGCACGGGCATGAATGGAACCCCTGACCAGCAAGGTCACCCCGACAGTGTGCTTCCACAGCCAAAAACCTTCAAAGATGTTGTTGTCAGCTATGAGGTGAGTCTCCTGACAAATGCCAATTTTGATGTCCAACAAGATAAGGTGGGTGTCAATGAAGGTGAAGAAGGTAAGGACTCTAGCACTCTTGGCTTCATTAAACTTGTTCCTAATTCTGAAATGAAATCAATTATTAAAACTAAAAAGAATAGCAATCTTCTTTGCAGTTGTCGACCCTGACAAAACCCTAGCCAAAAAAAATTTAGACACTTGGTGTTCGAATCTGTGGCCTTCTAAATTTGGGATCCAAATCAATTATTTTAGATTGATCTAGAAGGGGCTCTTTGTTGTGTTATTCAAAACTCATGAAATGCAAAAAAAGGCTCTCGCCAAATCCTACTGGAACATTGGCAGGTGTGTATTTTGTGCCCTGGCTTGGTCTCTGTCAACTACTGTTGATGAAGTCCTCGCCCTTTCATGCCTGAGGTGGGTAGTGATTAAGAGCCTAACCCCAAATTTTTGGAATCTTTTCCTTGCTCTAATCGCTCCATTTGGTAAAGTGATTATAGTGGATGAATCCAAAGCCTCCCTCCCCCATTTGGATGCCAAAGCCTTGGTCTCCTTGAACCTGGGGATTGAATTCCTACGAGGGATTCTAATTGAAGAAGAAAAAACCATAAGCTGCCCCATTGAAATTCTAGGTGGCCTAAATGATACTTGTGTCATAGACAGGGTCACATTAGAAAGAACTTCCCTTTAATTAAGAAAAATGTTGAAAAGAAGGTTTCCATTCCCAATTGTAGTCGTGTGGCTAGCTGGGCATCGAACCCTGGTGTGTTGCAAACCCATGAGGAAGAAAAATCTAATTCTAATGGAGATACCTCACCTCTGGTGGTGCCAAATCATGGGGTATGGTCCCAAACCCCTTATCAGTATGGGGATGACACTCCTCCATCCTCCCAATGTCCTGGTTCCTCTCCCAATTCTATTCCCACCAGCAATTCTTTTGGAGTGTTGGGCCATGAGGAGGATGTTAATGTTAACAGTACCACTAGACCTGTCTCTCCCTGTGACTTTGGTCTCTCATTCACCCTAAGTAAAGCCCAAGTTGAGAAGCTAAATGTGTAGTAGCTTGCTATGCAGTCTTTGAGGAATAAAATTGAGGAGGCCCATCTCTTGGGTAGCCCTACTAACCCTGGAAAATCTAGCCATATCACCACTCTGCATATCAAAAAAATTGATCACCAAACTAAAATTGAAAAAACTGATCTGGGGGCTACTCATGTTGTTGATGTTGACTTGGTTGGGAGCCCCTAGGACTTGAGGGCACCTTGCTCACCCACCACAAATGAGGTGCCAACTTTGGCTATTTTAGAGTCGGTTGTCCCCCAATCCTTTCCTGATCCCAAGCAATTTAACACAAACAACATGTTGTGCCAATCAAAAGATGGCATTGCTCATAAGCCTAAGCTAAGTTCCACCCAAGAAGAAGATGTGGATTATATCCAAACTGATCCAAATCAGCTTTCCCCTTACAACAACAGTGACCTTGAATTGAATGCTTTCCTTAGCTCTAAGCCAATATTGGTATCTCCCCATATGGAGACCCTTAACTCTACTGATGAGACTGAGGGTGAGGTTGAGGAGAATATCATTAATGGTAAGCCACACAAGACTCTTAATGCCAAGAAAGGGCATGGAAGGTTGAGAAAGTATGGTAATGCCATAACCAGCAATTCAATCATGTAGTTGGTTAAGCATAAAAGAAAGAACACCAACCTGGTTCTGCAATCTCCTATACACAAAAGTCTAGAGATTAAGGAGAAGTGGCCTAAATGTTTTGATAACTTCAAGAGTAACCAAGAGGATACACCTTTCTCAAGAGAATATGAATCTTAATCTCATTTCCCAGAATATTCAGGGATTGGAGTCCCTTGATAGGAAGTATATTATAAGAAGATTCCTAAATATTGAGACCAATAAAGATGTTGTCTTGCTGCAAGAAACAAAAGCAACAAATTTCACCCTGGAAGTTAATCTTAAGTTTATTTGGAAAGACTCCTGTCATTTCTACTCAAAGCATGAGAGGGGGGGACCTCCATTCTTCTTGCTAACAAATGGAAAGCCTTTATAACCAATCATTGCACTTCCCCCTGCAACAGGGTAGTGTGGATTGTCTTAGAAAAAGACAGGGAGTGCCTTGGAATTGGTTCAGTTTACGCTCCATATGATCACAAAGAGAGAGTCAAGCTTTGGAAATGGATGTCTTCTCACTTTCCTGAGGTTCCTTGGGTGCTTGGGGGAGACTTTAACATGGTGGAATATCCTAAGGATAAGTGGGGTTGCATGGATGTGGCCTAGAAAGGTACTGAGAGGCACTTTTGGCAGAGATTAAAAACATGAGTTAAGCCTCATAAACCCCTTGGAAAAGGGAAAAAATGACTGCAAAAAGATTTGGTATACTTGGTGTAACACCCAACAAGGGAAGAGCAAGATTCATTGTCGTCTTGATAGATTATATGCCAATAAGTCAACTATAAACTTCATCCCTAATAAGTTTGGGAAAAAAGGTTAGTGTGTACCCCTACACACTTTCTGACTACCACCCCATCAAAAATCAAGTCTCCACTAATCATATTATTCCTAGTAAGACCCTCAAGAGTCCTAAATTCATTATAAATTCCCAACTCCTATAAGATGAAGACTGTAGAGATGGCATAGCATCCATCATAGAGATCAACAAGTGGTTTCTTATAGAAGAATCAACAATTGCTAGATGGGAGAAGAATTTGGAGGCATGAAAAATGCTTATCCAAACCATTGGAAGGAAAAGGGCTAAAGATGCAAGGAGGGAGAATGATCTACAAGAAAACTTGTTCAATGTTGAGGAAAAAATTTAGGCTAACCCTTCTAACATTGAACTCAATGAAACTCTGGTAAAGATCAAGAGTGATCTTAGGTGTCTCCAAGAGAGGAATATCAAAGGGCTTAAAATCAGGGTCAAGCTCAACTAGATGAATCATGGAGACAAGGGCTCTAAGCTCTTCTTCAATTTCATTAAAGAAAAAAGTTGTAAGGAGCAGATTGGTCATATTTGCGATGAAGGAAACATGTTGAATACTCAAGAAGAAATTGTTCACCAGTTCCAAATATTCTATCAAAACTTATTTACCTCCGAAGGAAATCAAGAGGGTAACAAGAAGGCTAGAGATCGTGTAAAGAACCTCATTCCCAAGAAAATTAGTCAAGAAGTTTCCCTTAAACTTGAAGCAGAATTAACAAAAGATGAAATCACAAGGGTTATTAGCTCTATGCAAAATGACAAATCTCCAAGGTGGGATGGGCTTTCTGTAGAATTCTACAAAGCCTTTAGTGATTAGATAAGCAAGGACTTGTTGTAGATCTACCAAGAGGCTCTAAAGAAAGGATCCTTGGGTAAAGGCATAAATAAAGGAATTATAAAGCTTTTACGTAAAGGGGGAGATAGGACTCTTATTAAAAATTGGAGACCCATTACTCTTCTTAATGTATCATAAAATTTTTGGCAAAGGTCCTTTCCATGAGACTAGAAAAAATCCTTCCTAATTTCATAAACAACACTTAGACTAGTTTTATTAAGGAGAGATACATCTTGGGGAATCTGATTACGAGCTAGGAGACAATGGAATGGACTAGGCAATCCAACCAGAACTCTACCATGTTATTGCTTGATTTTGAAAAGTCCTATGACAAAATACAATGGCCCTTTTTAAGAACAATGTTAGAAGCTTTTGGCTTCCCTAACAATTATTGCAACGTAGTTGACACTCTTCTTAAAGACACAACTACCCAAGTTGATGTCAATTGTGTTTTATCTAAAGAAATCATCCTTGGAAGGTCTATCAAGAAAGGATGCCTGCTTGCTCTAGCCCTCTTTTTTATCACATCTAATGCCCTACAATATATGTCAAGATATCAAACATACTCCCCTAAAGTTACAGGGATCACACTCCTTGACTGAAATGAACTTATAAACATCTAATTTTCGGATGACACTGCCATATTTGTTGAACTTGATGAGAAGAATTAAGAGGTCCTCATGGGAAAACTTAACTTATTTTTTCAAGCTTCTGGTGCAAAATTTTTGATGGAAAAATCCAACCTTCTTGGTTGATCTGATTCCCCACCAACCTGGCTTCAGAACTTTGAGTTTCAATGGGGGGCCCTAACAAGCTAGTCAGGTATCTGGGGATCCCATTTTCCATCAATCCCAACTTAAAAGAAATGTGGCTCTAGATTAGTGAGAAGATTATTAAAAAATTGGAGAGCTGGAACATGCATCATCTCTCCCTTGCTGGGAGGCTTCAAATATGCCAAAAAAATCTCTCTTCTTATAGTATTTATTTTGCATCAGTTTGGTCTTTCAGTAGCTACTAGGTAAATGAAATTAAGAAAATAATTAGAGCCTTCCTATGTTCTGATGGGAAAGGAAAAAAGAAAAGGAATATGGTTAACTGGGAATGGTGTTGTATGGACAAAATGGGTAGTGGTCTAGGTCTTAAAGATCTAAGAGTCCAGGGAACTGTCTTGGCAGCAAAATGGATTGCCAAGGCTATGGCAGGTGAAGAGCCCTGGAAGGTGCTAGTCAGAAATAATATCCTTCAAGTTCATCATAAGCATGCAAAGCAATGGAAAGGCTTACCCCTGTGTGGTATTCTTCTGAACAAACACCCCATGTCCCTAGCTAGGTCAGTGGTCTTTAAAAGCATATGGAAAGCCTAGGAGTTGGTTAAGCATAAGGTTAAATTCAAATACTGCAACGTCCAAATTGATGGCAACATTAAGTGCCAAACCTACTACTCCCCATGGTGGAACCTAGAGCATAACAACAAGCCCCTTACCCTCTTGCAGGGGTGTTCAGCAAAAAAATGGTACCAAGCAAGCATCTACACATTTCATAATATTCTTGAGAATGGTCACCTTAAAACCCTTGACAAGTTGGTTTGTGAGTTTAGTCTAGATATATCCAATTCTAGGACTTTAAACACCTTGGCCAAAACCTCTAAAAGTGCCTCCTTTCCTCTTCAGCCTTCTGAGAATTGTGCCTTTGATTTTGATCTTGTTTGGAATGATGGCTCACCTCTTATTGATGTTAAAGCAAAAAATCTATATAAAGAATTAATGAATTTTTTTTTTGTTAGAGACCATGTTAATGCTTGTTGTGGTACTAATGTGGATGATTATAAATGGAGAAAAAACATATCTTCTATTTGGAAGAATGTTAAAGAGCCCAAGAAGGTTTGTTTTAGATGGCAATTACTTTTACAAAGACTCCCTATTAAGTTCAATCACACTGATGTGGATATTTGCAACATTTGCAAGGCTCCTGAGACTACTATTCATATTTTTTTTATTGTTTCTATTCTAAAGAGGTTTGGAATATGTTCTGTAATAATATAACAATATGGAAAAATGATGGGTAGCTTAATTGGGTTGAGATTTTATTTAATTTAAGGAAACTTAAAAATGAATTACAAGGTTTCTAGGACTGCTTGTCTACTAAAATTATGTGGTTCATTTGGAAAGCTAGAAACAAAGAGAAGTTTCAAGGGTGTAATAGAGGCCTTATTGAGTCTAATAAAAGACTCACATTGCTTTCCATTGCATTGCAGGTCACTAGGATAATGGAGAACTTGATGGCTAAAATCATGAGGTTGATCTCGAATGGAGTAAACAAAGTTGAAGTCAAGTTTGATCAAATAGGACACCTTAATTAGGGAGATGTAGAGATTTTCCTCCAAGTGCTAAGGGAACTCCAACTTGCTTTCAACGCAGCTCAAACTTCTACGCAGCTGGAAGTGAATTATGGAGTTCCATAAAGAACTTAAATAGCAAAGTTGAGGGGAAAAAGGAAGCCAACAAAGATAGAGGACTCAAATTCTATCCAAACGAAGGAGAACCTATAGTAGTTGGTGTTGTCAGATCCGTCAGTGGAAGTAGAATTTCCTTTTCAAGTGGTTGATATCATGGAATTAGCTGAAAGAAAGTTCTTAAAGCTACTAAAAAATGAGATTGTGTTGGTTCACCAAAAGGAAATCTTGTATGGGCAGCAAGATCAACTCAGTTTGGCTATGTTTTTGCAAGCATTAGAGACCTTCAGAAAAGAGCTCAATGTACAAACAAGGCTTGAGAAATCTAGAAAAGGAAAGTTAACTAAAATCTGCAATTATGTTTTGAAAATGATGTCATTCCCATGTATTATGGATTCAATTCTCATGCTTAGAGGCATATGTGTTGTAATGTAATGTACAATCAGGAATATGGTTATCCTAGCTCTAATGTGGTTCAAGAATATTGAAAGTCTGGAATCCTAACTGTAATTAGCTGATAGGGAGCTCTAGCAAGCTATAACCACATTGTATTCTACTATGTTATGTTGTTCATACTATTAATAATACAAAAAATATATATCTAAACAATAATCATTTCTATTTGCTAAGTCT
Organism: Sequoia sempervirens; assembly: GCA_007258455.2. NCBI lineage: Eukaryota > Viridiplantae > Streptophyta > Pinopsida > Cupressales > Cupressaceae > Sequoia > Sequoia sempervirens. The sequence continues at coordinate 356,481,963 of VDFB02000017.1, forward strand.
CCTTGCAAAATATATTTCAAATTCTTATACTACATTTTAAAATTTTATATATTTTACTTATAAAATATATTTTGAAGATAGATAATTTAACTAACATTCCTTAATTAAGTGTGTTTTTTTCTAGATTTAACTATGTGAAATTTATTTGCATCAACATTTCAGATCATGTGATCCATCATGAGGATGAAGAGAGCTAAGAGGTAAAAAAGATAGATTACAAACCAAGCTAGGATAAAAAAAAAAGGGGGGGAAGAGAAGAGGTTGCACAAGATTCAAGAAAGAATTAATTTAAAGATTAAAAAGAAAAAAAGAAAAAAAAAGTCTAAAGATATGATAGATAAAAAGAAAATAAGATACAATAACTAAAAAAACTAAATATGACTAATTAATTAAAAATAAAATAAGAAAACTAAACTATCTTTTCATAACTTATTATCTTATATAAAATTTAAAAAGTTAACAATACAAACACATATTTTATCTTTAAAACATTCGATCACAATTCTTTTTCAATCACCAATATGACCTAATTAGCCATTTCACTCATAAAATCTTTTACTGAATAATAAATTTAAAATATCATTCATTTTATTATATAAGTTTTCTTAAAGCTACTTCTACTTAATTTTGATTTCTATTTAAATCTTGAATCTATGTATAACAGACTATTTGAACAATTTATTTATTTTCAGATAACTTTAGCAATTAAGTATAAGAGTGGACTTTCCTCTGGCCATTTCTGCAATACCGTAGTTTAAATCTTCAGCAATCAGTGGAGAACAGAAGAAAAAGTATCTATGATAGATTAACTAAGGCCATAAAGCTGTGAATACCATACACGTTTATACTGTGCTAAAATATCATGTATTATTATGTCTGATATGCACAGAATTGTACAAAAAATTATTACGTTTCTGAAAAGCCATTGAGCAGCCCCTTTTTTTTTTAATATTAAAACAAAGCGAATTACAAAGAATAAGAGCTATCAATAGGTAGCAAGGAGAAACAAAACTGACACAAGTAACAAAGAGGAGCAACTCAGCCAACAAAGTTGACACAAGTAGCACAAACAAACCAACTATGGACAATCATTTCATATACTGTATAACTTTACAATGACAAAACTTGTTGTCAGACTGGAACTGAAGAACTTGATCTTTAATTTGCTGTAGCTGAACCATGGCCTTTGGATACTTCTTGCATAAAACCTGTTGCTGCGAAAACAAAAAAGCCACCTGAAAAAGGATGTCAGAGTAAAGCCTTACAGTTGCAGTTGCATGATAAGAGTTATTAGAGAAAATAGCTGAACATCTAACCTTCCAAATATGCTTCAAAATAATTTGTCTAATAGAATCAGCAATAATATTATTCTGCAAACCCAAGTCCAAAATGACTTCACCACGTTTATAGTGCAGCCAATTTTAGAGGTCACATGCTTCGAAGGTGAAGATCTTTTCTCTGTCATTCAAAGATCATTCCTGTCTTGTTCATTGGACCCGCTTAAAAAGAAGCGTTTTCCAGCTTTAGTGCTGGCAAATTTACAGGAGCAATAAAAGGACCTGTCTCTCAGGCGAACATCATTTGTGTCTGGATATTTGCAGTTGTTCAGTGGTGGACTCACGTTTCGAAAAATTCTAAAAACTTTTTGGAGTGGATAGGTAATAATGGATGCCTTTTGGATCTGTGTTGCCAATTAAGCTTGTCAGATTGTTTTAGCATAGCTATTATCAGCAACGAAAATAACAAGGTTGCAATCTTTTCCTATGATGGGGAGCAGATTTTGTTGATCTTCCTGTGTTGGACATATACATTATAGATTTTGTTGATAACAATAGCTCTGATCGGTGAGAGCAGAAAGCTTGTCTTTAGTTTCACCACGTTTATATGCTACGTGTACGGCTATATAGTTTTAATTTAAAATTTGTAGAATGTAGATTATTTGTGGTTCACGGAATTCAGATAATTGTGATAGAATTTTTTATAAATAATTTAGTTAATTAAATTTTGAATAAAATAATTAAAATGTTTGTTAAAGTTTTTAATACATAATATTTTTGTTAAAGATTGGTATAAAAGTTTTAATATTTGATTTTAATTCAATTAAATTAAATTTACACATTAAATACAGTGATTCAAGTTGGTCATATTCTATTTTTTTAATTTTGTAAGAATAAAAAGATGTGTTCTTATTTAATTCTTAAATCTTTTTTTTAAATTAGAATAGTTAAATTTATTTAAGGCATGTGCTTATCTTGTTTAAAGTCATAGGATGGGGACACATGTCATGATATAATTTAGTCTTATCTAAGAATTATTTATTCATTATCAAAGTTAATTAATTTTTATTATATTATTCACCATCCATTATTCATATTTTCTTACATAAATAGAGCTTATGTTATTACAACAATTTCTTTGTTTCATTCTCACTTTCAATGATAGTTGTTTAATTGAGTTGTTTTTTATTGAGAAAATGCATTACATTAATAAAAGAAAAAGAAAGAGGGGGCTGACCCTTTGGTGAAATGGTGGGGCTTCTTGCCTGTAGAGCCAACAACCAAGGTTCAAACCTCGCGGGGTCACTCTCTACCGCGTCAACAATGGAGTTTTTTATTTACCCTCCTATTAAGGGGAGGCTCCTTGGTGAACTGGTGGGGCTTCTTGCCTGTAGTGCCAACAACTAAGGCCCAAACCTTAATAGGCTAAAAATTTTAGGGGGCGACCCTTTGGTGAAATGGTGGGGCTTCTTGCCTGTAGAGCCAACAACCAAGGTTCAAACCTCGCGGGGTCACTCTCTACCGCGTCAACAATGGAGTTTGTTATTTACCCTCCTATTAAGGGGAGGCTCCTTGGTGAACTGGTGGGGCTTCTTGCCTGTAGTGCCAACAGCCAAGGCCCAAACCTTA
>VDFB02000017.1:356484968-356575682 GCA_007258455.2 Sequoia sempervirens
TTATAAAATAATCAATGTGATTTTTACAATCAAGACATATTTGATCTTTTGGCCACATCCAACCATGCTGTCTAAAAGGTGATAGCTAGATATGTTTGTAAGTTAGAGAATACTATTGTAAATCTAATATATTTTTGGTGTGGCTACTACTAATAATAAATTTGCATTTTCTAATTTGTTACATCTTAATTTGTTGTGTATGCAAGATCTTTTGTGGTTTCAGTGATTGGTGATCATGTTGCAAATTATTATTTTTCAATTGCAAAGGGTTTAAATCATTTTGTTGGAAATGATTATTTCTAGTTTATTGCAAGGATTTTATGCTAATTCGTTGAAGACCATTAACATTATTATTACTACTCTATTAGAAGAGATTTGTTGGAAAGCACTTATCCACTTCCTTTCCTTATGTTGAGTTTATATTAACAACCTTAGGTTGCATTGCAATTTAATTATTTTATAGTGGTGTTTGCACACCTTCAATTATTATAAATGTGGCTTGGAACTATATTGAATAAGTGCAATAATGTTTATTGACTTAGATCTTAAAAATATGAGAGTAGTTTCTTTTTTCAGTTGGGCTTTCAAATTAAGGTTTATTTGACTTAGATATAACATTTTTTATATCCATAAAGAGTTAGTCAAAAATCATAACTACATATTTTTCTAGAATAACATAAATCCTCTGGTTCAATCATGGATTAGATTTTATAAATAATTATTATTTATTTTGATATTAAAATTAGTGAGGAGAATGAAGATACAATGGTCAAATTTGTAATGATATAATGGTTAATAGTTTTAATTTTATTGAATGTTCTTGTGGTTAGTTTTAAGTGCTCTTATTTATTTATTTATTTTTAATTTTTAACATTTATGAGGGTCTGGCATTATTTTTTGTAACATGACCATTGTTCTACATAGTAACTTTCCTATGTTTTAACCTCAAGTAAAAGTTTCAAGCATCTAACCATTATGATCAATAATTTTTATTTCCTTTCATATAAAAGATAACATGCACATTTGAAATAAACATCTTTCCAAACTTTCTCCATTGCATTATATCAAAGTATTACAACTTTCCAATATATTGATAGCATAGTAAATATTTCATGATAACTTTATCTTTTACAATCTTTCCATAGACAAGGATACAAAATACACATGCAAGGCTCCATTCAACTTATTGGAAATAGATGTACGAATGGTCTAGGTAATCAAATTTCAAATCTTGGTCACCAACTAATGAGGAGAAGCATCACTCAAGCGCTTTGCTTCCAACCTTGGACTAACTGCAGTCCCCCACACATCTATCTAGCTGACAGATGGCCCTACCCTTCGACAAAGAGATTGGTTTGGTAACCTCATAATTTAACATGACCTCTTTTTAGCTTGGTGGTGTGTCCTAAATTTTTTTAGATCTTTCATACAATGGCTACAAACTTCACATATGCAATTCCCTATCTAGTACATGAATTTGGATCACAGTGAACTAATAGTGTAAATAGTGGCAACTTACACTACTTTGGCCAAAGTATTCATCACTTGATATTGTGGAGTGGACGTTACACACTCACCAACCTTCCTAGCTTGATTTATATTTCACCATTTATAACCTATGAATAGGATATCCCTTGCATTAGATTATCCTAACCGCAAGAATAACCTATTACCTCTATGTTTAACTAATGCATCTACAAAGTAACCATAGAAACTCTAAGAATCAACTAGTTTAAACATTAGCTATGTAAGCTATATCCCTAACATAGTATTTATCCCCACTATATCCACCCATTCTTTAATATGGAATATGTACAAACACTTCAAGCAATATAGATCTTTATACTAAATACAACAAGATTCCTTCCACTATCACAAAAGAATAGAATAATATTTTCCTAATAAGTAATAGAACTAACTTCCCAACCAAAAAGACAATGTCACACAATATTTTCAAAAACATGAATCAAAATATAAAAGAGTAGGAATCAACATTCATATTTATGCAATGCTCCAATTGATTGATTTGGATTCCCAACATAGCCTTTCAAACTCATTATGCAACTCCCAAATAGATTTCTCCCACTTTACCAAAGACTCCTCAAAATCCTCTCTCAATTCTCTTAGAAATTGTCTCTCACAACTTAGGAAATCATAATATAATAACTCATAAAATCATAGCAAGAATGAAAATATATGCATCCAAATGAGGTAGATAGCTCCTCTATGTATACGCAAAAGGTAGGAACTAAAGGCTAGAATTAAGGTATTAGGAATGATAGTTCTCAGCTCAAATGATTTGACTCAGCAAGGTAAAGAAAAGGTGTCAGCTAAATTGATACACAATGAACAAATACATTGTCATGGTGAATGAGTCGCACTTCTCAAATGAACAACAAGTAAGATAATTAGAAATGAAAGGTATTTGTCTTCTACAGGTTGACTTACATAGACAACTGCACACTTGACCATTTCCACATATTTTGAATGCCCCACATTTTGGAAATTCATATTAAAAAATATACTTCTAATTGGTTCAAATTATTGGAAAATGTGCCTCAATCTCACAGGCTGAATCCTCTGAGAAAGCATGGTCGTTGTGACATTCTTGGTGTCTGGCCGACTGACAGTTCAGTAATCTTGTGTTTTGCTCATGTCGCTGTGACTTTGCTTTTGTCTTGCCGAATGGACCTATCACTATGACTTGGTGCATTCACTGTAACCCTTTGCAGAGTGGAAATGTCTTGGCAATAGAAGGGTTTGTTATTGGGTGCCTAGCATATGTCGGTGTGACCTATGGAGATTGGAGTCATCGGTGTAACCTGTTTGCTTCAATATGAAGTCTTAGCGATGGAGGGTTGTCTCACCGATATGTTTTCTCCTGGAGCCGTTGGGTAACTCAAGTGTGTCGGTATGTGGTCCTAGCGACAGGGAGATGTCTCGCCGATTGTAGTCATTAGGGTGACTTGAACATTTGGGAAGAACTCTTGCCAACTGGGAGATGTTTGGCCAACTGTATACAATCAGAGTAGCTTAAGGGTCTCGATATGAAGTCTTAGTGATGAAGGATTGTCTTGGCGACAATGTAACCTTCAGAGATATCAGGAAGACCCTTGGACGAAAGGCTTGTTTCAATATGATATCTCATCGAATATCAGAAGTCTCGCCAACAGCTTGTGGAGTCATCGGTTTGGTATGACTCTTGGCGAGAAGTGGTTTCGGGATATCATGGAAACCTCGGTAAGAAATCTTGCTGAAGGTTAATTCTCTCACCGATAGTGGAACACATTGGTATGACTTGAAGGCTTTGCTATGAAGTCTTGGTGATGGGAATTTGTCTCACCGACGGTGTGGGATGCGTTCGGCATGACTCCTAGAGAAAGGTGAGCTCAGGGTAACCTGGAGACTTCGGCGTGAAGTCTTGGCGATAGGCGGTGGTCTCGCCGACGGGGATGCAACTAAAGTCATCGATGTAGCTCTTGATGCCTGGTGAAAGGTCTTGGTGAAGTCAAATGTCTCATCAACTCAGCAAGACATGGGCGCTCGGTATGTAGTCTTGGCAAAAGACATAAGTCTTGCTGACTGGTGAATGCAGCACTCGGGGTGACTTAAGACCTCGGTATAAGGTCTTAGCGAAGATGATAAGTCTCGCTGACTCTTGAATGTGTTCGGTATGACTCCTAAGATCGGTATCTTAGCGAAGATGGAATGTCTAGCCAATAGGAGACTTCAGACTAACATGGAGGCATCGGTATTATCTCTTGGCGAAGAGCTATTGTCTTGCCGATGGGAAACTTGATATCGGTATGACTCTTGGCAACTATTTGGGTTTCGGTATGACTTGAAGACTCGATGTGAACTCCTGGCAATAGCGATAGTCTCACCGATGTGCTTGCTGAGGTCGATGTAACTTGTAAGCTCGATGGAACCTCTTTTCGATGGAGAGGACTCTTGGCGACAACATGTAATCAGGTCTTGTGGCATCAGGGAGACAATTCTAGTGTCTCACCGACATGCAACACAAGTTGATCGCTATTGACCGAGTGAAGACTATCTGATGTGGTGCACATGGACCAATCAAAGGAAGCAAAATTCAAATGGTTGGCAGTTGGATTTTCTGAATATTCTGAAAGGAAAAATCTGCACAGGAGTGGAAACATCTACGACAATAGGGATGCCAAGTTGGTAGATTGCTGAAGTGTGATCTTGAACCGATTCAAAAAGATCCTATTGAGAAAAAATGCATATATGTATGCATTGGACGTTCTGTAGAAAGGGTTGATCAGGTTGACAAGCTAAGAAGCTGAAGAGCTGAGAGCCAGAGAGAGATCGATAGAGAAAGGCCGAGTGGCTGGCTGAAAGGCCAGAGCCATGAGGTCGAGGCAGATAGTGAGAGAGGCAGGGTTATGCTGGAATCTCTCCTGAACATGAATGCTATGGTTGATCTCTTTGTGGGTGTTTGCTACTAGTTGTATCTAGATGAACAAGATGTAATCTCTGAAAGGCTAAGAGCCTGAAACTGTATTGTAACTTCCTGTTGCTGAATAATACAATGGCTCGAACTTTGGAGAGTGGGGTTTTTTTACCCGAAAGGGTTTTCCCCACGTAAAATCTTTGTGTTTTGTTTCTGTAGTGTCTTTCATCTGTGTTGTTGATTGCTGATGAATCTACATATGTTTCTCTCAAAAGGATTAATGTAGGAAATAAACTGTGTCTGTTCCACATTTGGACATAGTTGTTCGTGTCTTTGAGGTAACCTAATCGAAATTGAAAGTTACTGAAGGCACTACTATATGGATTTTTCACTAGATGTGTTCCTAGATTTCCTTACAAGTGGTATCAGAGCCTTCATTTGGTTGTTGGTTCTGGATATTTCTCCTGTGAAGATCTCTTAGCTTGATGGGCTGGAAGAAATCTGGAGGAATGGACTGATGGATTGATCCTTTGATGAGTGGAAACCCTATGGTATTCTGAGATAGCATGCAGCTTGAAGGATGGTCAAGATGGAAAAAGGAGTTGATCATGTTGTGATCTGTGTCTCCTAGCTGGTAGAGGTTTAACCTTGAAGTATGAGGTGGATTTTTCAGAGTGCTTATGCTAGGTGGTGGTTCTTGGTGTTGGAAGGCACTGTTTCTTGTTAAACTCGAATGCTTGAAGGCTATGAAGTTAATCATGATGATTTACAAGCTTTTGAAATAGCCTTTCTCTCTTTCTCAGATGCATGTACATGTTGGTGGTTTAGAGTTGGCCTGAAAGGGATCTGGATTCTCTTGAACTGTTGTTTCCTTTCTAAGGATGTTTTGTACTTGCATGGCTCTGTGGTTTTGTAGGTTTTACATGGTTAAGCAAAAACTTGTGATCATGTGGAGTTGTTAAGCTATTGTCTAGGTATTGGCCTTTTGGGGTGTTGTTGGATGAGATAGTTGTAGGTCTGCATGCATGCTTGGTGCATGGTTTGAGGAGGTATGTTTTCTTCTTTGCATGGGAGTGTTGGTAAGTGATTTGTCACTCAGCATTCTTGTGCTGGTGTTCCTTGATTATGGTGCTCATTGTGGACATGTTTGACAAGTCAAATCTAGTGTGATCTAGTGTTTCAGTCATATTGTCTACGTGGTTATTCTCTTTGATATTTCAGTGATGCAATTTCCAATGCAATGATGGGTTTGCACATTTTTGTTGAATGGATCTACGGGTTGTGCAATGTTGTGGGCTGTCTTTACCTACATGTTTTATATGAGACAACTCGGATGTGGACTGTCTATATCCACGAGGTTGATTCATTGTTGGTACAAACTTGTTAGATGGCCTTGTCTATGGTCACTTGTGCATTGGTGTGATTTCTTTGAGATAAGAGGATGGATACTATTGAGTACCTGAATAGTTGGTTATGGGAACCTGTAGCAAGTGGTCATGATGCTTGGAGAGCTCGGATGTCACATTTTAGTGGGAGCTCTAGCAGTGACTGTGGGTTCATCACATGGTGGTGAATGGTCTTCTTTAGTGTTGCAGAAGGGTTCTTGTGCTTTTGCATGTACATTATTTGAAGATGTGCAACATCTTGGAACCATGGAAGACGCTTGGAGTCTTTGGCTAAGGTGCTGGTGGTGCTTGACAAGTGATGCTATTTTTTGAGTCTATTTGCTTATGTCATGGTTACTCTTGCTTGTACATTGGAGTTTTGGCATTGTGCATTGTACTTCAGACAATGGAAAAGCCACCTGAAGCATGGGATCTCCTATGGGGATGTGTAGATCATGATGTCATGATAAGTTCCTGATTCAACTGATTGGAACTTTGACAGTGGTTTGGTAATTCTTTGTGTATTGAGTGCTTTGATTACTTGCTTGATACTTCATGTTAGTGCAGTAATGAAGTTGAAGTTTAGCATGAGATGATCAGTTGCTAGTACTCATGGATACATGAAGAATAAGGTGAGGTTGTTTTTCTCTTATGAGAGATGTGTTGTTGCTTGTTACTCTTGTTAAAGTTGTTCAACAGAAAGTCTGAGAAGCCTTCGCCTTGGTTGAACGTGAATTCAATAAGAGACCTATGAGGAGATTGCTCTTGGATTAGTCATGATGACTTGTATATCTTGAAGGAGTATTCTAGTTCCCACTCTTGCTCTTCTCGGAAGTTTATCTGAAAGGTATGTGGCCCATTATATTTTTTAGATGTGTTTTATTAAGTTTACTTTCATGATATGGATCTTGAATTACTGTTTAATGATTCTAGAAGATTCATAGTGGAAGTTGTACAATTTCTTTTATCTCCTTGTTACTAATGAGAATTGGTAGGAGATGATGTATAGTCTGATTTCCTGAAATGGGAAATGAACAAGCTTGATCTTCTTTGAGATGCTTACATCCATGTTGGTTTTAAAGATAGTTTGATCTTGGTAATTGAATGAAAGGATGTTGTTAAGGCTTTCTTTTGGGATATGAAGAAGATCATCCTTGACATAGCTAGCTGTTAGAAGTGTATGTAGGAGGATGTTCTACAGGAAGATGATGTGTAGTGCTTCTCTTTGTGGCCGTGAAGGTTTGTGGTGAGAGTTCTTGTGGCAGGTTGTTGCAGGTTGTGCATATCATTGTGGATATTTCCTTGGTACTACATGGTTACATTTTCTATGTGCTGATATTGGTAGACTTGTGCCTTTGATCTTTAAGATCTGAATTACTCTAGCAGTGGGAGTTCCTATATGTGTTTTGTCTTCTTTGACTGGTTGACACTGGAACTTGTATTTGATGTTAATGGATTGGCAGAAGTTTACTAATGTTGATACCTTTGAGGTATGTGAGATTGGATGGTATAGCACGAGTTGTGGGTGCTATTTTCAGTCAGATGGGTTTATCAGTTGGATGGAAGCAGTCAGTCTGATTGTTGTTCTAACTAATGTTTAGTTTCTTGTTTCTGGATAATGACTTCACTGTTGTGTTCTGTTTGAAGCTTTGAAGTTGATATTGCTTCTATATAGCATTTTGAACACAATGAGGTGGTAGCAGTATCTTGTTGGTGATATCACTGGGATCTTTTGCTTGTGTTTGTTGGAATGGTGCTTATACACCTTGGCTTTGTATTCTTCTTCCACAGGTGGCATGTTGGAAGATGACAGGATTGTTGCCTAAAGGTGAACATCTTGGATGTTGGAGCTGATTTCTTGATAGAGCATGAGAGCATGTTGAGATCTATGTAGTTTCCTAGAAGGCTATGGTTGGTTGCTTTGTTGGTCAGTGAGTTGCAGTTGGATACCTGGTCTTTGTTGTAGATTGTTTTGTGGACTGTTATCTATTGAATCATGTTGATTGGGTGTCTTGAGTATTGCGGGGTTTTGAACTGGTGGAGCTAGTGTGATCTTAGTTCCTAGTTTCTTTGGAGGTGCCTATGTGTCTTCGTTAAGTGGGAGATTGTTGGAAAATGTGCCTCAATCTCAAAGGATGAATCCTCTAAGAAAGCATGGTCTTTGTGACATTCTTGGTGTCTGGCCGACTGATAGTTTAGTAATCTTGTGTTTTGCTCATGTCGCTATGACTTTGCTTCTATCTTGCTGAATGGACCTATCGCTATGAATTGGTGCATTTGCTGTAACCCTTTGTAGAGTGGAAATGTCTCGGTGACAGAAGGGTTTGTTATTAGGTGCCTAGCATATGTTGGTGTGACCTATGGCGACTAGAGTCATCAGTGTAACCTGTCTGCTTCGATATGAAGTCTTAGCGATGGAGGGTTGTCTCACCGATATGTTTTCTCCTAGAGTCTTCAGGGTAACTCAAGTGTGTCGGTATGTGGTCCTAGCGATAGGGACATGTCTTGCTGATTGTAGTCATCGGGGTGACTTGAACATTCAGGAAGAAATCTTGCTGACTGGGAGATGTCTGGCTGATTGTATACACTCAGAGTAGCTTAAGGGTCTTGATATGAAGTCTCAGCGATGAAGGATTGTCTTGGCGACAATGTAACTTTCAGAGATATCGGGAAGACCCTTGGCCAAAAGGCTTGTTTCGATATGATATCTCATCGAATATCGGAAGTCTCACCGACAGCTTGTGGGGTCATCGGTTTGGTGTGACTCTTGGCGAGAAGTGGTTTCGGGATATCATGGAAACCTCGGTAAGAAGTCTTTCCAAAGGTTGATTCTCTCGCCGATAGTGGAACACATTAGTATGACCTGAAGGCTTTGCTATGAAGTCCTAGCGATGGGAATTTTTCTCACCGATGGTGTGGGATGCGTTCGGCGCGACTCCTGGTGAAAGGTGAGCTCGGGGTAACCTGGAGACTTCGGCATGAAGTCTTGGTGACAGGTGGTGGTCTCACCGATAGGGATGCAACTAAAGTCATCGATGTAGCTCTTGATGCCTGGTGAAAGGTCTTGGCAAAGTCAAATGTCTTTCTGACTCGGTAAGACATGGGCGCTCAGTATGTAGTCTCGACAAAAGACATAAGTCTTTCCGAATAGTGAATGTAGCACTCGAGGTGACTTAAGACCTCAGTATAAGGTCTTGGCGAAGATGATAAGTCTCACCGACTCTTGAATGTATTTGGTATGAATCCTGAGCTCGGTGTCTTAGTGAAGATGGAATGTCTGGTCGATAGGAGACTTCGGACTAACATGGAGGCATCGATATTATCTCTTGGTGAAGAGCTATTGTCTTGCCGATGGGAAACCTGATATCGGTATGACTCTTGGCGACTATTTGGGTTTCGGTATGACTTGAAGACTCGATGTGAACTCCTAGTGATAGCGATAGTCTCACCGATGTGCTTGCTGAGGTCGATGTAACTTGTAAGCTCAGTGGAACCTCTTGTCGATGGAGAGGACTCTTGGTGATAATGTGTAATTAGGTCTTGTGGCATCGGGGAGACACTTCTAGTGTCTCACCGACATGCGACACAAGTTAATCATTGTTGACCGAGTGAAGACTATCTGATGTGGTGCATGTGGACCAATCAGAGGAAGCAAAATTCAAACAGTTGGTGGTTGGATTTTTTGAATGGTCTGAAAGGAAAAATCTACACAGGAGTGGAAACATCTACGATGATAGGGATGTCGAGTTGGTAGATTGTTGAAGTGTGATCTTGAACTAATTTACAGAGATCCTATTGAGAACGAATGCATATATGTATGCATTGGATGTTCTGTAGAAAGGGTTGATCAGGTTGACAAGCCAAGAAGCTGAAGAGCTGAGAGCCAGAGAGAGATTGATAGAGAAAGGCCGAGTGGCTGGCTGAAAGGCCGAAACCATGAGGTCAAGGCAGATAGTGAGAGAGGCAGGGTTATGCTGGAATCTCTCCTGAACATGAATGCTATGGTTGATCTCTCTGTGGGTGTTTTCTACCAGTTGTATCTAAATGAACAAGATGTAATCTCTGAAAGGCTAAGAGCCTAAAACTGTATTGTAACTTCCTGTTGTTGAATAATACAATGGCTCAAACTTTGGAGAGGGGTTTTTTTACCTGAAAGAGTTTTCCCCACGTAAACTCTTTGTGTTTTGTTTTCTGTAGTGTCTTTCATATGTGTTGTTGATTGCTGTTGAATCTATATATGTTTCTCTCAGAAGGATTAATGTAGGAAATAAAATGTGTCTGTTCTGCATTTGGACATAGTTGTCCATGTCTTTGAGGTAACCTAATCAAAATTGAAAGTTACCAAAGGCACTACTGTATGGAGTTTTCACTAGATGCGCTCCTATATTTCCTTACAAGTGGTATCAAAGCCTTCTTTTGGTTGTTGGTTCTGGATATTTCTCCTATGAAGATCTCTTAGCTTGATGGGCTAGAAGAAATATGGAGGAATGGACTGACGGATTGATCCTTTGATGAGTGGAAGCCCTGTGGTATTCTGAGATAACATGCAGCTTGAAGGATGGTCAAGATGGAAAAAGGAGTAACATATCCCCCCCTTGTGAATCATCATCCTCGATGATTTTAAGTAGTAGACATAGATATTAACTAAAAGAAAAACATATCAGAATTGTTTTTCAAGAACACTCAAAACCATGTAAGACATGAGGAAACTTCTTCTTAATCTCAACATAGTCTTCCCAAGTGCCAAAATCTTCTACATACTAGTCCAACTAGACTTTTCATTACTGAACCTCTCTATTACACAAGTGAAGCTTACTTGTTTTGAGCACTTTGAGAGCCTTGATTGTTACCACTCCTTGGTCCTATACCTATAAAGCATTCTAATAAATAACATGGTTATCCCCTAGTATATACTTTTTAATGTATGGGACATGAAATACATTGTGCATCTTAACAAGAGCTAGTGGAAACACAATTCAATAAGCAATTGGGTTTATTTCCTCTAGAAAATTGAAAGGACCTACACAGCACAGAGCTAGTTTGGATGACTTTCCAAACTTGATGGAACTCTTATGAGGTTTCACTCTTAATGACACATTTTTCCCTACTACAAAATTTTTGGGTACCCTCCTAGATAGCTTTTTTTCCCTATCATTGGCTTCTTTTAGCCTTTTATTAATAATTCCTACTTGCTCCTCCATTTTCAATAACATTTATGGCCCAAGTCTTATCCTATCCTCTAGCTTATCCTAGCTTATAGGAGTTTGAAATTTTATGCCATACAATGCTTCAAATGAAGCCATTTTGATTAAAAAATGATACTATTGTTGTATGCAAACTCAACTAATGGAATGTAATCTTCCCACTTGTATTGTTGATCTGTGCAATACAGTGTTAATATATCTTCAAGCACTTGGTTTACTCTTTCCGTTTGTCCATAATTTTTTAGATGATAAGTTGAAATTATATTCAACCTAGTTCCAAGTGAGGAAAACAAGGTTTACAAAGCCTAGATGTCACACGAGCATCCCTATCTAAAATGATCCTCTCAAGAATCCCATGCAATCTAAATACCTCTTGAATAATCTTTTGTGCTATGATAGGAGCTCCATTAATTAAATTCCTTGGAATAAAATGTGCCACCTTAGTTAACTTATCCACCAACACTAGAATGGAATTATGCTTATTCCTTGACATGGGTAGACCTTGCACAAAGTCCATGCTAATAACTTACCATTTACTTTTAGGTATACCATGTGGATACAAAAGACCCACAAAGTGATGATATTCTTCTTTTACTCTTTGACACTCTAAGCATCTTACAACAAAACTTGTAGCATCTCCCTTCATACCCTTCCAAAAATATAATGGCTTCTCATCTGCCAACATCTTCATCACATCAGGATGTCTGGAGTATGGTGCATTATGAACTTATTTCCACACCAAGCTCCTTAAATCCTCTGAATTAGGTGCATATAATCTCCCTTTAAACCTTAATAATCCATTTAGGTCAAAGTGAAAACCTTTGTACCTTGCATCTTTTGGATTATCTATGAGTGCTTGCTTAACTTGCTTGTATAATTCATCACCCATAGATTCTTACAATAATTTTCCCTTAAAGTTGGTTTGAATTGTTACCATAGAGGCAATATGCCTTCTTCGACTTAGGGCATCAAAAAATTGATTCTCCTTTCCCTTGATGTAGCTGATGTTGAATTCATAGTCTTCTATCAACTCCAACCACCTTCTTTTTCATGCATTCAAATTGGGTTGGGTAAATAAATACTTCAGACCGTGGTGATTGGTCTTCAGTTCAAAAGGCTTTCCCATTAGATAATGTCTCCACATTTGCAATGCATGAACAACATCCACTAACTCTAAATCATGTGATGCATAATTATGTTCATAGGGCTCCATTTTTCTTGATTCATAAGCAATAAATTTCCCTTCTTGCATCAAACCTCCTCTTAGTCCTTCACTTGATGCATCCATTATGATAGTAATGTTGCCTTCCGAATCAGGCACCTTCAATATTGGTCCAATAGTCAAATTTTCCTTGAGTAGGTCAAAAGTTTCTTGACACAATTCCAACCACTCAAACTTCTTACCCTTACTTTTTAATGAGGTAATTGGAAAAGCTATTCTAGAAAACTTTGTAAAAAACTTCCTATAATAACTAGCCAAACCCATAAAACTTCTAACCTTTGGTACACTTTTGGGCACTGGGAACTCAAGTACCACCTTTATCTTAGTTGGATCAATTGTAATCCCTTTCTATAAAATTATGTGACCCAGGTACTACACTTCCTTCTAAAATAATATACACTTAGAGAGTTTTCCATTTAGCTTGTACTCTCTTAACTATTGGAGAACTATCTCTAAATGTTTACAATGCTCCTCTTCATTCTTGGAATAGATTAGGATATCATCTAGGAATACTAATACAAACCTATCCAAGCAGTATCTATAAAAATTGTTCATTAGGTTCATGAATGTTGTAGGTGCATTCGTAAGTGCAAAAGGTAGGATTGTGAACTCGTAATATCCATATCCAGTCCTGAAAGCAGTTTTGAAACTATCTTTGTCTTTGATACCTAGTTGATGATAACTAAATTGCATATCAATATTTGAAAACACTACCGCTCCTTGCATCTGATAAAAAATATCATCAATACATGGAAATAGGTACTTATTCTTTATTGTAGCTTTGTTAAGCATCTGATAATCTATATATAAGTGTAGGGTACCATCCTTCTTCTTTACAAAGATCATTAGTGCTCTCAGGGTGAAACACTAGGTCTTATCAATCCCTTGGACAACTATTCTTCCAACTATGCCTTAATCTCCATTAATTCCATTGTAATTATCCTATAGGGCTCTTTGGATATGGGTTCCAAACTTGGTACTAGGTCAATGGATAAATCAAATACTCTCTTGGGAGGTAGTCCAAGTAGTTCATCTAGAAATACATCCACAAATTTCTATAAGATGGGATATTTCTCCATATTCATTTCTCTAGATTCCACCACTTATCCTTCTTCAACCTCCTGAGAAACTTGTGATTCATGATACATGACATTATCTTGAGGAGTGAATTCCTTGAATTCCTCTAGTTTATCTATTTTGAATGCAAAGAGTTGACATCCTTTCTTTTTCACCCTATAAATTTGCATATCCAAAATCTATCATAGTTTCACTTCTCCACTTATTCATCCACGCGGGCCTATAATGAACTTCCTGATATGAAATTGCTCATATTTTTGGTACATTGGTACATACCTCAAGAGACGAGTGAATTTCTCCCAATATTCATTTACTGATATATCTCCTTGCTTAATATTTTGGAAATCTATGAGATTTTGATCTAAAAATAGTTGGGGTAACCACCTCTTTTGAAAAATCTCAACACTCATTTCAAGTTAGTTTAAGGGAATTGATTCTTAGTTCCATCTTCTTGTTCATCCACTAGTTAGAGGCTTCTCCCGCTAACTGGAAAGCTCCCCACATGGCTTTAGTGACTTCAAAATAGTTCCTTATTTCAAAGTACTACTCCATTTGTATTAACCAAGCCTCAACTTCTTCTCCACTGGTGCTTCCTTCGAATTTAGGAGGTGTAATATTCTCAATATCCCTAGATAATTTAGCTTCCAAATGCTTTCTCTTGGTTCCCTTAGAATATGATTATTTCCATCACTTTCTTGATCCTTAGATTTAGTGTGGTTTCTAGAATCTTCCCCTTCTTCCTCATTGTTGGGAGCTTCTTCATCTTCTTCATTGTGTGAAACTTCTTCCATTCTTTCTTTTCCCCTTACTTCTTGTTCAAGGTTTCCTATCCTTGCATTAGTTTCATCCATGATTACCAAAAGTCGATCCAACTTGGCTTCAACATTATCTAGACCTTGCCTAGCTTCTTGACTCCCTCCAAGATTAGTTCTTGTCCTAACCATTGCCTTAAGTAATGTTATACCTAGAGGTTCATATTTAATTAGATGCTATCATGGTTTACTAAATGTGTAGGAAAACATTCAAAAGAGAAAATAATCACATATAAAATTTCACTAAGGTTTTCATACAATTTTTTTGATAAAAATGTATTCTTTCATTTATCCATAAGGATTTCAATATCCTTCCTTTTATATAGAATAAATATTTTAATAGTCAAGATGAGAGTATCTATTAGATTCACTCTTCGATACATAGCTCAATGGGGTGTTACCCTCAAAAAAATTTGCATCTCTCATTTACTCATCTTTGTCCCAAAAAGGATAGTAACCCTCAAACTTATCTTCTGATACATAGTTTTGAGGTGGATATCCCTTATATTCTCCACTAGAGGATATAACAATAACTTCATCCATAGATACTACTCAAGGGTTTCTAAATATCAACACAAGAATGACACTATATTATGAGGGAATATCCCCAGAAACTGATAATGAGTCTAATCTGGCAAGAGAAATAGATGATAAGTTGTTGAAATTGGCTTCATGTCTCATCCTTCTTTTCTCTTGACTAATCCATGATAGAACGTGATTGATTGTCTCAGTATCACTTAGCCAAATGGAATTTTCATAGTTGGTTCCCTCAGTGTTACGAATAAGGGCTTCTTTTCCCTTCTTGGTCCATACGTAGCGCTCATTTCTTATCACTGACTTTCTTGCAGTTAACCTAAGATGCACCATATCCTAGAACAAGAATTTTTCCAAACATTACTCATAATGTTGGAAGGGAAAACATATCAAGCATATAGGTTCTAGTGAAGTGATAGTGTAAACAGTGGCAACTTACACTACTTTGGCCAAAGTATTCATCACCTAATATAGTGGAGTGGACATCACACACTCACCCACCTTCCTAACTCGATTTATAATTGACCATCCATAACCTATGCATAGGATATCCCCTTCATTTGATTATCCTAACCCCAAGAATAACCTATTACCTCTATGTTTAACTAATGCATCTATGAAGTAACAATAGAAACTCTAAGAATCGACTAGTTTAAACATTAGCTATGTAAGCTATATCCCTAATATAACATTTATTCCCACTATATCCACCCATTCATTTTTGTAAGTATGAAGGTGTTGTCATTGATGTCAACTGGTTAACTAGTTGTTAAACGATTGTTATTGTCATTGATGTCATGAATGTTGGTTATTGGCTATATATGTCGAGGATATTGAGAAAATTGTAACAAAAAAAGGCTACAAGTATTCAGTGTCTACTCTAGGTTTTTCTCTGAGATTTTTTGCTATGCTAGTGAGGATCTAAGGTATTGTTCATGGTTGTTGGAAGTTTCTATATCCAGATTTTGGGTTTCTAGATCATTGTATAGTGTGAGTTATGTTCATCAGTTGTGAACTATGTTTTTCTATGTATCTAGTTGAGGTCCAAGAGAAATTTAGTTACTCCAGATTTCTTCTTGTTTGGGTTTTGTGACTTGTAGTTCTAAGGATAAGTTTATGAGGTCGTGTTCAAGATAAATTTTCTATTGTGTTAAGGTTGTGTGTTCTTAATTGATTTATGTGTTTTACACTAGTATTGGTCGACCTTGTGTTAAACACTACTTACGAAGATCATGGAAGTGTTTTGGGACTTATTTAGGTCCTAATTAAGTGTGTGTTTAGGTCTCCCTTATTCCAATTCCATAGTAGAATGTTTTGGATTTGACCTAATTTGAATTTGTAAATGAAAATGACATGTGGCTGACTTTGGATGAGTTTCAAAGTTGAAGATGGTATAAATAAAGGTTGAGATGTTTGTGAAAGTGAATGCAAGCAAGATAGATGCAAAATTGTGTGTGTGTGTGATATGAGGATGAGCATATCAGTGTGAAATCAAATTGTTGAGTTTTTGAAGGCAATGAGTTGAAGGGTTACTCTATCATTCAAACATTGAAGGTTTACTCTATCATTCAAACATGTTTGCAAGTGTGTGAGAGAATTATGGTGGAAATATTTGTTGCATTGAGATTATTTTTCTCTCTTTAACAAATCTCCTCTATCTTCTTTGTGATTTTGTGGCAATGATCCCTCCAAGTGGTTAACCCTTTAAAACCTAGAAAATAGGGGGGCGCTCCAATATTTTGTGAGATGGAACACAAGAAGAGGTTTAGGGCCTTTCCACCTATTTCCTTCAAGTTTCATTTAAGGAAACCCTAGAAATATCAATCTAGGGATGGAATTAGGGAAAGAGATATGAAATAAGGTGTCCAAGGGTGTGATTAAAGACAATAAGGGGGTTTCACCACCATGCAAGGGCTTGGAAAGACAAGTAATGAAAGTAACATACAAAACCTAATGATATGACGCATAAAATGAACTCAGAATTAGAATAAACAACTAGAGATTAACAGAGGTGCACCTGGAAAACTGAAGGAGCCTAAAACAAGGTATGCACTCTTGAGAATATCACTTTCAATGCACACTAGGACTCATACACCAGTAGAGGCGATTTAGTCCCAGTTTAGGGTTTTGGTCTGAAATTAGAATTTGGAATTGCTAAACTAGGATCTACAAAAAAATGCTTGAAATATAGTATAGTCGGACTCATATGCCACAAGTAGTGATTTAGTACCAAAATTAGGGTTCATTTGAAATTATGGAATCCTCTAGTGATCTTCTATAGCTTCTATCTTGTCAAATCTTTGAATCTAAAACACTGAATTTTGCTTTGTAAATGACTTTTCGTGATCTTGCAATGTAGATGACAACTTTGACAATCTTAACAACTTTCTCCAATCTTTCTCTTCAATGGATCTCAAACCTAAAATCTGCAAATCACACATCAAAGAGAGGGAAAAAAGTTTTTTTTTTAGTGGATAGGGGTTTTCGTTGGTCAAACCCCATTTTGGTAATCAAACCTTGAAATGAAATCAAATAGAATAAAGGAATGATGAATGAACAAATAAGCTATGTTGAAACTCATGAAACCCTTGAACCAAAAGTCTACAATATTGTATGTAATGGCTAGCATGAATTTTTACCTTCACTCTTGCTTGTATGTTATAGATCTTGACTTGAATGCTCACTTGAATCATAAGAACCTACATCACAAATGTTAGCTAAAAAACAAACATGATGCATGATGAATTTGACATGCTACTTGAATCTTGAAAGTAGCTCCAAAATGCTTGATAAACACTCTTGAATGCTCTTGATCTCATAAACTTGCTATAGGAATTCTCTCATCAAAATTTTAGGAGAAAATATGTGAAATAACCTTGTATTTATACTTGTTTATGCCAAATTTCTTGAAATTACAACACTACAAGCCAACATTAGATCTAGGAGAATAAAATCCTATCAATAATTGAATTCAAAATTAGGTCCAAGCTAAGTGGGATTCATATGCCATTTGGGGCATATGAGTCTCAATAGGCTAGGCTTGGGACATAAATTTCAAGCAATGTTAAGTTTTATGCTAAATTCAAGTTTAGGCCTAAGAAATTAGGTGGGACCCATATGCCCAAGGTGGCGTATGAGTCCTAGATCACTAAATTTGGGCCATACAAACCAAAATCATTAAATATTGATTGGTTATAAAATAATTTTCAAGATTATCCTTGGAAAGATGCATTAGATAAGGCTTGCGGATGCAAAATAGGACCAAAATAAGGCATAAAGAAGCCCAATTTCAGCAGGGAGGGCCCAAACAAGTGTGAAAATATAGAGGGATACATTTTTCTACACTAAATTTAGCCCCCACTTTAGTGAGAGGAAGAACTTGGTTCAAACTCACACTAAAGTAGAAAAATTCACATCAAGAGGGGTCCAACTGTACCAATTCTAGTAAGATAGGATGACAATGATCAAGAGGGATGATCAAGCCCCTAGAATTGAGATACCATGACAAACCAACATAGGCACAAGAGAACACACATGAAAATAAGGAGCACCAACAAGGAACAAGCATACACTACCAAAGACATAAAGAAGAAAGGAAAAATGAAAACAAAAGGGGTAGAGTGGATCAAGCTTTGACCGTTTATCTTGCATGCTATGGATCAAATCTAAGTTGTTTTTCCAAGAAATGTTTATAAGTGGAACACAATGTCCACTATGCAAACCAAACACACACTCACATGGGCTAGTGAAACCTTGGGCCATCCACTACATGAGCCCCTAGTGAGACATATACACACACAACAGGTATGAGCTCACATAGACAAGCAAGTGGATATGGGAAAGTCATGCCTAAGTTTGAATCCCATACATACAACCATACCAAAGCTATAACTCCTAATAACTTTGATAAGGAAACAAACAACATAAAAAATAGGATCCATGAGGAAAATAAAGATTCATATGCTAGACACCAATGAACAAACAACATGGCTCCATAGGCAAGTAAAGTGTTTTATGCAAGGTGGCCATATAACAGATATTGCAAAAGAGTGTAAGGTACTTTCAAATGATTTTTTCTTAGCTCATGTAAGACCTTAACTTAGGGAACATTGTGCCTAATGTCTCCAAGAGAGGACCAATCAAAGAATAGAAGATTCAAAACTTAGGGGATGTAGTGTGTCACATCAAGCTACTAAGAGGAATATAATATGCAAAGAGAGATCATGCTCGTGAGGGACATCACACCCAATTTCACCACAAAGAAAAAGATGCATCACATGAATTAAGAAGACTACACAATGAAAAAAATAATAATGCCAATGTATGCCCCCACTTTAAAGAAATTGCTAAACACCATGCTGTGAGAAATTATTTTAAAGTAGAAAATGATAAATGCTAACAATAAAGAGGACATGAGAGATTATTTTGAAATCCCTATGCCAAGTCATATGTTTCCAAATGAAGTCACGTCATGAAAAGGGGTTGCCCCTAAAATGAAATCCCAAAATCACTTAATGGATCCATAGATTTGGGGTTATTATGTCTTTGCTAAAATATTATTAGAGAGCTCGAAACTGTCATCATTCCCCAAATACTCATGTAACAAGGAAGAATGACACAAAGAGAGTGAAAACAAAGAAAAACCTTTCAGGTCAACATGGAAGAGACCTAAATGTCTCGATGCCTTGCATCATCCCCAAAAGGAAAACACAAGATAAAGGGAAATCTTTTGGGTCAACATCAAAGAGACATAAATGTCTCGAGGCCTTACATCATCCCCAAAAGGAAAAAATAAGACAAAGAAAAGATAAAGGTTTACGACATAGAGAAGAATGTAGGAACAAATAGAGGAATGTCAGAGAGAGAGAGAGATACAACAAAAAAAATAGTATGAGGGATCACATTACGCACATGCAATCACACACATAACATTAAAAAGAAAGTAATGCAAAATACTAGTAAGACAAATGTGAGTCAACCTATAGTAGGTCGTTTGCATCCCAATGTTGTTCATCATATATGAAAGGCATACAACTAGCCAAAGGGACAATAGCAAGTTCCAAACTAGGGTCAAGACTATCTAATTTTTCCCCCATTGAGTGCAAGACAAGAATGAGGTAAGGTAGGTGATGAGAAAGGGATTCTTGCATTTTGAAATGGCTGGCAATGAATGTAAAACATGTAATAGTGAGAATGTGACGATCCTACAACTATTACATGGCAAGGAGTAGAAGGACATGCTTTAAGGGACTATTTCTATGATATCAAATATTTTAAATATTTGTTTTAAAGAATGACACTCATCAGTACTATGTACAAAAATTCTATGGTATCAATAATGTGATGTGTTTGTGTTCTTAGGATTTGGAAATCATTTTTCTTGCATGGGTGGTAGTGTAATAAGTCCTTGGCTTAAAATTATATGTAAGGTTATTTTAGTTGTAGATAATGGACAAGGGAGTTGTAATTTCTTGAGTTTGTAAGGCCTTTGTTGCTTGCTATATTCACCAACTTCTCTAGGTGGATATAGGGCAAGAGGACTTGAAATGACCTTGTCTTCTTTATCATCATTATGAGTGATTGGTTGTTCTTTAGGAAGGAGGACACCTATGTCGGGAGGAAGACCTTGATATCCTAGCCCTTTGGTATCTTTAGTTGTTATTTTCTTTAAGAGTTGATGAATTTCATGTTTTCTTATTGTATCACATCCTTGTTTGCTTAAGATTATGAATCCTTTTCCATATGTATCTTCTAGGTTGATGGGAGTGTTGGTCACTTTGTTAAAATAGGATTGATGCACTTGATTATAGGAACTAGGATCACTTCTTGTAGGAAGTTTAGGTTTATCTTGTGATTCATTTTTAGGATGTAAAGTGCCAAACATCTCAAGTGGTGGGATGGTAGGGGTTGTTGGTTGTTTCATGGAGGGATAAAAGGATGCATTAGTCTCAAGGTTGGTAAGTAAATAATTTATGAAGTTGTTCATGCTTTCATCATCTTCTCCAATGGTGCCATCATCATGAGGAGGACATGCATTAGGAGTTGAATGAGCTTGGGCAAGTTCAATTTTATTAGGGTCATTTCCAAATTCATAGCTTGACACATCCACTAATGATTTCAAGGACATCCAAAGTTTACCAAAGCACATATCCATGATGGAATGAAAATGTGTAAATTCAATTTTAAAATTAAGAAATGAATCTAGCTAGATGCAATGAAATGAATGGAACAAAAACTTCGTAAACCGAAATAGAAATCTAACAACAACAAACAAAAGTAAAAAAATAGGGTTTTTAATGCTATAAAATGTAGTTTAAGATTTGACATGTGACTAAATTTCCCAGAGGGGCGTATGAGTCCCAATTAAGGTTTTTCAAGGATTCAAATTTCGCAAAAAATTCCACACAAAATACCCAAAAATTAGGTAAAACAACCTACACTGGCACTAAATTGTTGCAAGAATGAAAATACTAAAGGTGTTGTGGAAAGTTTGCAAGTGTTGTCATTGATGTCAACTAGTCAACTAGTTATCTACTAGTTTCTATTGGTTGTATATGCTAGGGATATTAAGAAAATTGTAATAAATAGATGGTGCATATGTTCAATGATTGCTCCAGGTTTTGGTCTAGATTTTCTCCTATGGTTGTGTATTTTAGATATGTTGTTCATGGTTGTTAGTAGATGTTATATCTATATTTTTGGTTGTTGATTCATTGTACAATGCAAGTTGTGTTCACCAGTTGTGAACTATGGTTTTTTGTGTTTCTGGTTGAGGTTCGGGAGAAATGTTGTTGGTCTAGATTTTTCTTTGATGAAGTCTTATGACTTATGGTTCTAGAGTTATGTTTCCTTGGTTCTATTAAAGATATTTTTTGCATTTGGAAGATTCGTGCTTAATGGTTCTATGTGTTTTACATTGGTTTGGCTGACCTTGTGTGAAATACTACTTTCGAGGATGATGAATCATGTTCAATCTATTTTGGGTCCCTTGAAGTGTGTTTTTGGGTCACCCTCATTATAAATCCACCCTAGGATGTTTTGGTGCTGACCTAATTTAAATTTAAATTTGGATGGCCCACTTTGGATATGTTTCAAAGTTGAAGATGGTATAAATGAAAGATGAGTTAGTGGTGAAATGTGAGAGAAAAAGGCAAGAGTGAAGAAGAAAAGAGAAAAAGAGAAAAGAGAGAGTGTAGTTTTATGTGACATTGATTCTATTCTGTGAGTGTGTATGTTGAGAGTGTGGTAGATCAATGCAAAGCTTAATGCTGATTTTTTAGCAGATGGTGAACTCTATCATTCATGCATGTGTTTGAGTAATTGTGGTGGAATCCTTTGTTGCATTGGGATTGCAATCTCTCTATAAAAAATATTCTTTTTATCCTTTGTATCTCTATGGAAATGAGCCCTTTGGGTTGTAGCCCTTTTGGATAGTGAGTCCTTGTTCCAGATAGTGGGTCCTAATATCAAGTAGTGAGTCATGTTTCAGGAAGTAAGCCTTTTTGTAATCAATTTTAATATTCTCTATAGAGTGAGTTAATCGTCACCATTGTTTTTCCCTTATTAGGTTTTCCACGTAAATATGGTGTTATTGTGTTTATGTGTTAGATTTAAGTTTCTGCATTGAAATTTGATGATTAATCATTCAAGCAGTATTAAGGGTTAGTTTTGGAATTTGCAAGTATCAAGCTTAATTGATCTATGTGTTTTACACTAGTGTGGCCGACTGTGTGTCAAGAACTACTTTCGAAGTTGATGAAGTGTGTTGGATCTATTATGAGTCCTGGTGAAGTGTGTGTTTGGATCACCCTCATTCTAATTCCACCCTAGGATGTTTGGAACTAACCTAATTTGAATTTGAAGTTGGATGGCCAACTTTGTATCTTTTCAAAGTTGGAGATAGTATAAATACATAATGTGCTAGCAATGAAAATTGTACATAAGAAAAGAAGGAAGATAAGTGAAAGAGCAGCCATGAATTTGATGATATTCTTAATGTGTGTGTGTTAAGTATGTGGTTGTTCAGTATGGAGCTTAAACACTGAGTTTCTAGATGTAGTGAGTAGAAGGCTAACTCAATCATTCATGCAAGTTGATTAGTGATTGTGGTGGAATCTTCATTGCATTGGGATTGTTGTCTCTATGTAACAAGTCTTCTTTGTATTATTTGTTTCTTTGTAGCAATGATCCCTCTGAGTTGTAGCCCTGTGGATAGTGAGTCTAGATAGTGAGTCCTTATTTTAGATAGTGAGTCCTTATTTTAGGCAGTAAGCCTTATCTCAGGTAGTGAGCCTTTTTGTAATCAGTTTTGATATTATCTATAGTGTGAGTTAATCCTCACCATGGATTTTCCCTCATTGGGCTTTCCATGTAAATCCAATGTTATTGTTTTTGTACATTTTCATTTGATGATTGATCACTTAATCAGTTTATGTGTTAGTTTTGGTAATTGCATTTTAGGTTATAATCTATGGCAACTGATTCTCCCACCTCTCTTAGTTGTCCTATCCAACAATTGGTATCAGAGCTTGGTTCCTTAGTGAATAGATTATCTTCTTGAGGAAGTTCTGGAATGGATAACAAAATGATATTTGATTATCTAAGGTTTGATGGAGCTAATTATGGTATCTGGAAAGTATTGATGGAAGAATATCTAGAGTATTGCAGATTTGATGTAGAGAAATCTTATAAGAATCCCTACACTCCTATAAATGGTTTGAGTACACCTAAATAAATTAGAGCACATGAAGTGAATAATAAGTCAAAGTTCATCTTGAAGAATAGTTTGGTACATTCCGAGTTTATTAAGGTTCAGAATATGAAGACAACTAAGGAAGTCTAGGATTCTTTAGCAAGAGCACACGATGGTGATGAAAGGTTGAAAGAGGAAAAATTACAAAATTTGGAAACATAGTTTGATCTTCTACATATTTCCAAAGATGAGAATGTTAAATCCTATGTATAGAGATTGGATGAGGTAGTAGTTGGAATGAGATCCCTTCACACTACTATAGATGAAACAAGAATTATAAAGAAGATTCTCAGAACTCTTCTTGATGCTTACAGTGAATAGGTGAGTGCTATTGAGTAGACTATAGATTACAAGACTTGTACTAAGTATCTGTTGTTAGGATTTTTGACATCTTATGAAATCGAGGCTAACTTTGTAAGAAGATTGAGAAAATGCTTTGGTAAGTATGAAGGAAAATTTCCCTTTAAATGTTTTAGTTGTGGAGAAATTGGTCACCATGCTGCAAAGTGTCAGAAAAGAGCAAGGAAAATTTCCCTTTAAATGTTTTAGTTGTGGAGAAATTGGTCACCATGCTGCAAAGTGTCAGAAAAGAGCTAAAAGGAATAAACAAAGATATGAGAAAGAAAGGAAAGGAAAGAATATTAACAAAGCTTACTATGTTAATGAGAACTCTAGTATTTCAAATGAAGATTCAGAATATAAAGATCTAGATGATAATTAATGCTTGTTCTTGGTAATTAAATATGAACATATTTCTACTAATTCAGAAAGATAGTCAAAGGAAAGTCCTGCAGAAAAGGAGAAGGAGAAGGAGAAAGAGAAGAAGGAAAAAAATGAAGGTACAGTTATCTCTACCCTACATGCTAAATAGGAAAATATTTTTTGGGTAGTTGATAGTGGTTGTCCACATTACATGATTGGTGACAAGAGTAAGTTTGTGAAACTTGAAAAAAATGATTGAGGTCTAGTTATGTTTGGAGATGATATTGGTGCTAAAATCTATGGGAGAGGTTCAGTAAGTTTTCATGGCAAGAATCATATTGGCAATGTCTACTATGTTAAGGGTTTAAGGCATAATCTGTTGAGTATTGGTCAAATGTGTAGAAAGGGATATGATCTTGTGTTTAAGGATGCGAGGTTTGAGATCCATAAAGGATTTGAAACTTTGATTGCTACATGAAATAAATCTAAAGGGAATATTTATCAGCTTAAAGGTGCATATGGATGATGTTTTATGACTCAGATAAATGATAGTTGGTTATGGAATAGGAGAATGTGTCCCATGAATTTTGATAACTTGGAAAGGATTAGTATAGTTCAATCTGTGAGAGATCTACCGAGAATTACAAAGCATGTAAATGCTATCTGTAGGAATTTCCAATTCGGGAAGTAGACAAGAAATCATTATAGATTATGAGAAAAATCTACTATTGGATTGTTGGATTTGGTTCATACAAATCTTTGTGGCCCCATGAGAGTGCAAAGTATACTTTTTGAAAGGTACTTTATGCTTTTAATTCATGATTATTCTAGATATACTTGGGTTACATTTTTTAGAGAAAAATCAAAAGCATTAGATATATTCAAAGCATTCAAGGATATGGTTGAAAGTGAAGTGAATTTGAAGATAAAATGCTTGAGATTTGAGAGAGGTGGTGAATTAACCTCCCATGAGTTTAATATGTTTTGTGAAGTGCATGGAATAAAGAGATAGTTATCTTCTTCAAGAACTCAACAAAATGGAGTTGTTGAAAGGAAAAACATAATAGTTCAAGAAGTTTCTAGGTCAATGATCATTGAAGCCAAATTATTGGAAGTTTATTGGAAAGAAGCTATTCACACTATTGTGTATGTATTCAATCAAGTTTAGGCAAGATAAAATAGTACAAAGACTCCCTATGAGCTATGGCACAGAATAATTCTAATAGTTAAATATTTCAAGGTATTCATAAGCAAATGCTATATTAGAAGAGATGAAGAAACATTGGGAAAGTTTGATGCAAGAAGCGATGAAGGAATATTTCATGGTTACTCTACTAAAAGAAAGGAATATAGATGTTTCAACAAAAGATTGAGGAAGATTGTGGAGAGTTTGAATGTGAAGGTTGATGAAATAGTCAAGAAATCTATTAACAATGATGGATATGTGTTTGATGAACATGACTGTGAGAGAATAAAATAAATTGTGGAAGAATAGGATAGGCATGAGAAAAAAGATTAGAAAGAAAGATAAAATGATGCTCAGGTAATGTCCCCTAGAACAACAAAATATGTACAAAGGAATCATTCAAAAAGTCTAATTATTGGAGACAAGACAAAAGGTGTGTTGACTAGAAGCAAAGGTATTGCTGAAGTAAATTTGTGCTTATTATTTGAAATTGAGCCAAAGTTAGTAAGTGAAGCTTATGAGGATGAACACTAGAAGAAAGCAATGAAAGAAGAAATTTTGTAGATTGAAAAGAATCAAACTTGGGAATTGGTGCCAAGGCTGGAAAACAAAAATATCATTGGATCAAAATGGGTATTCAAAAACAAGCTGAATGAGAATGAGAAAGTTGTTATAAACAAAGAAAGGCTTGTGTGTATTGGCTCCTCACAAGTGGAAGTTATAGATTTTCAAGGGACTTTTTCCCCGGTAGCAAGAATGGAAGCTATAAGGATGTTCTTGGAATTAGTTGCTTATAAATATTTCAAATTCTATCAAATGGATGTCAAGTTAGCATTTTTGAATGGTGAACTTGATAAAGAGGTTTACATGGAACAACATGAAGGATTTCAATTAACAGATCAACCAAGTATGGTGTCCAGATTGAAGAAAGCTTTACATGGAATGAAGAAAGATCATAGAGCTTGGTATGCAAGGTTAGATAAGTATTTGAATCAACAAGGATTTAACAAAGGTACAAAAGACAATAATTTATATTTCAAGACTGAAAATGACAAAATATTGATTGTAGTTGTATATGTTGATGACATTATATTTGGAGAAAAAAAAAATGTGCAAGGTTTTCACAGAAAATATGCAAATTTTTTTAAAAATTTCTATGTTTGGCGAGATGAATTTCTTTCTTGGGCTATAGATTAATCAAATAGAGAAAGGAATTTTCATTTCACAATCTAAGTATGTGAGAAAATTTGAGAAATTTTGGGATGGATGGTTCCAAACCGGTAAGTACTCCAATGGTAATTGGATGCAAGTTGGGAAAAGATGATGATTCACCTAAAACTAATCAGAGCAAGTTGTAGACACTGAAAAATTCTTGATTGATACTATGCATCTAATTTTGATTAACTAACAACATTTCTGCCTAAATCACTTCAAATTCATCAATTAATTGAATAATCAACATTATTTAATTAAGTTCAGAAAATTAAGCTATTAATAAAATAATTAAATTTATTGGAGGGTGATCCCACAATACTGGTTTACAATTTTTGGCCAAACTAGACACTGAAATAATTTTTTCTAACTAAATCTTCACTTTCACCTATAGCGGCTAAACTGTGAGGAATTTGAACATGATGAAAACTAGTGATTTGTGACATTTTGTCTATAGATTCTAAATATTTTTTTTCAAGGTTTTTGGAATTATATTGCACTTCTTTTTCCATCTCTTTCAAAAACTAGTTTTTTTCAGTAAACAACATTTTTAAGGAGTGATGCTCACTGTATAACACATGAATTTTTTTCCATGAAGGATAAATTTTATTTTTTTTTAATTTAGATTTGTAACTATGATATATAGTCCTTACAATTGGTTTCATAATGTTTTATTGAATTTTTTTTCTTTAATCAAGTTTCAAAGTCAAACTAATTACAATTCAAACATAGGTGGACTGTATAACACATTACATTTTTTTGTATGTATCAAAATTTAATTTTTTTTTGTTGGATCAAGGACTTCAATATCTGGTGCACTCATATTTTTTAACTTTTTTTTAATAATCTACTATTTTTCCACATGTGTAGAATAGAGAGCTTTATTTTCAGTGAAAAACCTACATTCACAAGAAATAATAAATAAATATAATAATAAATTAAATTTATTTAAAATTATATTTTGGGAAGCTTATAATAAGGACTACATACTTACAAAAAATAAATTTTAAATGAATTCATTTGATCCCCCAAAAGGTAAATCAAAAGTGGTTTTTTATCAGCATTTTGATAGGTGTAAAGGAGACTCTGTTATAGGTATGGTTTAAAACTAGCGGGGTTCTATCCAAGGTGGTTTGATCAAACCATATTCAATTGGAATCATTTAAATGAAACTTTTCGAGGCTTAAATCATTATATTTTATAAAAATATGGGATTTTAGCAAAAATCAAGATCTCCCGAAAATTGTAAACTAGCTTTGTGGGATCACCTTGGATTAATTCACCCTTCTTCTAACTAATTCTCATCATATTCAATTAAACCAAATCATTTAATTAAATAATATTTTAATCCTCCCATTTGATTAAATCAATCACATCAAATGTCACAATATCCTAATTCACTCCAATTAATTAATCCTAAATCAATTTTTAATTATCATTATAAAATCCTCCAACTTTTAACTCCTCAAGAGTTAAATCAACCATGATCAACTAACTAGGTTGCACATAAAATAAATTTCTTCTAATTATCTAATTCCTCAATTATCCTCTCAAAGGCATATTCTGAGGAATATTCCTCTCAACCACCTCTTATTCAATTTCCCTCCAAATATTTTCAAAAATCTTTCACATCTGCAATAACTTATATTACAACCTTTCAAATCCTCTTAATTCCTCTCAAATCTCATTCAATTCCTCTTACACCAATTATAAATTCTCAACCATCAAATTTGCTTCTCTTCCATCCTCCTCCACCCACACATTTCTCAAAATATGCTCCACCCTCATCCAATAGAATTGTGACACTTGGCATATTCTCATTGGCTCTCAATTTATCCCACATTCACCAATTTACTCCACTCTTCAACCATTGGATTCTATAAATAGAGGCATCATTTTCACAATATGGAGACACAACTTAGAGCATTATCATTATAGGCATTTAACTCCATAGCTTTTCATCATTTTCAAGCAATTTAACTAGATTATAGTCAATTTCACACTTAGATCATCTACACTTCATCAAGTTTATCAAAGGGATTGGGAAAGTTCTTCTTTCCACATCAAAGGAGCACCCCTCCTCCTATTGGATGGAGGTTTAGCTGATTTTACTTAGATTACATGCTTTACTTTGTTCAATTTCTTATTATTTCATGTTTTCTAGTAATTTTGGTTAAAGAATTTCATAGGGAACATTGGATTTTATTTCTAACATGTTTAACACTTGATTGTCGATCTCTTGTTAGCTTGTGTAGGTTTGGTGTTCACATTTTGGCGCTAGAAGGAGGGCGGATCAACTTAGCATGTTCAATTTCACTTGATTTTTCCATTTTTTTTGCAAGTATAGGAACGTGACACCAACTTTCTACAAATGTGACGCTGCAGAGCACCGCTTTTGTTATATAGTGCCACATTCACTACATTGTTCCACATATGCATGCCTCTATTGTGCCACTTTTGATTTACCACTGCATCTAACTTCTATGTCTTTTGTATAATTTTCTAATTTTCTAGCTGCAAAGCATCACCTTTGTAATCATGCTGCATTCACACTCTATTTTTGTAGGGTGCCACTTTTGCACTCACCAGAGCACCACATTTGTTTTTCAACACCACATTTGAAATTTGTAGAGCACTACATTTGTAGTCCAGCATTGCATATGTAGGAAGCAGGAGAGGATCAAATTTTGAAGACTTAAAAGAATTTTTCAATACTCTTTGTAATAATCTAGGGTTTCAATTTTTGTAATTCATTTCCTAGGACCAACTAGATTCAATTTGGGCTTAAAATTAACCTAGAACTCAAGCTTTGTCAAGTTGGTTAAAATTGAACCTTAGATAATTACTAGAATTTTGAGTCTAAATTAAAATTGAACAATCAACTTCACACTCAAATTTGGTGCTATAAAAAGAACTCATTTATTTCCTTTTGAGGACTAAAAATAATTTTTGTTTGCTTTATTTTGTAATATTCTTTACAAACTCATGTCATTCAAATTTGTATGCACTTATCTTGTGCTTCACAATGATCTTGAGAATCAAAAGAATTTTAGTCACATTAGGTTGTCTAAAAGATTGCCTCCACATTTTAAATTTGGGTTTTTTAAATTGAACAAATCATGCTAGTGTGAGAAAAGGAATATCATGTGTTCTCTCTTTGTTCATGCAAACAAAGATGATCAAACTAAAGATGTACTTACTTGCTATTTTTAACCTTTAGAGGGCCTACCTTGGTGGGAAAAAGTACACACCCCAAGGGAACGACCCAAGCGGTAACGAGCATAAGCCAAGCTCTTCCAAACCACTATATAAATTTGTGGCTACAATGAAAATTGTAAACAATAGGAAGTGATGCATGATAAATCTCCTAAAATATATTTAAGATACATAAAGCCATTGTTCTAAGGGTTTGGAGATCTCTCACAAGGATTTTATCATTGCACCCCCTAAACTAGATGCCCTTATTACGAACCTTTGTGTAGAAGCCAAAAATCCCTAATATTTGTTGGTGTCAGGAGGTCACACCTCTGAAGTTGTCCCACATACTTGCGGTTCTTTGTAGATATGAAGATTTTTTCATGGGAGATTCATGAGAGCTCAAAGCTTGGATGACCCGTAGAAGTGAGTGTCATGGATGGGAGCCAGTGTGGTCAAGCTTCTAATCATCTTCTCTGAATAAGCGCAGCTAGAGAAATCCAAGTGGGAATTCAACAAATATATAGCCATTTATATCCTAGGGTTGTGCAATCTTTGAGTCAATTAAACACATTGCTTGAAATCTTAAATCTTGAAAACAAACATTCAACAAGGTCATCAAATTTCAAACCCTTTAGAAAGATAAAATACCTTTGAAAAGTCCAAGCATTACTGCTTATCCCTAGGGATTTTATCCTTATAGGCTTCTAAATATTTGGGCCTATATCTCAATTTTCTCTCTCTAAAGTCAACATTAGGAAACTATTTCCTTGAATTCCTTGATTTTCACATAATGGACCTTGTGGAATTAAAAGGAGTTGAGACATAGACATTCATTTTGAAAAGCTAAGCAAGAAAGTGTTGATGTGGTAAAAAGAATCCATTAATAAAAGATAAAAGACAATTTAACCCCACACATGTGTTTTTTCAAATGATTTCCCACAAGATCAAAGTCCCAAAACCAAAGTATATCAATCATCACAAGCGTCTTAGTCCAAGAGATCTCAAGAAATTTTAGTCAACACATTACCAAGTTAGAGATAGATTTCTCTATAACTTCTACAAATGTGCTTCAAATGACAACCCAAACTTATACTCATTTTATTATTGTCAAAATCTAGGTCTGTTCCAACATTTTGAGAATCTCATTTAGTAGGGTTGAAAAGTTCTTCGAAGTATAGCATGTTCTTCAATACCTAGGTCTTATAAACAAAAGTCTCTCTAGGTTCACCTAGGATCAAAATCAACAGTTTCATCCATCCCCAAGCATCAATCAAATCCCATCTCACAAACAACTCTTAGAATCTTGGAAAAATCCTTCATGCTAGACTTTTGGTAATCCTTCAAATCAAAAATCATCTTGTTTGGCTAACTGTGTGTAGATGAATACTTCTTCATACACTTAGTTAAATTATCATCCTTGTGGACAAGTTTATTCCAAGATAACATCCAACATCTTGGGGTTTATGAGTTCATTATCCAAATCAAATCTGAAAAAAAATTCAAATCAAATCCAAAATCAACAAATCCAAAAATCCTAAAGTCTAGTATCCCACCAAGGATTACATAAGAGTTCAATCATTCACATCATCCATCTTTCATTTCTCTCATCACCATCATTTGATCCTTAACATCTTAGATTTTATTTTTTGTACCTAAAGTTTAGACCAACCTAAGGAGTTAGAGGTTTACTTCCCATATTCCTAAAAGTTGATTCTTTTTTTATGGTCCAAACTAGATATCAACACAAGAAAAACATGGAAGAAAACAAAGAAACATCCACTTCAAGTGACTTGAGTCAAACTACACCTGAAATAAACCGCATCAGATCTAACAATCCCACTCTCAACCTTCCTCAACTACCACAATATCTTCAAGAGGGAGGTTTCCAAGTAGAGGATATGACCAACAATGTCCTAGGAATGACTCAAGAATAAATCAAGGAGATAGTCCAAAATCTTGATAACCATAAGATTGTTAATACAATGATGAGACTTAATCCTTGACAATATATGTTATCATTAGAAAAGGAAGGGGCTAAACTCCCTTCTGATTATGATGTGAGCACTATTTTGGAAAAACTTCTTGGGATCATGCCACTGGTATCATTCACACCTTCTTTCCAAAATGTCATCCAACCTATCATACAACCAAAATCATCTCATGCTCCAAGTCAACCTATGGTTACCAAGGGGAGTTCATTGCTTCATGCTCTTCAAAAAAATCCCCTTGTAAATAACCAAGACTTAGATGCAAACACCATCTTGTCACTACCAAATACTATTCCTCAAGATCCAAAGCATCCATACATCCCACTCATTTTTCATGACACCAACAATCCTTCCATTTTTGGTGCATCATTGACATATTCCCTTGGTACGCAAGTCTCTCTCCCCATGACTTCACAAGGACAAGTGGGTCTATTTGGACAAGGCAGAATCTTTGATCCCTTATCATCACTTTCTCAAGGAAACGAACCACCAATATTCCCACCATTTCCCCCTCTACCATCAACATCCCCACCAATCCTTGGTTTAGGGAAACCCCCTTTACCAATCCTCAATCAACCAAATCAAAAAAATCCTCTGATCATGAGTCAAATCAACATACCAAATCCTCCAAGCATGTCACTGATCTTGCAACACCAGGTGGCACCAATGCAAACAACACAATCAGTCACTACACCATCTACAACACCTCAAATATCTCAAAATATGGTCTCCCAAGGACCTAGCATATCAATTGCAACATCCACCACACAACCTGTTATCATCACTCAAATGACACCTCAACAACCCCCTCAACAAAACCTCATCACAACATCTCACACCATTCTAAATCCTCCACCTCCACCACTGAATCCAAATGTGGAAATCAATATAGCATCACACTATAGGCTATCCAACAAGCCTATCAAAAACCATTCCAACAATTTCAAGCTCAACAAGCCACACAAGTTGCGCAATAAGCCGCTCAACAAGAATAGGCACAACAAGCCACACAACAAGCACAATAGGTTTCCCAAGCACAAGCTCAAGATTTATTACAATAACAATGAGCTGCACAAGCCACACAGGTTGCTCAAGTTGCACAGGCTACACAACAAGCTCAAGCTCAGGCACAAGCTCAATATCAAGCACAACAAGCTCAAGCGCAAGATTTGTTACAACAACAAGCTTATCAACAAGCTTTGCAACAATACAAAGTACAACAACAAGAATCTCATTTAGAAGCCCAAAAATAAGCATTTTTGGCACAACAACAACAAGACCAAAAACAAGTGTTGTTGGCACAACAACAATTGAAGGCATACCAATAAGTTTTGGTAGCACAACAAAACTTTTAGCAGCCTCCCATGAGCATACAAAAAAACCCACTTGTCTCTTAAGCAATAAAAGCACCCCAAAACACATTCATCCCACCACCTGATCCACAAAATGATGTGTCTGCACAAATCAAATTTCTCTCACAACAAGTACTAGACTTACAATCCAGAAAAACAACAAAAACACAAGGGAATTTTTGCCCTTATCCATTTGATAGAAGCATTGTGATAGTTCCATTCCCACAAGGGTTCAAGATACCTAAGTTTGACAAATATCATGGGACTAGTAACCCTAAAGATCACATCAGGGAATTTCATGTCCACTGTATGAAAGTTGCATATGATGAGTCTTATTTAATGAGACTATTCTCTCAAGGTTTGGCTCGTCCAGCAATGGAATAGTTCTCTTTCCTTCCTCCCAGAATCAAGAAGTTCCAATAAATTATGGACTTATTAATATATAACTATTCTTTCAACATAGGAATGGATGTGAGTCTAGAAGAACTATTTGCTCTAAAACAAGTGAAGGGGGAAACATTTACATCCTTCTTGCAATGATGGTGATCTAGGGCCAACATAAGCAAATGGGATATGCCCAAAGAAAAAAAAAATTGCACTATCATTGCTAATCTTGAAGGGACCTTGCCCTTCCATCTGAAAATGCAATGCATCACCACAAATGACCAATTGATCCCCAAGGCACTCAACATCGAAAGAGCCCTTATCGCACAAGGGGGGACATCTACTTATCAAGACAACCATCCATCAACCAGTTATAAAAAAAACATCGCACATGGGAAAAGAACAAGAATGTTACTAATGATGGTGTGGTTGATGCCAAAGTTATTATTAGTTCCCCAAGGAAAAATACACAATAATATCAACAATCACAAGTCAACAACCAAAACAACACACAAGCCAACATGACATCAGAACAACCCAACAAATCAAGCAATAAATAACCTAAGTACTTAAGGGGGACCACCCCCAAGGAAAAAATATCCCCCTAAACAAAAATACACACAACTTGGGGAACTGATTGAGTTTGTCATGCAATCATTGGTACAAGCAAATCTCATTAAGATCCCTGTTTATGAAAATTATCAAGAGCCTCAAGTTAAAACACCATGGTATAATGAGAAACAACTCTACGATTTTCAAAAAATAAAGGGAAACACGATAGCCCATTGCATGTGACTTAAAAATCTGATTCAGGACCTCATCAATGAAAAAACTATAACTATTGAACAACCCACAGGAAATCAAGATCTCAAAATATACATGAATATGATGCCAGATCACAATAAAGGAAACAACAATGGTAAGGAAAAGTATAATAATGTGAACCATGTTTATGATCATGTTGTTGCATCCCTAGATGAGTGGGTTACTATTGTCAGTATTAAAGGATCCAGATCTGACTGTGGAGTCACCACATGTGGTGGTAGAATCACCATTCCTAGACCATCTCAACCACCCAAGGCATCTGCCACCAATCCAAAGTCAATTCCCAATGGTTATAATGCCCTAGATCAATTGAAAAGGATCCCTACCCATATCTCCATCATGGAGTTATTGAAAATCTCACCCACACATAGGGAAATCCTAGAAAAAGCATTGGCTACATTTACTATCCCCATAGATCTTGATGCAAACCAATTCCAAGATATGGTCAAACATATCACCATGCCACATCTCCTAAAATTTTCTAATAAGGACTTCCCAATGCAACCATCTCATAACTGTGTACTCCATCTCGAAGTCTTAGTCCATAAGAATAAAGTAAAAAGAGTCTTGATGGATGGAGGTGCAGGGTTAAATATTTGTACTCTCAAGCTAATAAATAATCTAGGATTATTTGAAGATGTCATTGAAAAAGGTAAGGGTATTACTATTAGGGGATATGATGATAAAAAATGGGTGTCTTAAGGCACCATTCAACTCCCTATCCAAGTAGGGCCAGCAATCATGGAAACTACATGCCAAGTCCTTGATCTTGAACTACCTTACAATATCCTCCTAGGGCACCCATGGATCCATGGGATGCAAGCTTTCGCATCCACCTTCGATCAATGTGTCAAGTTTCCTTATCAAAATCAAGAAGTCACAATCCATGGGGATCCTGAACCATTCTATTATTGCAAGAATCTAGAAGCCAAGTACTACAAGATCCCTCAAGTCTAGAAGAATGATGAGGGACCCACGTCTCCATATATAGACCCATCTACCCTATCCCCTCATTTTGAGACAAAGACACCCTCGATTCTAGACATCTTTGATATTAAAGTCATTATCCAAGATAATGGGTGTGGGGAATACAAAATGAAAAAGAGCGCCTTTGTAAGAAGAGAGTTACCTTAATCTCCTCGATATCATGGGAAACCCCAACCAATTGAAACACCATCTCAAACCTTTAAAGTAGACCCCTCTAGATTCAAAAGGTGGGGGGACCTAAGTCAGAAAGTGGTAGACGAAAAGGATATATCAAGCATATTATATCAAGACAAAAGGACCATACCTGATCTTCCCATGAACAATGACAACAAAAGACTATAGTTAATGCAAGGATGGGGCTATAATAAAAATGAAAAGCTTGGGAAAAATGACAATGGCCTTTTAGAACCCATCATTCCTGAGAGGTATATGAAGAATCTTGGCCTTGGATGTACCCCTCTGAAGATAACCATACATGGCAAAGGTGCCTCGGTTAAAAAAGTCAAAGATCCTCCTTAGTTAGTAGTATCCACAGGTTTACCTTTAGACAACTATACCTTTGATATAAGTAATGTGTGTGACGAGGACCCCATCACTAACCTACCCATGTTATTTGAGGATTCCACTCTTTTCATGATCAATACCCTATCTTTCAAGCCAAGTAACTAGACCAATGAGCTAAAACTTGTCTACCCCCAGCTCATCGATAATGACCAACGAGGATCAACGATCTTAGACACATTCAAAAATGATGAGGCTCTCTCAGAATTCATGGGACTGTGGGATACTATACCATTTTGAGATCATAAAGATGGGTTATGTTGATGGGTGTTTTTTCACTTCTCAACATAGGTAATGCATAAGTGCATCACCTCTCTTGAAAGGAAATCTCCTACAAACAAGTTGCAGAAAACTACCCCAAGGTCTCTCGGGTGTCAAGTCATGACAATTCTTCGAATATCTAAGTTGGTTCATGTGATTTGCTGGTAATCACATGGAAACCTTACGTATGTTAAGTTGGAGGGAATTTAGCTCTTCAAATGGAGTTCTTAAGGTATTGGAGTTGATGTGCAATTACTGCAAGTTCAAAAAAATAGTCTAAAGCTCCACTCTTATTATCAGATTTGGATTTATAATGATGCCTGAATATTGCCTAAATTACTATTTTGAAGAAAATCCAAAAAGGGAAGGGAAAGGAAAGGAAAGGAGGAAGTTCCCGAACCTAAAACTACCAATGAACAGTGATAATGGAGGACACTATAGTGGACAACCTTCCTAAAACTAAGTTCTACTTAACCAAATCAGCTAACAATCTCATGAAGCTAGTGCAATCTTCTAAGGTATGTATATTTTCAACCATTCATTCACCATAGAGAATGAATAAAAAATGGATTTTAAGTGTAGCAATCAATTCATGTCCAAACTAGCTTTACACTATTATTTATGATCAATAAATAGCAAAAAGCATGAACAAGGAAGGACATCAACACAATAGAATTCTCTAGCATTAATGAACAACATTTACTAATCTACTCAAGCATGTAAAACACATAGAACAACAAAGTAAATATACTCAAATCTATTAACTATGAGGAGATGAATAATGCAACATGAATGAAACTCAAGAATCCACCCAAAAAGCAATGAATTTCTATTAGAATTTTGGCAGCATGTATTAACAACAACTCAAATCTCTCTTTAAAATGAGAGGATACCTCCTATTTATAGTTTTTAAAAAGTAGAATGAATGGCCAAGATCTAATCTCATTGTGTGGCAAGATTTACTACAAATTAGGGTTTCAGCTACCACTTAATATTTTACAATATAAAATACATTTCTTATCTTTTAGCCTATTTTTTCCTTTAGTACTTGGTACTATAACACTTTTTTCTTCTAGCTAATTTCCCTTGTTGCAGCTACGTAAAGGAACTCATCGTCAATAACTTGATTCCCTCCATTCTTCTTCAAAGTGGCGTGTCCCACAAACTTTCCAATCAACACCTGAAGGTTATTCCATTCCATTATGTTAGATTGGAGCACTTGGAAGGTCAACTCTATGGATCTACTGGTAATTAGCTCCCAATCCTTGTTACTCTTCAACAAATTCTTGATCACTTGCTCTAATTGGGAAAAGGCTCTAGTGAAAAAATCCATAAAATATTTCGTTATTGTATCTCTAGCCCTGTTTTCCATCTTATTATGGAAATATGGCCTTATCTTCTCAGGGTCTAGCTCGGCATTAGGCATGTCATAGTCTATCATAAGCTTTAAGTATTCTTCATAGGCTAACCGATGTTCTTTGACCCAATCTAGGTCGAGCTCCACTTCATGGAGAACCCACTCCAAGACTTCTCTTTTATGATAAAGGCCCAACTTCCATGTATCAACAAGCCAATGGTCATCCTTCACCAAGGCCAACTCCTTTTCCCAAGTTTTCTTGGGCATCTTGAGGATAGCCTCAAGTTTAGAGTACATAATCCTATATAGCTCTGAGAAGTCAGTGCAAAATTTCTCCATACCTTGAAGCTATTTTTGTACCTCCCTAAACTTATTGGTTGTTCTGATAGTGTGGCCAATGCCCATATCTCCATTGTAGAGTACTCACCTGAACCAATCTTTAGTGGCTATTTTCCAATTCTTTCTCCTCTCCAATTTTATGATGTGATCCTTGCAAAGTAGCAGAGGAGTGGTCGACGACGTTGTGGGTAAAGGACCATTGTTGGATGTAAGTGGTAAGGTCTACCATGTATGCCTTCAGCTCATCCTTGGAGGATTGGTCCTTGTTCATTTCATGCACAATAGTGGCAACGGATCCCTCGAGATGGTCCATCTTTTGTTCCCTTGTGACAGTCCCTAGGTCGATGGTGGAGATATTGTAGCTAACTCCCTCTCCCTTATCCATTATAGGAGTAGAAATTTGTAATGTTCTTGATCCCAAGGAATCCATCATGATATGGGATCATATCTTTGGTTTCTTTTCCTTCTTTTCTCCTATTTGAGCTCTTGCTAGAATATCCTGTAGCCTTTCTTTGGGGTCCATGCGGGTGGGACTCTTCTTTTGCAGTTGTTTCTCCAGCCATTCAAGAATTTGAGATCCCTCCTTTGGTGATTCATGATCCCCTTCCTCTCTTTGAATATGTTGGATCTCTCTTTCTTCATGGCTCGAATCTTCCTATTCTATTTTACCTTCTTCCTCTCAATTTGAGTCACAGATGAATATGGCCTTGTCTTCTTGGGACTAATTAGTAACTATATTTTCTTTGGGGCTATCTTCCCCTTTATATTCCTTTTCTTCTTCTTCATGCCTGAGTTCTATGTGGTGTTCTACTTCTTGGTTTTTCTTTGCTTCAACCTCTTCTTTAGATGTATTTTCTTCTTTAGTTTTATCCTTTTTCTTTTCTTCTTCTTCCCCCATGGGAGGCATTTCTTCATCGTGATTAGGGATTTTGTCTTGTTCCTTAGTTGGAGGTTTTGTAGACACCTCCATTTCTTCATATTTCTTCTTCTTTTCTTTGGAGGATTGGCCTTCAATCTCCTCTCCTACATTCTTGAGTTGTTAGGCCAACTCTTCCTTGAGTTCTTGATCAAAGGTTTCCACTATGTATTTTGCATCAAGGTCTTCAACATTTCCCTCTAAGGATCATGAATTTTCCTCTTCATGGGATACCTCATCAATGACCAAGTGTTGATGTTATGGATGCTTATGGTAGTCATCCTTAGATTGTTCATCCATTTCTTTGGTTGCCTCCCTCTCTTGTCTTTCTAGCTCTTCAAAAATTTGAATTTTTGCCTCCGTCTTTGGTGGTTCTATCTAAGGAGGGATAGGGAGACTGGCAACAACTTGAGCTAGAGTAGCCTACACTGTAGGGTTCATCAACACTCCAGAGAGCTCCATAGGCATGTTCTACATATGTTGAGTGAAAGCTTCTAGAAGAGTGAGGGTGGGCATTGTTGTGGAGACTATAGGAATTGCAACATATGGGGACATTAAGGAGGATGAGAGTGGAGAAGTGGTTGTAGAGAAATAATCCCCCACCATGATAGGTGTAGTTGGTGAGGCGAAGGAAAGGTGAACTAAGATTTCCACTATGGGAGAAGAGGAAGCAAGTAATGCTAAATATGTTGGTGGGGGAATAACAACAATAGCAGTGGTGGTAGCAACAAGAGTAGAGGTGGAAGGTGGGGACTTAGGTTGCTCAACCTCTTCTTCCTCTCCTTCATGGAGTGGATCCTCTTAGATCATGGGAATCTTAGAGAATCCACCCAGTTTCTTTACTTTCTTGGAGATCTCTCCCTCTAAGGCCTTCCTTGAATACACCTCATGCTTTGGTTGGCATTCTGATACTTCTTTTCTCTTTTTTGACCTGGTGGTGCGAGGAGATTTTGGAGTCTCTCCAACTAGGGTAGTAACGGTCCCACTATTAGTTTCATTTTTGAGCTCGTATTTGAGCTCACCATAGGTCAAAGTTACTCCATGGAGCTTTAGCTGAGAAATTTTTCCATCAATCCATTTTCTAGTTTTGTGCTCTATTGGTTTGGTTAGAATATCAACGTCATTGACCTTTCCCTCGTTCCAGTCAATCAAGGGGAGGGGAAAGTTGGAAACCACATTGCACCTTGGATCTATAACAATATTTTTGTCCTCCATGATTTGGTTTGGCACCGGGAATAGTTTGACTATTTTAACAAAGTATGTGATCATGTGCACCTCCTTGTCATCTCATGCAAGTTATTACTAATCATCCCTGCCCAGTGAAATTTGGCCATTCCTCTGATGATTTATTCTATGAAATAGAACATCCAGTCCTGCAAGCAGGCCATAGTTGGGATGCCCATGAATCTGCTTAGCAAACTCACCAAATCATGATAATCCTCATAGAAGTCACTCCTAAAGAGTTCTTGAGGCACCTTGTTTGTGCTACCCCTCTTTTCTTTTAGCCAATATTGATTGATTAAGTTTTTGCACTTTAGAGGGTCAACCTTCCATGTGCTTTCTACATATTATTTTGTTATTTCTTCTATGGGATCAAAGGTAGGGATGTGAAATATTTTCCCTATAGATTTGGTAGATAGGTCAACCAACACTCTACCATCACGATCAACTATTCTTTAGGTATTTTCTTGATAGGTTTCTCTATAAGCCATCACTAGATCTAGAGCCACAAGAGTGGGAAGGAAACCGACTACCTTGGCCAGACCACTCTTTCTGATCTTCTTTCATTTTATGTAGTAGGGTTGATGATGACCCTTTGTTTCAATTCATCTATATTGATTTGTCCCAAGTTGGTGTCTGTGACAGTATCCCATTCAGTGGTAACCTTGGAGGTAATCTTTGTTCCATGAAATTTGTACTTCATTTGGTCCTTGTCTTCCTTCCCTCTTGGTGCCTTGTAGTCTTCTTCCCCTTTTCCTTCTCTGCAAACACCCCCAAAGGTCCTACAGCTGATTCCATAAATTTTGCAAGCAAAGGAGCAGTAAGCATATTCATGTGCAAAATAAAGGGAGTTTTAGAGAAATCTTGCAAAACCAATGTTAGATCAAGTATTTTATCATTTAAAGATCATAACATTCATCACATATCATTATTTTCCTTTCGTTTGGGGAAGATATAGTAATGCAGGCCCAAGGATACAAGTTTCCCTAGGCTGGCAACCATTTTGAAGGAAGCTACATGCAAACCAGCGAAGAGGGCACAATGGCCCACATAAATCCAATCACATCAACATTTCCACATTATGATGGGGCCCACCAAGGTGCTAGGC
The DNA here is from genome assembly GCA_007258455.2 of Sequoia sempervirens. Lineage (NCBI taxonomy): Eukaryota > Viridiplantae > Streptophyta > Pinopsida > Cupressales > Cupressaceae > Sequoia > Sequoia sempervirens. The sequence continues at coordinate 356,525,966 of VDFB02000017.1, forward strand.
CATTTGGACATGTGGGTTTGATCGTTCATGAGGTCTTGAAAATGATAACTCAATCATTTTGGCATTGTGGGTCCAAGGGTTACGGAAGTAGGAGGTGTCTCAATTGTTATGAGCTCCGCCATTTGGAATGGTGCCAAGGAGGTAGAATCCTATAGACCGAATCCCGCATCACATGACCTACAGACAAGAAGGGATGCATCATTTCATCCTCAAAGTTCAAGTTGTTCAGTTGGATGTGGTGAAGGAGCCATGGGAAGACATCAGATGGCAGTCGTTTGGAGATGACGGGGATGAGAAGACATCCCACAAATGGCAGTCCACGTTGTCGATCCTGCAAGAGGTATTTTGTATAATTTTTTAGTCTACAATTGGCTGGATTGTAGTAGATGCGTCAGGCTCTGCACGGTGGAAGGAAGGCTCAGCTTGGCAGTTTAGAAATGGCAAAAATAGGATAGCGGTTCATAGGCGACCACCTGAATTGGATTGCCCGCATGCAACTTTACTTAATGATTTGTGATGAGGGCCTAGAGAGAAGTCGACATTGGGGCTCACATAGCAGAAGGATGAAAATCACTGGCCATTTTAAATAGTTGACATATGGTAGCAGCGTCCCACCACGGAGGGTCTGCAACATCAAACTTTGTTATTTTCACTTTCAGGACTCAATAGGAGACAGTCGATGCGGAGTCTGCAAGGCGAATAGATGGGAAGCCAAGGCCGTTCATCATAGAAAAATGAGATGTGAGGCCCACGGATGGAAGTCCACAAAGGTGTTAGGAAACCAAGATCACCTACATGCAAGATGGATACTTGTCACATGCAAAAGATATGAAGAACCAAAGAAGATGTTCTATAAACCTCTCAGTAAAAATGCATTACAAGAATCAATTATTACAAAGTGATCAATCCTTATGAAGAAGATCAAGAAACCCTAAAAGGGAAACCCTAAATGAAACCCTAGTGTGCACACTTAATAATTAATAATTAATTAATTATTAATGTGTCTAAGTTTATCTTAAGTAATAAAGAGGAATAAGTGACTTAATTAATTAATCAATATGATATAATTAATTAAGCATAATAACTTATTACTCTAACACCCCCCCTTAAGATGAACTTAGGAAGAAGCTAAAACACTAGAATAAGATGCATGAAAGCAAAGATGGGTCCCGACAACTAGGCCTGATCAGGTACCCATTTACAAATGCAAGAATGGAGTAGAGAAGGAAAAACCCAGTGGGACAAAACCCCCCTACAATGAGATGACATGCTGCAAAGAAGCATTGGAAGAACTCTGTAGAGTAACATTGGAACCGCAATCCAGCAAGCAAGGAAAGATACCTCTGTCTACAACTAAAACCAAAACTAGAATCATGATAATATGACAGTAGACCTGATGCCACGGAACACTCAAAAACTCCAAACAGGAACAACCCTAGAATCTATGAAGAAGCAAGCAATTATTGAATGATGTATTACTAAAAATGAAGTGCAAAGATGCAAGATGCACCCTCCCAACTACCAAAACATCCAAGTAATCTCCAAACAACCCATCGGGCCAAATTTGGACTAAGTGATCAACCTGGGATAGATATAGAAAAAGTGCATGGACAACAACATAGAGCTCCTTAATACCTTTCCAACGCTGCAAACGAGGCAAAAATCAGACATCGTGGCAAAAAGTTATGAGCTCAGAAGCATAAAAAATACATCTGACTTGAAAGAGAAAGAAATTCAGTACAACAGAAAAATACTATAAAATAAACTACACCAAATGAAAGTGCTCGGAACTAGCTTTCCGGCAATATCTCGTTTGCCCGATTTCGATACCGTATGCCCAAGTTATGACCAAAGGAAAAAAATTGCTTCTTTAGGGCAAACTAGGGTTAGGAGGGGGCATATGAGGGCCGTACGGATGCTGACGTCATGCTGATGTCAGCGGTTCATGAGCATAAAATTGACGGCTGTCTGGCCGTCGCCGCAAAAAATTGTCCCCCCTGCAAAATGAAAAAAATTTGGGCCGCCGATATATACCCTTTTTGCCAGAATATTCTAGCGTTGGTGGTTGGGCGGGTCGGGTCACTGGGCTCCTGGTTCTCCCATAGGACCTGCGTAGAGGAAAGGAGAGCCCGCGGGGGCTAGGCTGGCCGGCGGTGGGCTGAGTGCAGCCAGTGGTGGCGGGTTGGAGGCCGCCGAGTGGCGCGGCGGTGGCACGGCCATTTAGAACTGGAGGCATTTTCCGAACTCCAAGAAACTTCAATTTTTTTAAATTTTTTTTGAATTTCTGCCTCGAACTACATGTTGGGGAGGCCGTACGGCCCCCAAACAAAAAAAATTGCCTCCCAGATCAATTGAACCAAAATGGATGATTTGACAGGCATTTCTAGGGTTTTGGGGCGCTATGACACGATGGTAGCATCTGTTTGAGCCCAGTGTGTCCCAAAAATGGCTACCCCCAGATCTTGCAGAAAAGATGCCTGTGAAAACCTTACACTTGAAACTCATAGAGAGGCCACATCTTCAGATCACGAACAAGAAGCTGCGTCTGGAGCTCTGATACCATGTTAGAAAACCAAGATCACCTGCATGCAAGATGGATACCTGTCACATGCAAAAGATATGAAGAACCAAAAAGATGTTCTCTGTAAACCTCTCAGTAAAAATGCATTAAGAGAATAAATTATTACAAAGTGATCAATCCTTATGAAGGAGATCAAGAAACCCTAAAAGGGAAACCCTAAATGAAACCCTAGTGTGCACACTTAATAATTAATAATTAATTAATTATTAATGTGTCTAAGTTTAGCTTAAGTAATAAAGAGGAATAAGTGACTTAATTAATTAATCAATATGATATAATTAATTAAGTCCACAAAGGGAAGCCTGCAAGGTGCTCACACTTAGGTGTTTTGTTCAGAAAGGTTGAATGGAAATCGGCAGCGCGGGACCCACCCAGGGGGAGGAACTAAGGGCTTCGCCATTTGGGGATGATCATGGAATGGCAGCGAGGCGATGGTAGAGACCTACATGAAGAGTTTAAATGGATGATAGAGGACATAGACAAGGCTTCTGCAGAACATAGATGGTGGGAGCCTAGGGTCAGGTAGCCATTGAAAGATGACGATAGGAAAGGAGCCACCAACATGCAGAAACCTACATTCGTGGACCCATAGAGAAGTATGGGGATCTCTACATGACTTATGATTTTCATTGTTTCAATTAATGATAGAGAGGAAGCGGCATCCACATGAATACATGGGCCTACCAAAGGTGATGGCTATGGTTTGAATTTTGTTGCTTCAAGGGCCAAGGTAATGGGGGTAGAGGTCTTGTAGTCCACAAGGTCCTAACATGTCAATTTTCAAAGAGTTTTTAAATTTCAACACATGGGTTTTGTGCACAATGATCTTTTCTAAATAATTTCAAGGTTTTCTCTTTGCAAAATTTTGACAACTTTGTGAAAATCAATGAAAAACCATGACATAGGCAGCAGTGCAAAACCCACTTGATAGACCCACAAGAATTCGTGAAGAATCTAAGGACTGGGACAATCGAACGACAACGGGATCCAGCAGATGCAGAGGTGGTGGAGGTAGGAGGGATCTAACACATTTTAGAAGGAGTGTCAATGAAAATGACCTATCAGAACTTTCTATTTATAAAATTTTGGCCATTAAATTCCTACAATAAATGCTGGTATGGTGGTAGGAAGAGTTGGTGGGAATAGAATTCGAAATAGTCGGTGGTGGGAAAGATGAAGTCTATGAGGAAGGCGGCATTGAGGTGTTCACTATTTGATCGATCGATGAAAGAGACAACAACGACTGATGCAGACCCCTCACTGTGGGTGGATCCCTTGATTCAGACATTGCGGAAACAAAAATGACAAGACAAAATTCCGCCAAGCATGACCCAGATGGGTGGACCCGTAAAGGGCAAAGGGCGACAGTTTAAAGACTTAAGGAAAACTGCCAAAGGAACTCCACAAAGGAAAAAGACTTGAAAATTTCAAGGGTGGTGAAACTTGGTCGACTCAAGATGATACCTTTAGTATTCTTTGACCACTTATAACTCACAATAAGGGGCACACAAAATGAGGTGAAGGAAAAGGCGACTTTGAAAAGTGAAAAGAGAGGGTCCCTATTTCAACGGGGCATGTGTGCTATAGGTACAACAAATGGAAACTCTGCTGGGGAATGTTCCTAAGCATTCCAAGGATAAGGACTCACTTAGAACCCAAAATTTTTTATTTCCACAAGTGAACTAAGGGACTTGAAGGAGAATGGGATCCTTAACTGAATCAAATCACAAAACATCTCAGAAGTGTGAGCGTATGGTGAGTTCATTTTCTTTCTTTAGAGACAATAACAAATGGCCATTCATTAGGCCAAGAAAGCTACATAAACTATTCAACCTCAAAAGTAACTTGGACATTGCCCCACTGCTAGTCAGGCATCCATAGCCTCGATAGAGTTATCATTGTGACTCCATGAACATTGCTCTACTTCTAACAAGGCATCCATAGCCTAGGTAGAGTTGTTTGCACACCCACATAGTTGCTTGATTTTAACATTTCCTTTTCTTTTCTTTCTTTTCTAACACTTCTTTTAATATTCTTTCTTTTTCTCAACTATGTAAGCATCAAAGCTTATTGTGGGTTTGGAATCACAGAGGTCACTAGAGTAGCCTTAAGATTTTTCACTTGCTAGGTCATCATAATGACCACTGTACAACTCTTTAGAAAAAAATAATGTGTTTTGTGCATATTCTGAGACAAGTGTGATAGGATTCAACTAAGGGTCATGTTCTAGGTCAAGTCAAAGTTTAATTAAGGAGACCACCCCCACATCAGTAATTAGAGACTAGTAGTTGGGAGTGAATATTTATCCAAAGAACATAAAGAGAAAGTAGCAAAAAGAATTGTTCATCAAAATGAACATGGCTACCACACAAGAAACAAAGGAACACCCTCATCAAAATTAGACGACCGGGAGATGAGAAAAATAGAAGCAAAATGATACAATGAAACAACAAAAAAAGGAAACCTAAACTAACCTATATACAAATATTTATAGAGACTTACCTCAATAGACCTCAAGAAAGGAAATAATGCTTGAGGTGCTGCCCATTGATGAGAAACAAGACATCTTCACTAGTTAACATCTTGAGGTGGAAAGCATTATCTCCTAAAATCTTAAAAATTTGAAAGGGGCCAAGCTAGAGCTTGTCAAATTTTTCATGTCCCCCTTTATTTTCATGGGCCTTGTCCCAACATAGGACCAAATCAATAATTCTAAAGGCCTTATCTTGGGCTCATTGATCGAACCATCTCTTGACCATGCCTTAATGTTTGGAAATTTTTTCAATAGCTCAGTCACAGACTTCTTCTAGGTGTTGATAAAATAGAGGGTGGGAATCTTCAGGTGGAATGGGGAATCACCTAGGGAAGCCTTGTGGCATGTACGATCTACCCAAAGGGAAAAACGTAATTGGGTGTGCCAATCTTTGGGGTTCCTACCAAACAAATTTTTGATTATAGTGATCAGGTTTTTGTTTGTGGATTCAACTAGACCATTTCCTTGGGGATAGTAATTGGATCAAAATTTGTGATCGATGCCATAATCAAAGACCCAACTAGTGAATTTGAGTGATGAAAAGGTGGGGCCATTATCACAAATAAGGGTGTATGGGCAACCAAAATGATTCAGAATAAAAATTTAAAGAAAATTAGTAACTACCTCTATAGTACATTGCCTACATGCAATTTCTTTTGTCTATCTAGTGCAATAATTAGAGGCGGTTAGAATGTACTTGTGACCCACAGAGGATGGTGGGATTATAGGACTAATGAAATCAAGACCTTAATGCACAAACGGTCTTACCTCCATGACCGGTTGCAGCAAGACAACAACATTGCATTCTGTAGTTGTGATAATCTGGCACATGTGGCAAGTGCAAACATGGCTATGTGCATCCTTGAAGATGGTTAGCCAATAGTACCTGGCCCCTAAGATTTGATGGGTAGTGGAGGTACCAGATCCATGGCCAGTGCCAAATTTATCATGAAACTCCCTCACTACATGTGTTGCTTCTTCTTTCCCAAGGCATATGAGGTAGATCCCTTCATGATTCCTCTTGTAGAGTATTGACCCTCGTAGCATGTAGCTATTGCTTTTAAGTCAGAGAGCACGCTTTTACACTCCCTACATATGAGATTGGAACTTGTTATTTAGTAGGTAGTAGATGATGTCGTCATACCACTCTCTAGTAGAGACATCTTCAAGTTGATATTGTTGGACTATAAGCTTGGTCTTGCTTCAACCATTGTTTCAGCTATCATTCAGGTGAGGGCTTTCCCCCTTACTAAATTCATGGGCTGAATTTCTATCATATTCCTATAGCAAGGTGACCCATTTTTCTCTTCTTTCACCTAACTCATTCTGCATTAATAACGTCTTCACAATCAAGCCAAACACTATGGCAAACACCTTGTTCCACAAGATGTAGTGTCTAAATTTCTTGACTCCCCTAACTAGAGCATAAAGCTACTTTTCTACATTGTGGTACCTCAGCTTTCCATCTTTTAGTGGGACACTCATGAAGGAAATTGGGTGCTCACTTCCTTCATCATCTTTCTAAGTCAATATGCTAGCACATGAATGGTTTGAAGTGAACAAGTAAATGTAGAAAGGCTTTAGGTAATCAGGACTAACTAACAAAGGTGCATCAACAATTGATTTCTTGATTTCCTCAAAGGCCTACTTCACCTCTCGAGTCCATTCAACTTTAGAATCTTGTTTTAACATGGTGTTGAGTGGCTTAACTATTTTAGCAAAGCTAGTAATGAATTTTCTGACAAAGTTTATCTTTCCAAAGAAAGATTTCAACTCTTTCTTACTGCCTGACAGTTGAATCTTCAATATTGCTTGAATACGCTTGAGGTCTATTGAGATTCCTTTCTTTGAAATAATGTTCTTGAGTAGCTTTCCTTCAGTAACTCCAAAGATGCACTTCTTCGGATTCAGGGAAATTCTAAATTTCTTGCACTTCTAAATTCTTTTGCATAAGTCAGCAACATGATCGCCTCGCTTCTTCAAAAACATTGTGAGATCATCCATGCAAATGATAATACACTTTGTGATTAGATCTTTGAAGGCTATGTCCATCACACACTAGAAAGTGGCACTGGCATTAATAAGTCTAAATGGCATCCTCTTGTATGCAAAGGTTCCCCACTTGGTGCTGAATGTTGTCTTGTACCTATCCTCATATTGCACCATTACCTGATTATACCCAAAGTATCCATCCAAGAAGGACATCATTTGAGATTTGTTGATGATCTGTAACACCTCATCCAATGAAGGCACTAGGTAATTTTCTTTCTCCAAATCTCTATTCAAGTTAAGGAATTCTACACACAATCTGATTTCTCCATTCTTTTTCCTAAATAGGACGAGGTTAGCCACCAATGTGGAGTTCCTCACAAAAAATATAATTCTAGCTGATAGAAACTTTTGTACTTCCTTGTAAATGACCGGCTCCAATAATGCATTGATGGGATGTTGTCACTGTCAAAATGGTCACACGTCTGGTTTAAGAGGAATAGTGTGTGTAATGATCAATGTGTCATATGTATTTAAATCCTCATAGCTCCAAGAAACTACACCATGATACTTATGCAAGGCATCAATAATCCCTTTATGTTCTTCTGGCGTACACACTTTTCCAATGAATACATTTCTAACCTCCTCAGTTGTTCCAAGGTTATGAGTGTCACGCTGATTGTTGATGGAATCCTTCTTTGCCTATTGATCTTGATCTTTTATCTGATCTAAGTCAAATATCTGCTCAAGTTGGACCATACCTATTGGAATAGTATTCATCTTGATATTGATGACCCCTTCTATATCCAATTCAGCCTCTTTGGGCACCACCTCATCAATTATCTGAGTTGCAAACACATATGAGCTAGTGATGAAATACAAGATGTGCTTATCATCATTGAGCACCTAGAAATTGGTGACATTGTCTAGCATAGATGAGGTGGAAGTAAGCCCAATAATGAACCTTTTAAGGCTAGACAATGACAAAGGTTGAAGGGTGTTGGCTGCCTGGGCCAAGGCATCAACGGTGTAATTTTGGGAGCGAGGGATCAGCTAAATATTAAATGCATCTAAGCTCTCTAAAAGATCCCAAACTCTATGCCTATAGTTTTCTAGTCCTCTATCATGACAAGAATATAATTTTCTGACTTGTTTTATTACTAACTCTGAGTAGCCAAAGACTTGCAACATTTTTACCTTCTTCCTTAGGGCCATTAGAAGACCATGAACTAGTGCTTCATTTTCCACTATGTTATTTGTACAATAAAATTGAAGCCTATGAGTAGTGAAATAGGACTTACCCATGGGAATGATGAGCTCAAATCCAACTCCCACTCCTTGCTTGGACTTGGATCCATCAAAATGCAACATCCAAAGCTTGGGAGGCTCTTTAACTTTAGAACTGATCATGCATTCTTTTCTTGATTGTACACTTGCATATGCAATTTCTAGGGTAGGCATCGACTTGAGACTATCGATGTCAGGCTGCTTGGTTTGGGGCTCCTTCTTCGGTGAGACTAGTCCACTAATATGAGCAACTACTATTTGACAAAGAAAAAATTCAAATTCTAAGTGGGCAACATTGTGGACCTCGCACCAACTAGGTAGCAAGATCTCTTGAAAATGCATTCTTGCCCCTAGGCTAAGTTGATCCTACACACACCTTTCCATGAAATCCTAAAATCCATCCAATAGTCCTAAATTTTCATCCCCATTGGACTCCTCATCATCTGACTCAATTAGCATCTCTATGCTTTGGGGCATATAGGCCAAATCAATATGAGGGTTGTATAACACTAAGAGGAATTATTTAGTCATCTCTTCTTCTTGGGGATATGATTCTTCCTGGTATGCCATGGGAGAATAATTACCCAACTCATTTTCAGAAAATAGCAGCTCATTGGTGTTGTTGTACTCTATGATCATAAACTTCATATGGGGCTCCCGATCAATACAGATCTGATGCAGTAGTACTTTCCATGGTAGCCACAGGTGGGAGAAATCATTCATAGCATATCCATTCAATGCTTAGGTGAAGTCTTGTCCCAGTATTATGCCATACATGTCTAGGATATCTGCTACCTAAATATCAATAACTTGTTGCACTCTTGGGTCTGCAATAATCTACACGGGAATTCAGTTAATTTCTCTAACTATGTTCACCTTAGTTTTGTCCTGTTGTGTCACCTTTCTTCTAAAATGAGTGGGGACTATTCCTAATGCCTTACATATGGTGAGGGGCATAACATTGGCTGATGCTCCTGAATCAAGAAAACAGTTGTGAATATTTTCCCAATTATTCTAATAGTTGTGAGAAAAGGTGGCATTTCTAATTTCCCTTGAAACAATCCCATGGGTGCATCTACTTAAGCCACCTGATTTTTATCCTTTTCATTAGTCTTTTCTTTGGCCTGCACCTAACTTGGCTCCTTAGTGGGTTGTTTCCTAGTTTGTTGGTTTGAGGAGATGTCCTTTTTCTTGCCTATGATTTCTTGGATTACAGGCTCATGTTGGGATTCAAAAGAGACTCTTTTGGTGGCTATTTCTTGTGTTGACTTGGAAGATGTAGTCCCATTGATCATTCTAAAGAAATAATTCCTAACTGTGGGGACCTTAAGCAATTCAAAGGAAGACAGAATTATTCTTACCTTCTTAAACTCTTTAGCAACATACTCGCCCATTTGCTCAATTTCGGCCTCAAAGGATTTACCTTGGGAAGGGCCAGTGGATAGATTTTGTACCTGATTTGGTCATCTATTCTTATTGAGGTATTGGGTGGGAACATGGGGGTAACCTGGATTGTTACTAGTGTTTGAATCAGGTGGGGTGTTGAAGTTATTAAGTGGAGTGGAGGTTGTAAAAGGTCCTCCTATTTTCCTACTTCTTAAGTTATAAGGGGTCACTCTTTGATGGAACATTTAGACTTCATCCTCTCATGACTCTTCTTCATCTACTGGACCATTATCTACTAGAGTAAAGAGCTGGGATAAAGTTTCTCCATTACTTACCTCTTTTGATTCTTTGTCCTTTGAGGAAGTCATCTCGTTTTTAGGTGCATTTCTCTCACTTTATGGAAATGGATCTTGATTAACTACGAGCACGAAAGAGTCACGAGTCTCAGATGGGACTATGTCTCAATAACCAGTACTATCAATAGTGTTATGGACCTCTACTTGAAAGATTTTTGTAGCCATCTGGAACTTGAGGCAGTCTAATTTAGAATTCCTATTTGTTTTATGGATCCAACACCATCCGAACAAGGCTTCTTGAGCTAAGTACACTCCACTCATTATTTTTTCTATGTTAGTCAACTATTCTAGGGGGTTGGGAACACCTCCATTATTGGGCCTTGTATTCCATATCCAATTTTTCCTTTGTGAAGGTCTCCTTTCAAAGTTCTAGTTAGAATTTTCTACCCTCTTTCATAATTCTACCTAGATGAGGCACTTGTATCACGGTTATCCCTGTTGTCTCAGTTGAGGTTAGCCTGAATGATGTATTGGGAAGGTTGCAACTAATTATTTTGGTTCCTCAAGTGCGTCATCTCTAGACATTTTTCTAATCATTTCCATCAATTCATTTAGTCGATCCTTCTCTGTATTACACGACTATGGAGCTTGGTTTTGGAGGAAAATTGGTTGCACTATTGGTTGGTTTTGTTGTTCTTGTGGGAATTTGGTCCCTTATAAGTATGCAGGTACTTGAGGTTGTTGAGGGTAGACCTACTGCTATTGTGGCTGCAACTAGTGAGGCACTAGAGGCACCTGATTCAATGGTTGTCTTGGGTGGGGGACCATGGGAAGCTACAAATCTTGGTTCATAATTGATGTCTAATGTGCCAAGGCCTAAATGAGTCCCTAAACTTGCATTGGATGAGCAATTGGACCTAGAGAGGGCAACGGGCTAGAAATATTTTTCCCCAAGTCGATGCTTGCTATCACAGGCTCAGCATAAGCATCCACCAATCGAGTGGTATTGGGTGCATCCTTTTCACTAATGCGATAGTGAGGCTGTCTAGGGAAGCATAATAAACTGGCAAGGTTGCAACATCATTAAGCAAATATGGAGCTTGTAACCTCATGTATGCCCCATGGAACCAATCATTAAAGGAGTTGAATAGTTCATTAACTTCCCTGTGAACAAACATGAATTGCTGGTATAACTTTGAAGGGATGATTGGAATCTTGTACTTTTGCAAGAATTCATTCTTCAAGTGGTCCCAAGTGGTGATAGACCCCATTGGATAGTTGATGTACCAATAGAAGGCTTCTTCCCCTAGGGAATAAGGGAAGAGTTACAAAGCCACATCCTTGTGATTGATTTGCATATCTTTCAATTCTATTTGAAATATTTTAATATGTTCTTCTGCGGTCCTCTATGGATCACGAGGATGAAATTTCATGCAAAATCCTTCTAGGTTCTTTGGCATGTTATGGTAATCATTGAAAGACAACGAAGAAGGATTATTTCCTAGCCAAGCCATGAGGGGAGGCAGAGGTTGTATTTTCTATGAAATAGTAACTTGGGGCTGCACAGGGGCAGCAACAGTTGGAACTACACTTTGGACTTGAAGGGAAAGGATAGGGGTAGTTCCCTGGCTGTGAGAAGTGAATAGTTAGAAGATAGTTTGGGATGACTGAAGAGTGGAAGAGATGGATGTGGGAAAGGAAGGATGAGTGTGGTGTGGAGGGATAGAAGGAGGAGGTGAGGACAAAGGTGAAGTGGATGTAGCAGATGAAGATGATGAAGTGGCTTCCCCTTTCTTAGCTCTCCTAGACTTGGTAGGGGGCTGCAGCTCTTGAAATTCCCCTTTATTTGGTGTGGATCTTAGTACTCTATGGAATATTTCAGGGGAGAACAAACTGATTCGATCTAGCTTAACACAAGAAAGGCCCTCCTTCTAGCACCAGTTTTGTTGATGGGTGTTTTTGCACTTCTGAACACAGGTAATGCATAAGTGCATCACCTCTCTTCAAAGGCAATCTCCTACAAACAAGTTGCAGAAAACTACCCCAAGGTCTCTCAGGTGTCAGGTCATGAAAATGCTTGGAATATCTCAGTTGGTTCATGTGATTTGCTGGTAATCATAGGGTAGCCTTACGTATGTTAAGTTGGAGGGAGTTTGGTTCTTCAAATGGAGCTATTAAGGTATTGGAGTTGATGTGCAATTGTTGGAAGTTCAAAACAATAGTCTAAAACTCCACTCTTATCATTAGATTTCGCTCTACAATGATGCCTAAACTTTGACTAAATTACTATTTCGAATAAAGGCCAAAAGGGAAGGGAAAGGAGGAAGTTCCTAGACCTCAAACTACCAATGAATAGTGATAATGGAGGATGCTATAGTGGACAACCTTCCTAAAACTAAGTTCCACTTAACCAAATAAGCTAACAGACTCATGAAACTAGTGCAATCTTCTAAGGTCTTTATATTTTCAACCATTCATTCACCATAGAGCATGAATAAAAAATGGAATTTAAGTGCAACAATCAGTTCATGTTTAGGCTAGCTTTACACTACTATTTATCATCAATAAACAACAAAAAGCATGAACAAGGGCATCAACATAACAGAATTCTCTAGCATCAATAAACAACATTTACTAATCTAGTAAAGGATGTAAAACACATAGAACAACAAAGTAAATCTACTCAAATCTATTAACTATGAAGAGATGAATCATGAAACATGAATGAAACTCAAGAATCCACCCAAAAAGCAATGAATTTCTTTTAGAATTTCAGCAGCATGTCTTTACAACAACTCAATTCTCTCTTTAAAATCAGAGGAGACCCCCTATTTATAGTTTTCAAAAAGTAGAATGAATGGCCAAGATTCACTACAAATTAGGGTTTCACCTACCCCTTAATATTTTACAATATAGAATACATTTCTTGTCTTTTAGCCTATTTTTTCCTTTACTGCTTGGTACTGTAGCACTTTTGTCTTCTAGCTGATTTCCCTTGATACAACTACATAGTGAGGAGCTCATCATCAATAACTGGATTTACTTCATTCTTCTTCAAAATGGCATACCCCACGAACTTTCCAATCAATGCCAAAAGTTTATTCCATTCCATTATGTTTGATTGGACCACTTGGAAGGTCAACTTTCTAGATCTGTTGGTAATCAGCTCCCAATCCTTGTTACTCTTTGGCGTATTCTTGATCACTTGCTTCAATTGGGTGGAGGCTCTGGCAGAAAAATCCATAAAATCCAACGTTATTGTATCCATGGCCCCATTTTCCATATTCTTATGGAAATATGGCCTTATCTTCTCAAGGTATAGCTCGACGATAGGCATGTCATAGTCCATCATATGCTTTAAGTATTCTTCATAGGTTGTATGATGTTCTTTGACCCAATCTAGGTCGAGCTCCACTTCATGGAGCACTTACTCCGAGAATTCTCTTCTATGATCAAGGCCCAGCTTCCATGTCTCAACAAGCCAGTGGTCATCCTTCGCCAAGGCCAACTCCTTTTCCCAAGTTTTCTCGAGCATCTTGAGGATAGCCTTGAGTTTAGGGTACACAATTCTATCTAGCTCTAGGAAGTTAATACAAAATTTATCCGTACCTTCAAGCTATTTTTTCACCTCCCTAAACTTATTGGTTGTTCTGACGGTGTGGCTAATTCCCATATCTACATTGTAGAGTACTCACCTAAACCAATCTTCAGTGGCCTTTCTCCAATTCTTGCTCCTCTCCAATTTTCTGATGTGATCCTTGGAAAGCAACAGAGGAGTGGTCGATGACGTTGTGGGTAGTTATTCAATAGAGGACCATTGTTGGATGTAAGTGGTAAGGTCTACCATCTATGTCTGTAGCTCCTCCTTGGAGGATTGTTCCTTGTTCATTTGATGCACAATAGTTGTGATGAATCCCTAGAGATGGTCCATCTTTTGTTCCAAGGTGGTTGTCCCCAAGTCGATGGTGGAGTTATTGTAGCTAACTCCCTCTCCCTTATCCATTATAGGAGTAGCAATTTGTACTGTTCTTGATCTTGAGGTGTCCATCATGATATGGGATCATATCTTTGGTTTCTTTCCCTTCTTTGCTACTATTTGAGCTCATGATAGAATAACCTCTAGCCTTTCTTTGGGGTCCATGGGGGTGGGAGTATTCTTCTACAGTTGTTTCTCCAGCCATTCGGGCATTTGAGATCCCTCCTTTGGGGATTCATGATCACCTTCCACTCATTGAATATGTTGGATCTCTCTTTCTTCATGGCCCAAAGCTTCATGTTCTATTTTATCTTCTTCCTCTTCATCTAAGTCACGGATGAATATGGCCTTGTCTTCTTGGAACTTATTAGTAACTATATTTTCTCTAGGCCTATCTTCCCCTTCAGATTCCTTTTATTCTTCTTCATGCCTGAGTTCTATGTGGTGTTCTACTTCTGGGATTTTCTTTGTTTCAAACTCTTCTTTAGGATTATCTTCTTCTTTAGCTTTATCCTCTTTCTTTTCTTCTTCTTACCTTGTGGGAGGCATTTCTTCATCATGATCAGGGCTTTTGTCCTATTCCTTAGTTGGAGGTTCTGTAGATACCTCTATTTCTTCATCAGTCTCCTTTTCTTTGGAGGACTTCCCTTCAATCTCCTATCCAAAATTCTTGAGTTGTTGGGCCAACTCTTCCTTGAGTTCTTGATCAGAGGTTTCCACTATATATTTTGTGTCAGGGTCCTCAACATCTTCCTCTGAGGATTGTGACTTTTCCTCTTCATAGGCTACCTCATCAATGACCAAGTGTTGATGTTTTGGATGCTCATGGTAGTCAACCTAAAATTGGTCATCCATTTCTTTGGTTGCCTCCCTCTCTTGTCTTTATAGATCTTCATAAATTTGCATTGTCACCTCCATCTTGGGTGGTTCTATCTGAGGATGGAAAGGGATATTGACAACTTGAGCTAGAGCAGCCTACACTACACGGTTCATCAACACTCCAGTGAGCTCCATAGGTATGTTCTACATATATCAAGTGAAATATTTTGGAAGAGTGAGGGTGGTAATTGTTGTGGAGGCTACTAGAATTGTACTGGATGGGGACATCAAGCAGGATAAGAGGGGAGAAGTGGTTGCAAAGAAAGAATCCCTCACTATGATAGGTGTAGTTGGCAAGGTGGAGACAAGGTGAATTGAGATTTCCATTGTAGGTGGAGAGGAAGCAGGTAATGCTAGAGATGCTGGTAGGGGAATAACAATAGTAGTAGTGGTAGTAGCAACAAGAGTAGAGGTGGCAAGTGGGGACTTAGGTTGCTTGACCTCTTCTTCCTCTCCTTCGTGGAGTGGATCCTCTTGGATTGTGGGCATCTTAGAGAATCCACCTGATTTCTTTGATTTATTAAAGGTCTCTCCCTCTGAGGCCTTCCTTGAATACACTTTATGATTTGGTTGGCATTCTGATAACTCTTTGCTATTTTTTGACCTGGTGATGGGAGGAGATTTTGGAGTCTCTTCAACTAGGGTAACAGTGGTCCCACTATCATTTTTGTTCTCGAGCTCATCTTCAAGCTCACCATAGGTCAGAGTTACTCCTTGGAGCTTTAGCTAAAAATTTTTCCCATCAATCCATTGTCTAGTTCTATGCTCTATTGGTTTGGTTTGAATATCAAGGTCATTGACCTCTTCCTCATTCTAGGAAATCATGGGGAGGGGAAAGTTGGTAACTGCATCATACCTTGGATCTATAACAATGTTTTCATCCTCCATGATTTGGTCTGACACTGAGAATAATTTGACTATTTTAACAAAGTATGTGGTCATGTGCATATAGTGCCTCATGCACTCCTCGTTGTCATATCTATAGTTAGACTAGAAGTCTTCAATATTGTGCAAGTGGGTATATTCTTTCCCAACCATCTTCTTCAATTTTCCATATGGATCCATCCTTGGCCAAGAAGTGTGAACTCCAAGTTATATTCAATGATCTTCTTTCCAAAATACTCCACACATTGGGATGTGGGAATAGCATACATACCCTTGTTGAAAGTGAGAGGATAGGGGATGCCTAGCCTGTGTTTGTCACTGAGGAGTGTATGTGCATGATGTAACTACTAGAGTTTTCTAGTAGGATCAACCGGTCATTTGGATATCTAGGCAGCTTATATGACCTCTCAGAGAAGCCCTCGGTTTGGATATAGCTAAACTTGGGGAATTGGATAAGAAAGAATCTAAACCAGTGTATGAATGCATGAGCACTATGTGTAACTCTCCTCTCAAATTTTCCTTTGAGGAGTCTGATGATGTGCCTAATAGAGGCATCATTTACTCGGCAGTAGTCCTTCTTAAAGTTCCAGTATTGAAGCTACGGATAACTATCATACACTTTTAACTCTCTTCCTAGAGTTACTCCATGCCACAAAAAACCCTCTATATGGAACTAGGTCAACCAGAAAATAGACCAAGTAAGAAGTCATGTAAAACTACGAGGTCTTCTTGACCGCTACAAACTGCTCATGCAAGTTATTGTTGATCATCCTTGTCCAGTGAAATTTGGCCGTTCCTTTGATGATTTCTTCTATGAAGTAGAAAATCTAGTCCTGGAAGTAGCTCGCAGTTGGGATGCCCATGAATCTACTTAGCAAAGTCACCATATCATGATAATCCTCATAGAAGTCACTCCTGAAGAGTTCTTGGGGCACCTTGTTTGCACTACCCCTCTTTTCTTTTAGCCAGTATTGATTGATTAACTTTTTTCACTTTAGAGGGTTGGCCTTTCATGTGCTTTCTACATTTTCTTTTGTTGTTTCTTCCATGGGATCAAAGGTAGGGATGTGAAAGGTTTTCCCTATACATTTGGTAGATAGGTCAACCAACACTCTACCATCGCAATTAACTATTATTTGGATATTTTATTGATAGGCTTCTCTACAAGCCATCACTAGCTCTAGAGCCACAACAGTGGATGGGAGACCAGCTACCTTGGCTAGGCCACTCTTTCTAATATTCTTTGCATTTTCTATAGTAGGGTTGGTGATGACCCTCTATTTGAATTCATCTATATCAATTTGTCCCAAGTTGGTCTATGTGATAGTATCCCATTCAGTGTTAACCTTGGAGGTAAATCTCTATTCCATGGAATTTTTACTTCATCTGGTCCTTGTCTTCCTTCCCTCTTGGTGCCTTGGTGGTATTATTTCCCTTTTCCTTCTCTGTGGATGCCCTTGAAGGTCTTGCAACTGATTCCATAAATCCTACAAGCAAAGGACTAGTAAGCATATTCACATTCAAAATAAAGGGAGTTCTAGCGAAATCTTGCAAAACCAATGTTAGATCAAGTAGTTCATCATTTAAACATCATAACATTCATCAAAAAACATCATTTTCCTTTCGTTCGGGGAAGATATAGAAATGCAGGCCCGAGAATGTAGGTTTCCCTGGGCTAGCAGCTGTTTTGAAGGAAGCTACAAGAAAACCAGTGAAGAGGGAACAACGACCCACATAGAGCCACCCAAATCAACATTTCCGCATTATGATGGGACCCACCAAGGTGTTAGACCATTTGAATATGTGGGTTTGATCATTTGTGAGGTCTTGAAAATGATGGCTCAATCATTTTGGCATGCAGGTCCAAGGGTTGCGGAAGCAGGAGGTGTCTCATCCATTATGAGCTTTGTCATTTGGATCAGCGCCAGGGAGGAAAAATCCTGTAAACAGAATCCCGTAACACAAGACCCATAGACAGGAAGGGTTGCATCAATTCATCTTCAAAGTTCAAGTCATTCAACTGGATGTAGGCAAGGACCTATGGGAGGACGTTAGGTGGCAGTCATTTGGTGATGGTGGGGACGAGATGGCAGCCTGTAGACAACGGTCCACACCATCAAGCCTGCAAGTGGCATTGGAGTAAGTTCTTAGTCTATAGTTGGCTTGATGGCAGCAAATGGGTTGGAATCTGCATACCGGAAGGTAGGATTGACTTGGAAATTTAGAAATGGAGAAAATAGGACAATAACTTGTAGGCAACCACTTGCATTGGATTACCCACATGCAACTTTACTTAATGATTTGCAATGAGGTCCTAGAGAGAAGTTAGCATCGGGGCCCGCACAATAGAAGGAAAAAAATCATTGGCCATTTTAAACCACATATATACAACAATGACGTCCTGTGATGGATGGTTTGCAACATCAAATTTGGTTATTTTCACTTTTAGGGCTCAAATGGAGACGGTAAATGCGGAGTCTGCAAAGCAGACATATAAGAATCTAAGGCCATTCATCATAGTGAAATGAGATGTACAACCCACAAGCAGAATTTTGTAAAGGGCTCACACTTAGGTGTTTTGTTCAGAAAGGTTGAGTGGAAATTGGTGGCACGGGACCCGCCTAGTGGGAGGAACTAAGGGCTTCACCATTTGGGGATGACTATGGAATGATGATGAAGCGACGGTGGAAACCTGCATGAAGAGTTTAAAAGAACGATAGAGGTGACGAATGAGGCTTTTGTGGAACTTGGATAGTAGGAGGCTAGGGTCAAATAGCCATTGAAAGACAGTGATAGGAAAGGAGCCACCCACATATAGAAACCTGCATTTGTGGACCCATAGAAGTATGGGGATCCCTGCTTGACTTATGATTTTCATTGTTGTAGTCGATGACGACAAAGAAGCAACACCCACCCACATAGACGGGCCCACCAAAGGTGATGACTATGATTTGAAGTTTGTTGCTTGAAGGGCCAAGGTGATGGCGACAGAGGTCTTACAGTCTGCAAGGTCCTAATGTGTCAATTTTTGAAGAGTTTTTAAATTTTAACATATGGGTTTTTTGCACAATGAGGTTTTTTTATCTAATTTCAATTTTTTTCTCTTCAAAATTTGACAACTTTGCAAAAATCAACAAAAAACCATGACATAGGTGGTGGTGGAAAGTGTACCTAACAGACCCACAATAATTAGTGAAGAAGCTGAGGACTAGGATGATCGAATGACAGTGAAATCCAATGGATGCGCTGGCGGAAAAGGCAAGAGGGATCTAACATGTTTTAGAAGGAATGTCGGTGAAAATGACCCATTAGAACTTGCTATTTATAGACTTTCAACAATTAAATGCCTACAATAAATGCTAGTATGGCAGTAGGTGGAGTTGGTGGGTGTAGAATTCGAAACAGTCAGCGGTGGGAATGGCGGAGTCCACGAGGCGGGTGACACTGAGGTGTTTGTCGTTTGATTGGTCAGTGAAAGAGATAACAATGAATAATGAGGGCCCTGCACTGTAAGTGGATCCCTTGATTTGGATGCTGTGGAAATGACATTGACAAGACAAAATTTCATCAAGGGTGACCCGCATGGGAAGACCTGCAAAGGGTGAAGGATAACAATTTAAAGACTTCAGGAAAGCTGCCAAAGGAACTCCGCAGATGCAGAAGACTTGAAAATTTCAAGGATGGTGAAACTTGGTTGACTCAAGATGATACTGGGTAAGTGCAAGAAGTTGAGTCTACTTCTAATTGAAGTGTCATTTTTCAGCTTTAAAATAGGTACCCATTCATTTCTTAGAATAGGTACCAATTTTAAAGTGGGTACTCATTCCAAAAGGTTTGAAAATCATAATCCATGTTTCTCATTTGGATTTAGGCTTAGAAAATGTATGTTAACCTAAACCTTAGCCTTAGACCTACACATACAAGGTCATGACAATATCAAGAGAAAAAGTTGACTATGTTAATATGGTGATGGGTTTTTTTTTAGAATTATTTTATGAAATTAAAACCCATTTTAGATGAGATTGTCTAGATTCTAAATATGTAATTTTTTTCTAATTCCATTATTTTTTCTATTTTTCATATAATTTTTGATGAAACTGGTCCATAACCTTGAAATATCAGGTTTTTTTATTATTTTAATAAATTTTTATTAAAATAATTTTTTGAAAAACAAATTGTACGTGAACAATATTTAGAAAATTCTTTTCAATTTTTAAAAAAGGAAATATCAAAAAATGATAAGTTTCGGTCATCTTATGCATGACATACACATGGGATTTTCGTAGTAGCAATTATGGCCAATAAAAAATTAACAAAAAAAATATATTAAAAAAAAATCATGAACATTCTTCAATGTGTTAGAGAAATTTCCCAAAAGGATTCAGAAAAATATAATTATTTAGGTTAAAATATGGATGACGTACACGTGCATGGTATGGTAAAAACAAAGTGACTTTTAAATAGTGGTTTTTAGACATACCTATTGAAAATTAATTTGTGTCATCTGGGTATTAAAATAAATTACATATTTGGAAACTAGACTTTGAGTACTACATTTCATATTACTAATATTTTTTAAGATTCACTCTTTAAGTGCTTCAAATTTTTAGGTCAATTTTGACAAATTTTGAAAATCAGGGAAAGCACTTCCACTTTTTGGCCAAAAGGTGGACTCAACTTCTTACACACCTTACCTTTAGGACTCTTTTACCACTTGGAACTCAAAATAAGGGGCACACAAAATGAGGTGAAGGCTAAAGTGACCTGGCAAAGTGAAAAAAAGAGTTTTTTTCATTTCGAATGGGGCATTTGTGCTATAGGCACAATAGGTTCGACATTGAGCTAGACACACATGCATACTATGGGGAAATGATTGAATCCATCAGTTGCAAAATTAAAAATTTAAGAGTAATATCTAGGTCTTTAAGAGAAAACCACACTGTGGCACTTTCTGACCTGAAAATAGTAAAATTAAAGGGCATATCCAATGGTGAAAACCTCTCTGAGGCACCAAAGGATGAGGGAGAGAAGTACAACCCAGTCAACCTAGGAATCACTTTTGACCGAGGAACAAGAACTTCTAGTTACATTTATGAGAGAAAGAAAGGTAAAATTTGCATGGACCTATGCTGACATGCTTGGTCTTGATCCTGAGGTTGTGGTTCACCATCTAGCTATCTATCCAAAGGAAAAACTAGTAAGACAAAAGCTGAGAAAGATGCATCTATAAATAGCATTGCTAGTCAAACTTGAAATACAAAAACTCCTTGATGTTGGCTTCATACGACCAATTGATTATCCAATGTGGGTCTCAAACCTTGTACCTATTTCTAAACCCATTGGGGGAATATGTATCTAAACAGTCTTTAGAGACCTAAAAAAAGCATGTCCCAAGGATGATTTCCCTCTCCCAAATATAGAAATAATTGTGGATATGACAGTAGGGCATGAAATGCTATCATTAATGGATAGGTTCTGAGGGTACAATCAAATTATGATAGCTAAGGATGATCGACACAAGACAACTTTCACTTGTCCATGGGGAACTTACTACTAGAACATGATTCCATTTGGCGTAAAGAATGTCGAGGCTACATATCAAAGAGCTATGATGCTAATATTCCATGACATGATTCACAAAATTGTGGAAGACTATGTGGATGACATATTAGCTAAATCAAGAAAGCATCAAGAGCACATAGCAACACTGAGCTCCATCTTTGATAGGCTAGAAGAATACAAGGTTAGGCTCAATCCTAAGAAGTGTGTCTTCAATGTACAATTAGGGAAACACCTAGGGTATATTGTATCTATTAGGGGAATCAAGATAGACCCTGCCAAAGTAAAATAAATTCTTGAGATGGAAGCACCAAGAACATTGAAGTAGTTAAGGGGTTTGCAGGGAAGACTCCAATCCATTCGTCATGTTGGATCTCAAAAATGCAAGTTACAAATCCTAAGAGGATGTCAGGCTCTATGATCAGACTTGCAACATTTTTGAATCAATGAATGGAGTTAACCTAAATGGTTGATGACTCCCTACACTTTAGGCTCTGCTAAACCTAGGTGGGTAGACCTTGATAGTTGTAGTAGATTGTATGACTTGATTGAATTTTATGAATCTATCCACAATGGAATTGAATGTGGGATAGATGATGGCTCATAACTACTACTCCTAGTGTGATATTTGAAAATTATAATATGAAAATGGATAAGTAATGTATGAAAGAAGTGGACCAGTGCTTTATTGGGTAAGCAAAGTCAATGAAACTCTATGACAAGTGGCTAGTATTGGTTATAACTCTGATTGCTTGGCACTTAGGTTTGTTTATACCTTGTATAAGCATGCAAGAATGTGACTGACTGAATTTTATTATCGATCCAATTGATCCTACCAGGTTACTGAGATTTATTAAAAGGATTTTAATCTTTCCTTGAAGGAACCAATTAAAAGAATCACACAATGACAACAAGTATCTATTGACAAATGAAGTTTATCCTCAATTTGAATAACGAGGTAACATTATGTGGAGACAGTATGATAATCTTATCAATTACCTAACTCTTCTTACTGATCCAAATGTTACTCCCAAGTTACTATAATCAATTAAAAGGATTTTAATTCTTTGATAGAAATGAATTAAGTTGTCTACACAATAACAACAAATGTGTCTTGATGAAATTGAAATATCAACTTGGATACACAATTTCAAATAATAGAGAAGTAGCAATGTGTAGATAGCTAGATAATTTTTTTATATCAACAAACAATAGACACCAGTATTGAGCCACATAGAATTAAAGATCTTCCATTGATTTCAGCAAAAAAATCATGCATTCATCAAGGCCCATACAATAAAATCTATATGATAAACATTCTGAAAAGTATTTCTTGTATATCCCCTATTCTCTCTCTATTTTCTCTTACTATCTAATCATTGTATGTCCAACTTATATATCAATATTTTGAAGAGGACACACCTCTTCATAAATGTCTTTTGGAGTTAACAAAAATTAAACATAAAAAACTAAGCTCTAGTGAGCCATTAATGAACTCGTCTCATGTGATCTAAATAATCTTGACAAAAATTTGTATCAACATCTTTTGAAGCATTCCTTGCAGCTATCTCCATGATCACCATTTTCTCCAAATGATCACACACCTCATCCAGTGTTGATTCCTTGTTCTTGGCTACTTCGAAGGCTCCATGCAATATCAACTTGCATTCTCTCATCCATTCATTTTGGTCTTTAAATTCTCCATTATCTTTGAATAATGCAGGCACCCCTTCCTTTGCAGCATCAATGAACTCCTTTGCATCTGCTTGAAGCTCATTATAATAATCCTTGTGTTTCCCCATAATATCTTCAGCAACTATGATGGCCCAACTGTTAGAAGTACTTTTCTTTTGTATTTCCCAGATCTTCTCCTAAATTTGGTCATTTATTCTCTTATGTTCTTGAATTGTAATATAACTCTTAGAATGGGTCACCTAGAACTTGTTCATCCAAACCATCAAGTTGGTATGCCTTTTTTGGAATATTGTAGAGAGTGCATCAAATCTGGCTTTACTCATTTGAACATGTACATTTGATTCTTCACTCTTATCCTTCAATTGGGAACCTTCTCCTTGAGTTATCAAGCAATCTAGTAGATCCCTTGAGTGTAACTTTGACCATGTCTTTCAGAGAATCATTTTCTTTGAGCATCTTTTCATTGTTCATTTTGTACATGTCTCTTTTCTTAATCAATATTTGAATTTGTGCTTTATTTAATTTGGCTACATTAATGCCAATGTTAGCTATGGCCATAGGATCAACTTCTCCCACTTTCAATGTCATCACATGGCCAAATGCCTTCTCAGTGTTAATGATCACAAATTTCTTGTGTGGGGGATACAAAGCCCAAATCTTGAGAGAGTTCTCATCAAGATTATATCTTGATCCAGTGTATACTTTTGTAACCCCTTCCAGATAGAGCTTATGTGTAGCACCATTATTATGCAAAAAACTATAAAAAAAAAGAGAAAAATTCAAATCTAAACCAGGGAAGATCATTACACCAGATTCCTCAAACAATTTCCTTCCTCTCTGGAGTCATATTCTTCATCTCATTCTCCACATCTAATTTCAAAGTGTTAAAACATTGAGCTTCATTGCTAGGTATGATATCTGTGAAAAATTCCCTTCTCGCATTCCCTTTTTTCTTGTACAAGAATGATCTAAATTCATGAGATTTTATAAATTCATCATAAATAAAGGATTTATAGGCTAACTACCTTGTATTTGTATGAAATCCTTCTTCAAATTCTTGTTCTTTATTGGGAGGTTGATACTCCTCAATTCTGAGTTTAGAAATTTTATCAATTTGACCTTAGGGTTCTCCTTCATCAAAATATTCCTCACTAGAGGATAAAATCTCTACTTCTTGTATTTCTTTTATCCTCTATTCCATCTTCCTGTTATACTCATCAATGGATAATTTAGCTTCCCTCTCTTCCATGTTCCTGATTATATCATCATGTGGATAAGGTATATGAACATATCCACCCAAGTTTGTTTTCTTTCTAGAAAAATCAATATAACTCTCAAGATCAAATATTTTTCTTAGTGCATCCTTCTTCATATTAAAATGTGATGACTTATCTAAAATAAGAACATACCCTTCCTTTGACAACACAGTAAAGTCCCCAAAACATAATGTACTTGGCATGAATGATTGTTTCTCATAGGAACTCAAGTTCATAACATTTGAATAATCCATTTGTCTAACAATCCCAAAATATGCAATCCTATTTGGCATGGTTTTTGGTAAAAGGAAAGGTGTATCCTTAAAACCATATGCGCTAATCATGGCGGCATCAACATAACAATACCAATTGCCCTAATTATGACCAATAGTTGTAGCACCATTGAAATCTTTCGGTCTTAGAATTTTTTTAATCTCATCAGTCAAAGAACAATCACAAGGATGGTTAAAAAACCTATACAGTATCTTGAAAAAATATCCTTCAAAATAAACATAGCTGGAGTTGATAAACCTGCTCTCCCAAATAGTAGTCTATAATTTAACTGGGAGTGATTGATCCTCCTTATCAAATTGTGTAATTCTTAGCTCCTCTAGCCACATTCCCAACTCCTGACCATAGTACAATATTATATGCATTAGAGTGGAATAATGTTTGAAATTCAATGTGGGAGATACATTTTTTATGGTCATTAGCCCTGAGTAAATCCCTTTCAAAATGTGTGAGGCATAATCGAAAGGTCTTGCATTGTGGCACTAAATATCTACAACAATCACCATTGGCCCTATTGACATGAATTCAGAGGCTTCAATCCCCAATACTTGACACATTGAGAAATATGTGTTTTTTAGGTAGGTTTTGAAAAAATAAACATGAGAAGGAGGCCCATCATCGTCTTCAAGTGGAAAAAGGTCTCCATCCTTCCCAGGTCTGTGTAATGGAAATCTTCATCCTTTATAAGTTGTATCCATTTTGCAATACTAATTACCAAATCCTCATGTACAATCGGCTCATCACATGTGTCATTTAGGTTAAAAACTTCACAAAGTGCAGTCTCAGACACATGTATGAAGGGTTCACCTTGCAAGTTCCAGATAGCTCTTTAAGTTTTGGGTTGTAATGCTTAGCCAGAAGTTTCACAAGTTCCACACTCACAAACACATTTGGAACAACCAGTTTTCCTAAATTGAAATTCCAAGGATTGCACACTAGTTCAAACCTATTTCTTTGACAATAGTGGAACATGAACACATATTCTCTAACGAGGGTCCACACATCTCCTATATGTCTGCATTTTTCTTGAAAATATTCTACATCGGCCCTTAATTGTGTAGAACTTCTATCCTTTGGCCCTGAACTAGGCAATTGATCAATAAGGTCTTGGTTTAACTTTCGTTCTTTTGTTTTGGATTCCACCCCTGCTTCAATTTTCTATTTTTTACTTTTGGTTTGACTAGTCTCACCCTATTGCTTCCTACTCTTTGTTTTTGCAGAACTTCAACTTTCCATTTTAATATTCTAAGGTGACAGAACTGAATTATAATTTCAATTAAAAAGAACTTTGTAAGCTTACTTGTGAATCTCTATGGTGCAGGAGCACCCAAGCACTTCAAGAAACATTTCAAGAGCCAGGAGGATGCAGGGGTCATGAAGAATTTTCAAGCATCTCAGAGCATCAACTATGACATATTGAAGCCTATAATGTCATTTGGCATGGATAAAAATATTGAAGGAGTCAAAAGTCCTAAGGGTCCTGATAAGGACCCTAGGACCAAAATGCTTTGTAAAGGGAACAATAATCTGCTAGGAGGTTAGATAGGAGTATAATGTTTTAATTGAGTCAAATAAGTTTGAATAATGAAATGTAATAAGTTTTAGAAGGCTTTAGTTTATAGGAGTTAATAAATTTCAAGTTGGAGTATTCAAATTTTTGAAATCCACCTTTGGGCGGGAAAGTGACTTTTAGGAGTTTTAGCAACTTTAATGTAATCAAACCAATCACAATCAGTTGGGACAGTTGGGGGATGAGTCTATAAGGTTAGGGAAGGAATTTTTATGGAGGGTTGGTTGCTGGTATGGATTTTGTACAGACTTCTACAGGAAGAAGCAAGAAAACAACAATTTCTTGCATTTTCTTGTGTTTTTTTTATGAATATCTGATTGTTATTGATGAAATGAACCATGGAATGATTTAGAGACTTGTATCTACATGTATTTAATCTTTTTCTTGTCTTGATACATGTTTATAATCAGTTCTTTGTTTTATATTGCTGTCTGTCCTAAAAAAAACACAGATTTTTCAATAGTTTTTGGTGGTTTTCATGGGTGTTTGATCCATTTCATGAAGGAACACTGCTGTAACCTATGAAATGGATCTGTTCTAACATGTATAATACATATATAACAAGATGACATGCATGTAAGGAAGAATACTTGGGTGTACATCGTGTTTTTACAATGCAAAGTGCATGAAAGTGGAGGCTAAGGTGTAGCAACAGGAGATCTACCTGAATGAGGGGTATATTTTTGAGTTGAAGGTGTTTATGTATGTTGAGTTATTGGTGAAAAGACCAAGAAAAGCTTCTAAAAGTGTTGGGAAATCTAATTTTCAAGAGGCCCTAGTTTTGGAGCAATTTAGTGAGTGTTTTGTGTTTGAGGGTGTCAAGGCTGTCATAGGCACCTAAAAAATTGAAAATCCTTGGTTTGGGAACATTTTAAGGTATTGTTGAAATTCTTATGATCTGGAGCTGAGTTTGGAATAGGGTTGCTTTGAAAAAGAGGGCTAATTTGGCCTAGTTTTTGTGGAAACAATAGGATTTGGGAAGTCTGATCCAAAAAAAGGTGCCATCAAGGTCTGGGTATGTTGTGTAGGGTCATAAACCACATCTAAAACAATCATTATTTTGGTAAGTCCTTTGGGGAAGTTGTGAGTAAAGTTAAAAAAACCACCGCAGGAGGCCTAGTTAGGCTGGAAGCCTAGTCAAGGTGCAAAAAGTGAGTTTGTGTTTAAGTCAGAGGTTTGGGGCTTGAAACCATTCAAGAAAAGTTTTTTTGAGTCTTTTAAAGCTTCCCAAGGGTTTGGGTCCATAAGTGAATGTTTAAAGTCATAAGTGAAACTTTGAGGCTTATCTCCTGTAGGGTGCCTAGAAGAGGTTTGAGAGTGCTTCATTGAAATCCTTGTAATATTTGTGTGTTTTTTCCTAAATTCCCATTCCCTCTACATCAGAGTGGTATTAGAGTAGTGAGTAGGTCCTTTAGGGATTGAAGAATCAACAATGGCACCTAAAAATCAATTGGCAAGAGAGTTGGAAGAGTTAAGGGAAACCTTGGAAAGGGAAAGAAGGGAAAGAAGAGAACAAGAAGCAGCAAGAGAGCAGGCCAGAGCAAGGGAAGAAAGACAATGGAGAAGGGAGAGAGAGACTATGCAAGCAAGGATAAACAACCTTGAGAGAAGTAGAAGGAGAGAAGAACAAGAAAACCAAGAAGATAATGATGAAGAAGAAGAATATGTGAGGGTAAATCAAGAACAACAAGCAGATGAGATAGAGGACCCTGAGGAAAGGAGGTTACTAAGATTGTTGAAAGCAGTGCAAGGTCATGGAGGAAAGAATCACATAGATTTTCCTATCTGTCAAGGGAAGATGGATAGTGAGGAGGTGTTAGGATGGCTTGATGCCTTAGAGAACTATTTTGAGTTTGAAGAGATGGATGAAGAGAGGAAGGTTAGGTTTTCCAAAACCAAGTTGAGAGGCACATCACTAACTTGGTGGACTAGTTTTCAGAATGATAGGATGGCTAGAGGATTGGCAAAAGTTTGTACATGGGCTAGAATGAAGAGTTTGGTCAAGGAAAAATTCCTACAATCTGATTACACAATTCATGTGAAGAGGATGAGGCAGAATTTAAAGAAAAAGGACTTGGATGTTATGTCCTATACTGAGCAATTTCACAAGCTTAGTATCAGAGGAGGTTATAAAGAAGAAGATGAGAAAGTAGCTAGGTATATCAATGGCCTGAGGTATAATCTACAAGATGAGATTGGTTTGCAATTGCCAAGGACATTAGGAGAATGTTTTCAGTTGGCCATTAGAGAAAAAGAAAAGGTGAAAAGGAAGCAAGAAAGGTCAAACAATGGTGGAAGAGGAGGTAGTTCAAGCAGAGACAGAGGTAATAGAGAACAATGACAAGGAAACAATGACAAGAGCAGCAATGAAAAAGACAAAGAGGTGTTTTCTGGTCAAAGAGGAGGATACACTCCTAGAGGAGGAGGCAAATTTGGACAAGGTAGAGGCCCATTAACAGGTAGGTGTTTCAATTGCAATGAACCAAGGAATCCTTCCTTCAAGTGTCCTAAATGGGAACAAGCTAATAAGGGCAAAGAAAGGAGAGCTAAGTTGGTACAAGAAGAAGAAGATAAAAAGGAGGAATCAAAAACATTTATGGTAGACCCTGTGACTGATGGTGAGATCCTTATGGTCAAGCAAGGAGAAAGACTTCATCAAGAGCCAAAGGTAACTATTTTCAAGACAAATTGTTTGAGCCATGGTAAAATATGTAGATTACTCATAGATTCAGGGTCACATAGCAATTTAGTTTCAACTGATATGGTAGCCAAGTTGGTAATTGACACATTTGATCATCCTACTCCCTACAAGGCCACTTGGGTAACTCAAATGCAACATGTAGAGATTTGTAAGAGGGATTTTGTGGATTTTTCAATTGGATCGTATCAGGATAGGGTGCTTAATGATGTCATTCCAATGACTTGTGGTCATATCATCTTAGGGAGACCATGGCAGTATGCTAGAAGGACATTGCATGATGGATTCCATAATACATATTTGGTGCATAAAGGAGATATTAGATATAAGTTGGTTCCTTTGCCTTTGGAGTAATATAATGAAAGTTTTGTGGTCTATTTTGAGAAGGATTTGTAGGTGAAAGTGTAGTGTAAGACAAAGGAAGACACTGTTTGGTTGAAAAGTAGCAAGTTGCAGCAGGGTTGTGAAGGATACAGTCCAAAAAATCAGAACCTATGGGACTTGGAAAGTATTAAGGTTGGAGGAATTGAATTCCCTATAGTTGAGGGTGATAGAGGTGGTGTTCTTTCACAAAGAAATTAGGGGAGTAAGGGCAGAAATAGGGCTCAAGGACAAACTGAGTTCAAGTAGCAAAAAGGACAAAAAAAACATAGTTTTGACACTAACATGTTGAGTAATATGAATGTAGGTTGGCAGAAAAGGAAGAAGGTAACTTTAGGTGATTTCTTGGTTTGTGATCAGAAGGTGCAAACATCCAGGAACATGGAGTATTGTGGTGGAAACAAATTGGACACTTCTTGGGGCAAGAAATCTTTCTTTCTTGGGGAGAATGGTGCAGGAGCACCCAAGCACTTCAAGAAACATTTCAAGAGCCAGGAGGATGTAGGGGTCATGAAAAATTTTCAAGCATCTCAGAGCATCAACTATGACATATTGAAGCGTATAATGGCATTTGGCATGGATAAAAATATTGAAGGAGTCAAAAGTCCTAAGGGTCCTGATAAGGACCCTAGGACCAAAATGCTTTGTAAAGGGAACAATAATGTTCTAGGAGGTTAGATAGGAGTATAATGTTTTAATTGAGTCAAATAAGTTTGAATAATGAAATGTAATAATTTTTATAAGGCTTTAGTTTATAGAAGTTAATAAATTTCAAGTTGGAGTATTCAAATTTTTGAAATCCACCTTTGGGCGAGAAAGTGACTTTTAGGAGTTTTAGCAACTTTAATGTAATCAAACCAATCCCAATCAGTTGGGACAGTTGGGGGATGAGTCTATAAGGTTAGGGAAGGAATTTTTATGGAGAGTTGGTTGCTGGTACAAATTTTGTATGGACTTCTATAGGAAGAAGCAAAAAAACAACAATTTCTTGCATTTTCTTGTGTTTTTTTATGAATATTTGATTGTTATTGATGAAATGAACCATGGAATGATTTAGAGACTTGTATCTACATATTTTTAAGCCTTTTATTGTCCTAATACATGTTTATAATCAGTTCTTTGTATTATATTGCTGACTGTCCTAAAAAAAACATAGTTTTTTCAGTAGTTTTTGGTGGTTTTCATGGGTGTTTGATCCATTTCATGAAGGAACGCTGCTGTAACCTATGAAATTGATCTTTTCTAACATGTATAATACAAATATAACAATATGGCATGCAGGTAAGGAAGAATACTTGGGTGTACACCGTGTTTTTACAATGCAAAGTGCTTGAAAGTGGGTGCTAAGGTGTAGTAGCAGGAGATCCACCTGAATGAGGGGTATATTTTTGAGTTGAAGGTGTTTATTTATGTTGAGTTATTGGTGAAAAGTCCAAGAAAAGGTTCTGGAAGTGTTGGGAAAGCTAATTTTCAAGAGGCCCTAGTTTTGGAGCAATTTAGTGAGTGTTTTGTGTTTGAGGGTGTCCAGGCTGCCATAGGCGCCTAAAAACTTGAAAATCCTTGGTTTGGGAAAAGTTTAAGGTATTTTTGAAAGTATTATGATCTGGAGTTGAGTTTGGAATAGGGTTTCTTTGAAAGAGAGGGCTAATTTGGCCTAGTTTTTGTGGAAACAACAGAATTTGGGAAGTCTGATCCAAAACAAGTGCCATCAAGGTCTAGGTATGTTGTGTAGGGTCATAAACCACATCTAAAACAATCATTAGTTTTGTAAGTCCTTTGGGGAAGTTGTGAGTAAAGTTAAGAAAACCATCGCAGGAGGCCTAGTTAGGCTGGAAGCCTAGTCAAGGTGCAAAAGGCGAGTTTGTGTTTAAGTCATAGGTTTGAGGCTTGAAACCACTCAAGAAAAGTTTTTTTGAGTCTTTTAAAAGCTTCCCAAGGGTTTGGGTCCATAAGTGAAGGTTTAAAGTCATAAGTGAAACTTTGAGGCTTATCTCCTGTAGGGTGCCTGGAAGAGGTTTGAGAGTGCTTCATTGAAATCCTTGTAATCTTTGTGTGTTTTGCCTAAAGTCCCATTCCCTCTGCATCACTCTAGTTGCACTGAATTTTTTGGGTTTTGTCCAACCTCACATCCTTCCAACTACAAATTTTAGAAATTTTTTTTGTTCATTCTTCTTTTAATCAGGGAATATTAACATAATGTTCATTCATGCGGCCATTAATGTCCATTTCTAAGAACGAATGCAACAAGTTTTTTGAATTTCACGGTGTTAGAATTGAGGATCCTAATGTCTTTTCGATGTGGACTATCCCTTTGATTTATCATTCTTGGTCGAGAAGACTGCATAACTCTCCTACCGTTGCTATATAACTCGCCTTTCTCTTACTTTTCATATTACTTCAAGGAGAAAATTGTGAAGTTTTCCCAATGTCAAAGTAGTATGGACCACTAGAAGTCTTTTCAATCATCACCCGGTGTCACTTTGATGAATAGTGATCCTTTTTTATTACCATCAGCTTGACAAGAACCATCACTGCGAGAATAGAATGTTGTTCCAATGTCTTTAGTATCCCCAATATGTTTCTTCCATTGCTTCATTCATTTGGATGAGTTGGAAATACTTTCCCTGAAAGTTCCTTCATCGGTGTAACCCATAAGGTCGGTTAGATCTAAGTGAATCATTTTGATTGAACAAGTCTCTCTAATAATTGTTCTCCTTTTTTGTCAATGAAAGAAAATATGTTTCTTGCTGATGAGGTTTCCATCGGTGTGAGTCAAGAGCTAGGAATGATTTGAAAACTTTTCTTTGATTACTTTGTTCTTGCCGATAAGCCTTCATCAGTGAAATGATAGGCGTTGTCTTCCCGATTGTGTAATCCCTAAGGTCCTTGATTGTTGTGACTTGATTCACTTCTTGTCAATATGCAGAAAACATTCATATTGAAAGGCTATGACTTGTTGATTCAAAAGACTTGCACATGATCTTGCCGATATGGACTAGTTGTTTTAAAGCACTTGTCCAGTCATGACCAGAGGAATGCTTATGTATCAAAGGCCAAATTAATGGGATCATTGGTGAACATGGATTATGAAATGGATCTTGTCACACAAATTTCAACAATTTGTGTTGTTTATGAAATTAAGGTGTGGAAATTTTTTGTGGTACATGGGAGATAGGTGGGTGAAGGCCAGTAAAAATGTGCAATTTTTTTAGTTCTAACATGTCAGTTCATAGAACAGTTAGTAGATAAGGCTATCCCATATTCTCATCTACTCCACAAGGGGGTAGCATACAAATGGGATATGAAATGTGATCAGGCATTAAATAAAATCAAGGAGTAATTGCTGACACTACTAGTCCTTATGCCACTGATTTCAAACAAGCCATTGATCCTGTATATATCAGCAAAAGCAACAACCCTTGGGACTCCCTTAGCTCAACATGATGAAAATGAGAAAGAGTGAGCTATTTACTATATCAGTAGAACCATGGTGGGACATGAGCTGAATTACACATTCATCGAGAAGGCTTTCCTAGCAATAGTGTTTGCTGCATAGAAGTTCAAAAATTATATGTTGCCTCATTAGATAAAAATCATTGCCAAGATAGATCCTCTTAAGTATCACTTTTTAAAGCAACACTCATAGGGTGAATGACTAAATGTTTGATGATTTTAACATAATACGACATTGAGTATGTAGAATGGAAGGCCATTAAAGGACAAGTAATTATAGACCAACTAGAAGAGGTGCCAATATACTCAGAGAACCCATTGATATCAAAATTCCATGATTAGTCAATATTTAACCTAAGCATAGTGGATCATTGGAAAGTATATTTTGATGGATCCTACACACAACATGGGTTAGGAGCGAGAGTTTTCTTCATCACACCACAAGGATATTGCATACCGAAATCATATAAGTTGTCTTTTCCTTGCACAAACAACATTGCTGAGTATGAGGCTCTTGTCATAGGACTCAAAATTGTAGTACAATGGAATTATGGAGCTTAAATTCTATGGAGACTCATAACTTATCATCAACTAGGTCAATGATGAATACCAAACGAAGGATGAAAATTGAACCCATACAAGGAATTGGTGGAAAGCCTCAAAGTATTTTTCATTGACATCATATTTGAACAAATACCAAGGGAAAACAACAGAGTAGCTGATGCTATGGAAACAATCGGATTGCTACTAGATATCCCATGAAATGTCCATAAACATGAATTCCTAGTAGAGTAGCTTCTCGTACCATCTTTCAAGGTGCCAGAGTCTGAGTTCGTGTGTGAAATTTTTGGTCTCGACGACCCTTGGTATCAAGATGTATACACCTACTTAAAAATAGGAGTCATCCCTGCTGATACCACTCTGAAGCTTAAGAGAACATTTTTCAAGAATTCATCCCATTTTTTTTTATCTTAGGAGACACCCTATACCATAAGATTATCAAAGGAACCCTTTTATGATGCCTCAATCTTGAGGAATCTTTGACTACTTTAACTGAGGTACACAATGGTATTTGTGGATCACATTCAAGTGGTATAACCTTGGCCAAGAAACTACTAAGGACTGGGTACTACTAGCCCACGATGGAGAAGGAAGCTCACAACTATGTCTGAAGATGTTTGCAATGTCAACAACATGGGGACCTCATCCATGCACCATCTTAGGAGCTCCAATTGATTATAACACCTTGTCCCTTTTCATAATGGGAGCTTGATCTTATTGGTAAAATCACACCCACCTCATCTAATGGACACAAGTTCATTATCACCACCACTGAGTACTTCATGAAGTGGGTAGAGGCCATTCCAATGACCTACATCATAGGGAAGTAGATCTCTAAGTTCATCTTGAACTACCTCATCTACCACTATGGTGTTACACAAGCCATTATCTCAAATAATAGGACACCTTTCAAAAACCAAGATGTTAAAGAACTATGTTAAAAATTCAATATCCAACATTGCTTCTCTACTCCATACTCTCCTAGGGAAATGGAAAAGTTGGGGCTTCTAATAAAACCATTTTGAAAATCCTAAAGAAGACAGTCAATGAAGTTGGTTGTGACTAGAACTTATAGTTTAATCTCACCTTATGGGCTTATCGAATGAGTATCCACATGCCTACAGGTGGAAGACCCTTCTCCCTCATCTATAGATCAAAATCCATCCTCCCCATTGAGATTGAGCTCCCATCCTTGAGAATATCATTGCAGAATTTGATTACTGATGAAGAATATCAGGTGTCAAAGTTAAATGAGCTATAACTACTAGATGAGTGGTGTATGGATGCCCTCAACCATCTTAAAGTCTATCAAAACTGTCTCAAGCGAAGTTACAATAAGAAGATCAGGAGTTAGACCTTTCAAGTCAAAGAGCTCGTGTTGAAGCAGAATCAAAAGAATGTACCAAATCCAGACAAGGGAAAGTTTGAACCCAATTTGGTTAGGACCCTTCATCATCACAACGATCTACAAATCAGGAGCATATCAGCTATCTACACATGAAGGTGAGCCTTTGTAGGAGCCTATCAATAGATCCCATCTCAAAAAAAATTATGCCTAAAATTGCAAGGTATAAATCCAAAAAAATACAAAAAATTTTTTTTTTATAAAAAATCCAAAAAAATCAAAAAAAGGATTGAAAATAGTAAAGAAAAAAATCATCCTCTAGTGAAAATGAATTTGGTGGCACTTTGGACAAGTACCTTGGTGAAAACCTGGAAATCAGGCGCCTTGTGTAAAATAAACACTTTCCATCCACAATGCTCTCTTCAGCTTGCTCTACATTATTCATCCATCGCATTCCATATCTCCATCCATCACCCATCCATGTCTGCATCATAGCTTGATCATGTGTTTGTATCATGTTTCCTCTTAGTACTACTTGGCACATTCCTAAGGATAGTTTTTCCTAACTATATCAGAGTAGTCTATAACACCACTCTGGGGGAATCCTCTTATGCCTACATTGGATCAGATTTGTGTATATTCTTGAAGTCTTCCTTAAAATCAAAAAATTAAAAACATCCAAAACAGGTCAAAAAGTGTGAAAAAGTAAAAAATAGAGTCATCTTGTCAAACCATAGGTCTCTAAGCTTGAACATAGGCAAGGCCATCATTGATGTGCCCCCGAGACATATTAGGTCAATCGTTTAGGAGTTAGTCACAATAAATTAGAAATCCATTGTTCATATCTCATCAATAAACGGGTATGTGTCAATCAAACTACATGGTCTCTATGTGTATAACGTAGGAAAGGCTAATCTTTGATCAACCCCTAAGGCCCCTAGGATAGGTCTTTGGGTTAGGTTCTTGATCAAAATCTCATAAAACACAAAAACATTGGAAATTTTGAAAATCAAAACATTTGTAAAACATCTTGAAAATATCAAAAATAGCCTCATAACATTTCAAAAATACCAAAAACATTCAAAAAACCAAAAATCATCCATCCCACTTCAACATTCACCCGTAATAAACATTCAATCATAATAAATGACTGTCACCCCAGCCTTTGGTTAAACAATCGAAAACAAGGATAGCAAATCAAAAGTGAAAAATCAAACATCAAGGTCTCAATTCTAGGTCATTCGGTAAACAAGTTGGTAAAATCTTGGTATCAATATCCCATCATCTAGTTAGTCCCAAAATCATCTAATAACATCATGTCCTATGATGCATCCTTCCTAAAATGGGCATCAACATCAAGCATCACCATAGTTTAGCCTTGGATAGAGGTATGAAGAACATTAGATTCTTTGTTTACTTGATCTTCGTCTTGTTGATTTATCATATTGCGTTCATTCCAATGACCTCTCGATGATGTCTAATCAAAATGATTTAGAGACAAAGGAATAAGGCATTGATCATTATCTATTTTTTTGCTATGCTTGTTGGATATTCTTGTAATATAACCTTGGTCATGCTTACTTTGTTTAGTCTATAGGGAGGGTGTTTTGGATATCGTGTTGACAACATGAAAAGTTTTTCCTTTCTATGTTTTGGTCTGAGATGTTTGAAATATCTAAACTGCATCCTAAAAGGTTTTTGCATGTCAGGTGTGAGCAAAGATACTCCTATTTTTTGGTATCAATATCCCATCATCCAGTTAGTCCCAAAATCATCTAATAACATCATGTCCTATGATGCATCCTTCCTAAAATGGGCATCAACATCAAGCATCACCATAGTTTAGCCTTGGATAGAGGTATGAAGAACATTAGATTCTTTGTTTACTTGATCTTTGTCTTGTTGATTTATCATATTGAGTTCATTCCAATGACCTCTCGATGATGTCTAATCAAAATGATTTAGAGACAAAGGAATAAGGCATTGATCATTATCTGTTTTTTTGCTATGCTTGTTGGATATTCTTGTAATATAACCTTGGTCATGCTTACTTTGTTTAGTCTATAGGGAGGGTGTTTTGGATATCGTGTTGACAACATGAAAAGTTTTTCCTTTCTATGTTTTGGTCTGAGATGTTTGAAATATCTAAACTGCATCCTAAAAGGTTTTTGCATGTCAGGTGTGAGCAAAGATACTCCTATTTTTTTGTCAAGTCAAAGTACATCACACTAGGTAAAACATCATCCTAGATCTTTATACCTTGATGAATTGTACCTATGTGTGTTATCAAAAATAAGGTAAGTAAGCTCTTTATATCCCCAATCTCTAATAAGCAATCACACCACCATCATCATATTTTGAATTCTAGGGTTGATTTATCTTTCTTCTATCTTATTAATATACTAATACTAACACGGTATCATGACATTTAGAAATAAAACATCTATATATACATTCATCTTGCATCCACAAAACATCAACATACTGCATATTATTCATATCATACATAATAGGAAACATCAATCATCTCACATATATTGCATTTTCATCCATCATAATATAGATTGGTTATTCTAAGCATCTCATAAACCATACATTCTCATAAACCATAAATTTTCATAAAACATCACATTTACATTATTATCCATCACATGACCACATAAGCATTATTACAATCATCACATTTTGCGTCATGCATACATACATATTGGATCATCATATCACACATAGAAAAGATATTGAAAAAGAAATTGAACATATCATTGCAGTACATCCATCATCCATTACAACATAAATATATTTTCATCCATCATATAAAAGTGCATCCACATAGATCCATCATGCATCGATAATATCACATCATGTGATAAAGCATAAAGAATTACATGCATCCATCCATTCATATATATATCCATTACATTAAAAAATAAGTATCATATCATAAATCACATTGAAGTCATCTCATATATATATAAAAAAAGTTGAATGTCATGATAAATCAAAATCAGATATATAGTATCATCATCTAATATACAAGAGACTAGTCAAAAACTCAGCCAATGAACATATACACATCATAAATCAGGTTCTACAAAAAAGTGTGTCCAAGTGTGCTATCAATATCCTGAGTTTCTCTCGCTCTGTCTATCTCCGTGATGGCTACCTTAGCTCTAATGGTGGGACCTTGATCATCTCCCTAATGTGCCTACATGAGGGGTCCTAGAAGAAGCAATCTGGCTCCCGTAGCTCCTAGGCCATAGCTCTGTAGTATACTGCCTTGTAATACAAGGCCTTCTACATCACTTAGCCATACATCTCAGCCAGGACCATGGCATGTCCCTATATCTAATGTGCCACAACCTCTAGTTGCTATCTCTCTCCTATCTTCAGTGCTAAGGTCATGTCTAAATCCTGCCTCATCTGGTGCTCCCTTGCCACCTCCTACCATGCCTGGTCCCTCTCTTGGACCAATGTATGAAACTATGCTTGGGCCTACTAAAGCTTCCCTATCAAAACCTATACCTGTTCCTATAACGCTACTATTTTTCCATCCCTAGGATCAAGATTAGGTGGTTGTTGTGGGGGTGGCATATGTGGCTACTGATGGGGCTAGACCGATGGCCTCTTTCCAACAAGTGGCACCAATGGTGGGATGTTTCCATCATGATCTCCACCCCCGTCCTATCCATCATGTGGCTAATCTCCTGTCTGTTGTGGAACTTGTCCAATCCTATGTCCTCTCAACAGTCCTTTGGCCACAATTGGCATAGCTAGTAAGATTAATCGAATAGGGGCATGAGCCCACCAATATGCATCATAAGCATGGTTGGTCCCTACATTCACAGGACCATCAAAGTACACCCACAACACCATGACTAGCTATTTGAAGTCATCAATTTCCTACTGAGGTGGGATCCTTTATCCCCACATTGCCTCTCTAGTCTTGCAGGAAAATATGGCTCTTTTCCTATCATCTAGGGCATCCTGGACGTCCCCAAATTAGAAAGAAACCTTATCCAAGAGGTGCTACTTGACCATATAGTTCTCTCTCCCTTACATATACCAAGATTTCCAATAGTAGAAAAGATTATCATCATCATTGTGCCATCTGAGAAAATGGAGCCAAGGCCTTCACCAAAATACTA
This sequence comes from Sequoia sempervirens, assembly GCA_007258455.2. Taxonomy (NCBI): domain Eukaryota; kingdom Viridiplantae; phylum Streptophyta; class Pinopsida; order Cupressales; family Cupressaceae; genus Sequoia; species Sequoia sempervirens. The sequence continues at coordinate 356,564,732 of VDFB02000017.1, forward strand.
TCATCTCATCAAGAACCCGCCTCTAGTGTGAGATGTCTGTAATGCCTGTGTAGTGGAGGGTGGTCATCCCCCCATATCTATATGCCACAAGATCATCATGGTTGGTCTGGACATCTACTATCTATGGCCTCAAAATGGAAATGTGCTCATAGGCCCACACATGAAGAAGAGTAACACCCGCTCCAATGTTGTAGGCCCTGTTGTACACAACATGGTACATATCATGATACAAGGATGCTAGGATGACTGCGCCCCTCATGTAGATAGTCATCTCCTCCATCATCTAGGACCAAACGATCCCCCATCCAATGTTGCATCCTTTGGTTCATTGGTCATGAACTTGACTCCCAAGATCGGTGCACCAACAAACAAAGTCAAATCAGGGGCAGTACCCTCATATCAGTGAAGGTTTATCTGGTTGCTATCCACCTTGTATGAATCAATGCCAAATAAATAAAAAATGGCATCACCACCGGCCTCAAAATCATAAATAATGTGCTCACAATGAATAGGGATCCTCAAGATCCACCATACATCCTCTAGGGTGACTGTGACCTTTCCAGTTGGTAAATGGAATGAAGAGGTCTCGCTCCATCATCTCTCAACCAATGATGTCATCATCGCAAGGTGTGTCCACACCTCAGGCATCTGGGCAATATGTCCAAATCTAATCACACCAAGGAAGAACAGGTCATGATCCGATAAATGCCTCGCTCCACACAAAAAATAGCTCCCATGCTCCTTCAAATGGAGCACCGAGATGACCTCCTACAACCAAAATGTGCACGCCATCAAATTTAGTCACCTTGGCACATTTTCAAAATTTTAAAAAATCCTTCAAAAGGAAAAGGTGAGTCGGCATGACAAATATGCTCTGTCATTTGCAAATGCGATGCTAAAATCAAAAGTGACACTATCAGTTAGAGGCGAGTAGGAATTTTTGAGCAATGCTAGATTCCCTTAGGGTTGCGTGACGATATATTTCAAAGGTGTGTCAAAAAAATTGCATGACTCTGGAACCATTCAACACCATGTGAAGCTTTGGCACAAATGCAAGTTGACATCTACAAATGTGACACCACCCATAACAAATTGTGATGCCCTAGAGGACCACTTTTGGTCGACCTAAAAGACCCCTAATAGATGCACTAAAAATAGAAAAATAAGAAGAGTTTCAAAATGCATACCGATGGTCATGTGCCCTAAGGCCGTTGGAACTTGCAAACCTGATCCATCTGATGTTTGGGAAGCACCCAAGCCACCATTCTATCAGTACCTTAGAGAAAATTCACCAGAATCTCTAAAAGTCAAGTATGTAAATGATTTGAAAATGACCCTCTTAACCCATTTTATGAAAAAAATTTAGTGTTTTTTGGGTATTTTTTAGGGTTATTGAACCTATTTAATCCAAATTTTCCCAAACAAAGCCTATTTTGATCTATTTTTGTCGCTATAAGCCTAAATTCGCATCCTTGGGATATTTTCCACTCCTGATCATTGTTGAATCTTTATCGCGAGCTCGACCTAATTTTGTAATTTTCATCCAATCTCTCGAGGAGGCAGTGTAGCATTGTAATTTCTTCCACTAGGACAGTAGTGGGGCATCCGAAAAAAAAAGAATTTTTTGAATTTTGATCATGGTAGTTTTATTCTTTGAACCGACCTAGCAGGTACCTCAATTCAAAGAGGGGAAAAATGTAGACACCAAAAAAGTCTTGATTAATACTTATGCATCTGATTCTGATTAACTAACACTGCTTCTGCATAAATCACTTAAAATTCATCAATTAATTGAATAATCAACATTATTTAATTAAGTTCAGCAAATTTAGCTATTAATCAAATAATTAAATTTATTGGATTAATTCACCCTTATTCTCACTAATTCTCATCATATTTAATTAAATCAAATCATTTAATTAAATCCTCTTTCAATACTTCCATTTGATTAAATCAATCACATCAAATGTCACAATCTCCTAATTCACTCCAATTAATTAATTCTAGATTAGTTAATCCTAAATCATCTTTTTAATCATCATTATCAAATCCTCCAGCTTTTAATTCAAGAGTTAGATAAACCATGGTCAACTAACCAAGTTCAACATAAAATAAATTTCTTCTAATTATCTAATTCCTCAATTATCCTCAAAAAGACATATTCTGAGGAATATTCCTCTCAACCACCTCTTATTCATTTTCCCTCCAAATGTTTTCAAAAACCTTTCACATTTGCAATAATTTCTCTTACAACCTTCCAAATCCTCTTACACCAATTTCAAATTCTCAACCATCAACATTTACTTCTCTTTCATCCTCCTCCACTCACACATTTCCCAAAATCTGCTCCACCCTCATCCAATAGAATTGTGACACTTGACGCATTCTCATTGGCTCTCAATTTATCCCACATTCACCAATTTCCTCCATTTTTCAACCCTTGGCCTCTATAAATAGAGGCATCCTTTTCACAATATGGAAACACAACATAGATCATTATCATTATAGGCATTTCACTCCATAGGTTTTCATCATTTTCAAGCAATTTAGCTATATTATAGTCAATTTCACACTTAGATCATCTACACTTCATCAAGTCTATCAAAGGGATTGGGAAAGGGCTTCTTTCCACATCAAAGGAGCATCACTCCCCCTATGAGATGGAGGTTTAGCTAATTTTACCTAGATTACATGCTTTACTTTGTTCAATTTCTTGTTATTTCATGCTTTCTAGTAATTTTGGTTAAAGAATTTCATAGCGAACATTGGATTTGATTTCTAACATGTTTGACACTTGATTGTTGATCTCTTGTTAGCTTGTGCAGGTTTGGTGTTTACACAAGTATAGATCTATGATTGGTGGACTACTATATTTGACTGCCACTAGATCAGATATTTTTCTTGCAGTTTGTCTTGTAGCTAGATTTCAAGAAGATCCAAAGGAAACACATGTTACTATAGTTAAAAGAATATTCAAATATTTGAAAGGCACTCTAGATTATGGATTATGGTATCCTAAATATATTGATTTTACACTCAGTGCTTATATAGATGTAGATTGGGTTGGAAGTATAGATGACATAAAGAGTACAAGTGGTGGTGCATTCTTTCTTGGATGTAGATTGGTGACATCGTTGTGTAAAAATCAAGATTCAGTCTCTTTGTCTATTGTTGAAGCTGAGTATATTGCTGTTGCATTGTGTTTTGCACAAGTTTTATGGATGAAATAGACATTGAAAGATATCACAGTGCTACATGATGATCCTATTCCTATCTTCTATGATAACACAAGTGCAATTAAAATTTTGAAGAATCCTATGATGCACTTGAGAATGGAGCATATATCTATTAGGTATCATTTCTTAAGAGAGGTCATGGAGAATAAAGTCAAGCTTGAGTATTTTTCAACAAAAGATTAGATTGCGGATATATTTACAAAGGCTCTTCCTAAAGATACTTTTGAGTATCTCCAGGATAAGCTAGGGTTTATTGCCTCTACTTTAACAAACTAAGATGCATTTGGAGATGCATCAGTTTGGTGAAGTCACGATTCTATCTTTTGGACTGATGTTTGTTGGTGGTTTCCCTCAGAGGGAGCAGGAAGATTTTCTAAGTGTTGTCATTATGAGTAGTATGTTTTCATGTCAAAGGAAGTTTAAATGGACATATCTTTTTCATTTTCCATTGATTTCAAAGGGCGAGAGAGAGAATGTGAAAAAAAAAGGACAGAGAGCATGAGAAAAGGAAAAGAAAGTTAATAAAGAAAGCAGGTAATGAGGAAGATGATGGTGCAAGTATGAATGAGTATGGTGGGGTTGTCATTAATGTTTTCATTGATGTCAACATAGTATAAGTTGTTGCAGAGAAAGGAAACAAGTGATTGTAGGTGGTACATGTACAGTTGAGATATTGTAGAGATTTTGTGAGTATAAGGAGCTATCTTTATGGTGTTGTAGGTGTGTTGATAGATGAGTTACCAAGTTATTTTGAGAAAATTAATAGATATTGAAGACAAAATTGTGTATGTTCAAAATGTGCTCCGGTATGTGCTCTGCATTTATTCTATATTCATCCTATGCTTGTGAGGATCTAAAGTGTTGTTTAAGGGAATCCTTGGGTGATATATCATATATTATAGCTTATGGTTTGATGAAAAGTGAAAGTTGAGTTCACTAGTTTGTGAAATGGTCTGGCAAAGTTGTTTGTTTGTGGACTAGGAGAAATGTATCTACTTTGCAATCCTCCATTGGTTTGTTTAAGGTCTTGCAGATCTGGAAGAAGTCTTGTAATGGTGTTATTTGTGTTCTATCAAAGGTGTTCATGGTTTGGTGCTTCAGAAGACTAGTTTCAGAGTTACTATGTGTGTTTGAACATGTTGAATACCCAAGTTACTGGGAGGGGGGATGAATCAGTATCTTCTTATACTTATTGAACAAACACCATCCAATTACCCCAATGCATATAATAGTAAGAATGAGCAAGAGAATTAGAAGAACATAAAAGCACACAAAAAATGAACACCAGGACTTTTACGTGGAAAACCTAAAATGGGAAAAACCATGGCGAGCATTACCTCACAATATAGTATAACTTGTTATAAGATATTACAACAGGTGGCTCATTGCCAAGACTTACTATAAAAAATGAGAGGCTCATTTCCTACAAAGATACAATATAGAAATGGCTTACAACTAGAAAATGAACTGATAAAGCTACACCTAACAAGTGTTGATTCAATTCCTTTGATGCTCAGTAAACCGAATTTATGCACTTCATCATTTTTGCATACTTGTCTATCTTCTCATTCACTTCATAACATCAAACTCAAAAACTATCCAATATATATATATATATATATATATATATATATATATATATCTAACTCATCTGCAAGCATCAATTAGGTTGGCCTAATTAGATGCATCCCTTATTCATAGAAAATATTAACTGTCAGCTTCAAGCTTGTATAAAACCTTTCCAAAAAAATTCAAGTATGTAGCTTGATACAACATGTTAACATGGACCTAAGATAGGTCACACATACATCTACAACATAAAATTAATTCATTACAACATCAACTATTCATTAGGTTGGTCAGGGATAGACCTAATAACAAAATGCAACAATAGAATAATACCAATTCACCATATGAGCACCTATGCACATGAGATTATGAACTTACAAGATTCTAACATCCAAAAACCATTTCCCAAAACCACAAGAAATGATAATCATCAGCAGAGGATTGCAAACCAAAATATCAGAGGATAGGAATTGCATACCGATTCAGAATATCAGATCAAGCTAAAACTTAAATTTGTAGTTGCAACTCATATAAAATGGTGACATCAAAATGAGATGTTCTTCTTCATTCTTCCAACAATCTCCCCCTTTGTCATTGATGGAAACATGTACCAAAATAATTTATAAATATCCTATGTACAACACACTCTTCCCATTTCTCTCCATGACATTCTCTCGCCCTTTGACATCAAGGACAAAGGGTGTTCCAAAAATATGAAAATTAAAAAAAGAATTACCTGGAGTATGGTGAGCCTTGAAGCTCCTTGAGTATATCTTTCCATGTTGTCTTACCATTATTTCAACTCTTCTTAGCATATATTAGCATTTTTTTTAGAGATTCCAATTCCACTAGGATTTCTTCTGCATCATCCAGAGTACCTAGAGTCAAATTGATATTTTCTATTTTTTCTACATTTTCCAAAGCATTGGCCACCGAAGAGTACTCCATTCTCACAAGATCACCTAGCTGACCAAATCTTTTGATGATATCTTCCTTCTGCTTCTGAAGAATAAAAAATTTCTCTCTATGATTAGAGATAGCATTCCAAGTTGACCTATCTCTGTCTTTATATGCACTGTATGTACTAGAAACAACTTTCAACTAGGACTCAATGGAATTTGTGAGATCTTTGATATTCTACATGGCATCTGACCACTTTATGTAGTAAGAAAATATAATATTTTCTTTAGAATCACAAGCTTCCACAACTTCCAGATTCTGTTCTACATTGGTGTTTGGTAGAGAACACTTATCATGAAGTTCCAAAAGCCTTTTCTCTGCCATTTTCTCCTCAATCCCTTGCCTAGTCTTCTCACCAATTCTGGAGGCATACTCCTTAAAGGAGTCCAATAAATTTTTTGAATTCTCTACTGGAGTGAGAGATGTATCAATTAATGTACTGGGGGTGGCCTCCTACAAATATTTGAGAGCATCATCAATAAGTTCTATCCTCTTTTGATGTGTTTCTTGGATTTATTTTCTTCTAGATGCATGTAATGCATCCCCTAACACCAACTTGTGAATAGGAGAAATCTTATCCAAATCTACATTACCTTGAATCATGGGGAGTTGTAGAAGTTCCAAAGGAATCACCAGCTAGAATATGATTTTCTTTGATAACAAGCCTTTTAATACATCATTAGCGAAGGAGGATTCTCTAAGGAACCTATGTGAATCCACAACCTACCTTAGATCTTCTTCATGCTTCCTGGTAGATTCCCCATTTCTTTCTTCTTCCTCTACCTTTTCTACTTTCTCTTCTTCTCCTTTTTCATATTTATCTCTTTCTTCTTCATTCCCTTCACCTTCATTTTTATCATTTTATTCTTCAGCATGCTTCAAAGGAACAACATCATGCTTCTTTGGTTCAACTTCTTCTTCATTCTATTTCTCTATCTTTGGAGGATCATTTGTAACACCTATATCCAAAGGGATATTTGTATCATTTGTTTCTGGAGGAATGTTTGTATCACCTGTACCCAAAGAAATGTCTTCCTTTACCTCTGTAGAGTCTTCTCCTAATTTAGGTGCAGAATTGGATGGGAGTGCACCAAACATACCATTTTTCTCACCCATACCACTAATGGCTTATGCAATTTCTTTCTTTATTTTCTTTATCTGTTTTTATCTTTTGTCATTTAATTGTTTACCCTTTTCTTCATTTGGAACATCTTTGAGCATACCTTCTTCAAGGTTTCCAAATCATCTAGGGTCAAAGAGGACCCAGTTTTCTCAAATGCCTCAATTCTTATCTTCTCTTCCAAATCAATAGCCTCCAATCTTCTTTTCATCAGAGCTTCCCACAATTTCTTAGCCACATTGTTCTTAACATAGTCCCAACTAACTTCCAAAGTAATAACATACTAAATAATAGCCAAAATCATTATTTTCATGCCTTCTCTACCTGCTTGAGTATAAATTTATGTAGTAGGTTGTATCATATCTTCATAATGTATCAAGCTATTAACCAATGCCTCTAATCTAAGAGGGGAACTAGGTCTTACCGGTGAGCAACTTTGTTCTTCCTGGTCCAAAGATGCCTCTTTTGACACTTTATCCTTCTTCAAGTCTAGTTTGGTGTTCACATGACACCAAAATCATGTTCTTCATCTTCTTTGGAGGATGAAACATAATGAAATATTTTAGAGCCAACACTTGCTTCCTATGAAGCACCTTCACTAGAGGACATGCTCCCTTTCTTCTTTTTTACCAATTTTGTTATAGGGTCTTCCTCCTCTTCCTCTTTCTCTTCGGTGATACTAAGGTTCTTTTCCCTTGTTTCCTTTTCCTTTTTACCTCTCTTGAATGGTGCCACTAGAGGAGTCTCTTTCCTTTATCCAGATCTTGTAGTAGGTCTAGAAGGAGCTAGGCCTTTACCTTTACTAGTAGCACTGGGCTCTACCTTTACTGATGCAGGAGCTACGATTGGTTTTGAAGGAGTATTCCTACTGGATCTCCTTAGTCTTGATGATTCTCCAGCCACTTACTCTCCCATGGCTCTTCCTTGTGCTATATGTTCATCAATGAATCCAACCTTCCTAATCATTTCATCTACATTCTTTCTTATCATAGGCTTCTTATGCTTCAAGTGAATTTCCATAGATTTTTATTCATAAATGCCAACTCTAGGGTCATTGGTATCTTTTGGAATTTTCAACAAAACTTGTACATAGTCTTTTGCTTCATCCTTTGTAACCTCATAACCCAATGGTTGAATCCAAATAGTTTGGGGTTTAATCATGCACTCATTAGAGGAGACGTGAAATATGATGTCATTCTTGTATTTTTCAACCACTTTTTTTTGGATCCTTTCTCTTTCATTCATCTTGTTCTTGAATACAATAAGGAATGTTGTTAGAGCATTATCTCGACTCTTCAAATCACCCAATCTATGCATGTAATCAAAATTTTGATGTGCAACAGGTCTTGATGTATCCCAAATCACCACATCACCTCTACTAGGAAGTCATCTAAGAAAATAGAACAACAAACAAACAATTAGGGAGCCAAACTTGAATGCATATTTCTTCTCCCTTTTCATCTTCAAGTTTTCAAACAATTTCTACTAAAGAAGCTCACATAGATCATATTCTACACCATTAACTACCATATCATATCTGAAGTATATAGTTGTAGCAGACACAAAGTTTTCCCGATTTGTGAAGTATATTTTGTGATTGATCATTATAGCTGCATACTTCACAACAGTATTGGTAATAGGATTTGTTGCAAGAGACCTTCTGTCAAATTTTGCACTGGTGAGTTCCATCACCACTTCATTCTTCACAAAATTCAACACTGGTACTAGTCTGATATCACAGAGTCTGATAACTACCTTAATCACTTCCTTGGTTATATGGTGAGGTCTGTCTGTCCATAAAAACATATCATGAATTCTGCTAAGAGTGGGTTTAACATACTTTTCATCAACAATGGAGCTAAAGTTAGGAAAGTATTTCAATCGATCCAACTTCTTCACAATAATATTTTCATACTCGAGTTTTATCAAGAAATCATCCCCAGTGAGCTCATTCTGCCATATATCTATCAATTTACTATGATTATATTCCTTAGCACTAACATGGATGTACATTCTAGTGTCTTTAGTGGGCATGAAACCGTGAGAAATCGATGAGAAGGCACCCAGAGGGTCATCTTCAAAAACCTTCATGGAATACTTCTTATAGGAAGTTCTAGGTCTTTCTGACACATTTACAACTACAGGGGTTGACATCTTTCCATAAACTAAGCTCTAATGATTTCAGAAAGAAGATTCACACAAACCCACAACAACAGAGAAGAGTAAAATACCTTTTTCTTTCACGAAAACTACAACTAGGGTTTGTATAGCTCACTCTCCAAATCACCTCCAGAATTCTCCAAATCAATCTCTTCCTTCAAATTCATGAGTGATCAAAATTCCTTACAAATCCACTTTATAGATCAATGATCTACCCTAAATCACATTTAATGTAGGAAAATTTAGAAAGCTGATAAAAACCTTCTTCACTACATTGAAAAACCCTAATTTTCTCTGCAAATGATTATATGCTTTTCTTCCAGTTCCTTTTTCATAACCTTTGTTTATCCATTATTTATGACATATCTTCATGCCAACAACTGACACACTAGATATTTGGGGGGTTTGAACATTTTTTTGTTAATGCTCCCCCTAAGACCATGCTAGGTCTAATTGTCAGAGGGATTGTCTACACCAAATGAGGGCTTACTGGCTCTTCTTTCTTCCTCTAAATCTTGTTCATTTCTTGCTTAACCTCATTCTTTTCAATTGTCTTCACTGGTTCATTCTTCTTTATCGAATCATATTGCTTTCCCCCTTTACTTCTACATACTCTTGAAATGTGTCTAGGTTTGTTACAATTTTAGCAAACAATTTTTTTCTATTTTTTTGGACCTCCATTAACCCTTGATCTGTATTGATTAGCTTTGTGTCCAAAATTATTAATTGCATAGTAGTAGCCAATAAAATATTGATTCATTCTACCTCCATTAGACCAATTCATCAACTAAGTTCTACATTCACTAGCTCTATGTCCAACTTTCTTTCATGCAAAACATTGTCTAGAGAACGAACTAGCATACTTGTTTATTCTACTTATGCATTTTGTTGCCTTGTGACCAAATCTATTGCATGAAAAAAAAATGCCATTGAAAGATGGGTACCTTTGAGCATTTGGTTGTCTGATAGGCGATCTCCTAGAAAATCTCCTTGGATTTCCTGCCTATTTTCCTTTATTTTGAGTCTTTTGATTATCCACTATGTTTTGTGTCTACATAGCTTTAGAGCTTTCACCTGCTTGCATTCCCAGACCACCTTTGTCTTTAGTTAGTTTTTGTCCTACAATCAACTCATCAAACTTAGTGGAGCTTGTTTTGAACTTATCTTCATAGAGTTTAGCCTTCTCTAGATCTACTCCCAAGTTTACCACATCTTATTCAAGCCTTGTGCATTCATCAGTCTTGCTTTGCACCATTGTATTAAGACCATATTCAATTCTCTTCTTTTCCTCCACTTGCACCTTCAATCTGGTGATCTCTTCATTTTCTTGTTTTAAATGCTCACTCACTTCTCTATCTCTTTCTTTGAATTTCTTTAATTGCACCTTCAAATTATTGATGCATTCATTTGCCTCATCAATATTTTTATTGATGCATTCATTTGCCTCATCAATATTTTCCTTCAAATCTCTATTTTCATTTTCAGCCTTGTCAAGATCTTCAAGAGCATCCCAAAGTTCTTCTCTATCATCCATTTGTTCAATCTTCAAGATCTTCCTCAAGATCTTAGGCTTCTTCGAAGGAACCAGGCTTTGATACCAATTGTTGAATACCCAAGATATTGAGAGGGGGCAATGAATTAGTATCTTCTTAAACTTATTGAACAAGCACCATCCAATTACCCCAATACATATAATAGTAAGAATGAGCAATAGCATTATCAAAACATAAAATCACACAACACATGAACACTAGCATTTTTACGTAGAAAACTAAAAATGGGAAAAACCACGGTGAGGATTAGCTCACAATATAGTATAACTGGTTATAAGATATTACAAAGGGTGGCTCACTACCAAGACTAACTGTCCAAAATGAGAGTCTCACTACCTACAAAGATACAATAT
>VDFB02000017.1:356575782-356644899 GCA_007258455.2 Sequoia sempervirens
GAGCAAACACTAAATACCTGCAACCTTTCTTTATTACAATTTTCTCAATATCCTTGACATATACAGCCAATAACCAAAATTCATGACATCATTAACAATAGCAACCAATTGAAATCAATGAGAACACCTTCATACTTGCAACAAGTAATGGGTGCATATAGTGGGGATAAATTCTATATTAGGGATATAACTTACATAGCTAATGTTTAAGCTAGTTGATTCTTAGAGTTTCTATGGTTACTTCATAGATGTGTTAGCTAAACATAGAGTAATAGAATATTATTGGGGTTAGGATAATCCAATGAAGAGGATAGCCTATGCATAGGTTATGAATGGTAAAATATAAATCAAGCTAGGAAGGTGGGTGAGTGTGTGACATCCACTCCACAATATCGAGTGATGAATACTTTGGCCAAAATAGTGTAAGTTGGCACTATTTACACTGTCAGTTCATTGTGATCCAAATTTATTAACTAGATAGGGAATGCCATATGTGTAGTTTTTAGCCACTATATAATAGATCTAGAAATGCTTAGGAAACACCAACAAGCTCAAAAAAGGTCATATTATTATGAGGTTTCCAAACCAATCTCTTCGTTGAAGGGTAGGGCCATCTATCAGCTAGATAGATGTGTGGGGGATCATAGTTTGTCCAAGGTTGGTGGAAAAGTACTTGAGTGATGCTTCTCCTCATCAGTTGTTGACCAAGATTTGAAAGGGGACTACCTGGACCATTCATACATCTATTTCCAATAAGCTCAATGGAGCCTTGCATGTGTATTTTGTATCCTTGTCAATGGAAATATTGTGAAAGAGAAATGTTATCATGAAATATTTACTATGTTATCAATATATTGGAAAGTTGTAATACTTTGATATAATGCAATGGAGAAACTTTGGAAAGATGTTTATTTCAAATGTGCGTGTTATATTTAATATGAAAGGAAAAAGTTTTATTGCTCATAATGGTTAGATGCTTGATACTTTTACTTGAGGTTAAAACATAGGAAAGTTACTATGTAGAACTATGGGCATGTTAAATGTGGTATCAAAGCTAGGTTTAGCTCTATATGCTCACTATGCTTTCCCTTCCAACATTATGATTAATGTTTAGAAAAATTCTTGTGCCAGGATGGTGCATCTTAGGTTAACTTCAAGAAAGTCAGTGATCAGAAATGACTGCTACATATGGGCCAAGGAGGAAAAAGAAGCCCTTTTTCACACCATTGAGGGAACCAACTATGAAAATTCCATTTGGCTAAGTGATACTGAGACAATCAGTCACGCTCTATCATGGATTATTCAAGAGAAAGAAAGGATGAGAGATGAAGCCAATTTCAAAAACTTACAATCTCTCTCTCTTGCTAGATCAGACTCATTATCACTTTCTAGGGATATTCCCTCATAATGTAGTTTCATTCCTCTATTGATATTTAGAAACCCTCGAGTAGTATCTATGGCTGAAGTTATTGTTGTAGCCTCTAGTGGAGAATCTAAGTGATATGTACCTTGAAACAATGTATCAGAAGATAAGTTTGGGGGTTAGTATCCTTTTTGGGACAGACATGAGAAAATGAGAGATGAGCAAAAGTTTTAGGTAACACCCCATTGAGCTATGTATCTGAGAGGGAATCTAATGGATACTCTCATATTGATTATTTAAATAGTCATTCTATATAAGAGGAAGGATATTGAAATCCTTATGAATAAATGAAAGAATATGTTTTTATCAAAATTTGTGTATGAAATTTTATATGTGATTATTTTCTCTTTTGAATGTTTTCCTATGAATTTAGTAAACCATGATAGGATCTAATTAAATAGGAATCTCCAGGTATAACATTACTTAAGAAAATGGTTAGGACAAGATCTAATCTTGGAGGGAGTCAAGAAGTTAGACAAGGTCTGGATAATGTTGAAGCCAAGTTGGATTGATTTTTGGACATTGTGGATGAAACTAATGCAAGGATAGGAAACCTTGAATAAGAAGTAATTGGAAAAGAAAGAATAGAAGAAGAAGTGCCACACAATGAAGAAGATGAAGAAGTTCCCAACAATGAGGAAGAAGGAAAATATTCTAGAAACCACACTAAATCTAAGGATCAAGAAAGTGATGGAAATCAATCATATTCTGAGGGTTCCCAAGAGAAAGAATTTGGAAACTAAATTATCTAGGGATATTGAGAAATATTACACCTCCTAAATTCAAAGGAAGCACCAGTAGAGAATAAGCTGAGCCTTGGTTAATACAAATGGAGAAGTGCTTTGAAATAAGGAACTATTCTGAAGTCACTAAAGCTATGTGAGGAGCTTTCCAATTAGCGGGAGAAGCCTCTAACTGGTGGATGAACAAGAAGATGGAACTAGGAATCAATTCCCTTAAACCAACTTGAAATGAGTTTTTTGAGATGTTTAAAAAGAGGTGGTTACCCCAACTCTTTTTTGATCAAAATCCCATACATTTCCAAAATCTTAAGCAAGGAGATATGTTAGTAAATGAATACTGGGAGAAGTTCATTCGTCTCTTGAGGTATGTACCAATGTACCAAAAAGATGAGAGATTTTGTATCAGGAAGTTAATTATGGGTCTACATGGATGAATAGGTGGAGAAGTGGATGTACATTGTCTGGCCACTATGGACCTAGTATATGAGAAGGAAAAAAAGCAAGAGTAGAGGCTTAAAGCGATCTCAAATTACCAAGAGAAGAATCAAAGGAAATATGGAGGGTCTCAATTTAATCAAGCTCCAAAGAATTTTAATGAAGGGAAAAAAATTTAGAGGCAAGGGGAAAAATGATCCCAGAGTAATTGGAATGACCCAAGGAAGGATTGGTGGGGAAATAACCTCAACAACTACAATGGTGGTAACTATAGCAAAGCTGGAGCAAATAGTGGTAATTATTAAAGGCTAGTAAAAGAGAGAGGACTAGTAAAGGGATTCTTTACATGTGGTGGGGATCATTATGCTAGTCAATGTCCCAAAAAACCATTTAATTAACAACCACATGGTAATTCACTTCCTCCTCAACAAGCTACATTTCAGCAAAGGATCCATGCAACAATGGACAATTAGAAAGTTGAACACCAGATCACCCTAGTGGAAACTCCAAGTATTTTGTTTGGTTTAATTATTTCCATACTTATTTATACTGGAGCCATAGAAAATTTTGTTTCACCTAGAGTAGCTAATCAGATTTCTAGGAAGGTTGGTTTTATGGAAAAATATCGGGTTGTAGAATATGCAAACCAGGAAAGAGCAATGGTGAATCAATGCTTGTTGAGGAAAGAGTTGAAATTCCAAGTTTCTTAATGGAAGTAAACTTCTATGTAGCACCCTTAGGTTCTTATGATGTCATCTTAGTTATGAATTAGCTATGCAAGCATAGAGCTAAAGGGGATTTCCATGCTAAAACTATAAAATGTCTTGACGATCTAGGTAATCCAGTGTATTTTAAGGAACACCTAGAGAAGTAAAAATGTGAGATTTTGGCTATGCAAATGCATAGGGTGAAAAATAAAGGATGTAAACTCTTTGCAGTCAAAATAGATAAATTAGAGGAATTCAAGGAAGTCACTCAAGATAATGTCATGTATCATGAATCACAAGTTTCTCAGGAGGTTGAAGAAGGAGAAGTGGTGGAATTTGGAGAAATATCCCATCTTCTAGCAATTTGTGGATGTCTTTCTAGATGAACTACTTGGACTGCCTCCCAAGAGAGTATTTGATTTATCCATTAACCTAGTACCAGGGTTAGAACCCGTATCCAAAGTGCCCTATAGAATAATTACAATGGAATTAATGGAGCTTAAGGCATAGTTGGAAGAATAGTTGTCTAAGGGATTGATAAGACCTAGTGTTTCACCATGAGAGCACCAATGATCTTTGTAAAGAAGGACGGTACCCTATGCTTATATATAGATTATTGGATGTTTAACAAAGCTATGATAAAGAATAAGTACTCATTGCCACGTATTGATGATATTTTTGATCAGATGCAAGGAGCGGTACTGTTTTCAAATATTGATTTGCAATCTACTTTTCATCAACTAAGGATCAAAGACAAAGATAGTTTCAAAACTGCTTTCAGGACTAGATACAAAAATTACGAGTTCAAAGTCCTACCTTTGGATTTACAAATGCACCTGCAACATTCATGAACCTAATGAACAATGTATTTAGAGACTGCTTGGATAAGTTTGTATTAGTATTCCTAGATGATATCCTAAGCTATTCCAAGAATGAAGAGAAGTATTGTAAAAATTTAGAGATAGTTCTCCAATGATTAAGAGAGCACAAGCTAAATGGAAAACTCTCTAAGTGTATATTCTTTCAGAAGGAAGTACAATACTTGGGTCACATAATTTCAGAGAAAGGGATTGCAGTTGATCCAACTAAGATAAAGGTGGTACATGAGTGCCTAGTGCCCAAAAGTGTACTAGAGGTTAGAAGTTTTGTGGGTTTGAGTAAGTTGCAAAATTTTCTAGAATAGCTTTTTTGATGACCTCATTACAAAGTAAGGGTAAGAGGTTTGAGTGGTCAGAAAAGTGTTAAGGAACTTTTGACCTACTCAAGGAGAAGTTGACTATTGCACCAATATTGAAGGTGATTTAGAAGGAAAATTTACTGTCATAATGGATGCATCAAGTGAAGGAGTAAGAGTAGTTTTGATGCAAGAAGGGCAAGTTATTGCTTATGAATTAATAAATTTGAAGTCCTATGAACAAAATTATGCATCACATGATTTAGAGTTAGTGGAGGTTGTTCATGCATTGTAGATGTGGAGAAATTTTCTAATGGGAAAGCCTTTTGAACTAAAGACCAATCACCACAGTCTGAACTATTTATTTACCCAACCCAATTTGAATGTATGAAAAATAAGGTGGTTGGAGTTGATAGAAAACTATCAATTCACTACATCAAGGGAAAGGAGAATCGAGTTTTTGATGCCCTAAGTCAAAGAAGGCATATCGCCTCTATGGTAACAATTCAAACCAACTTTAAGGGAAAAGTGTTGCAAGAATCCATGGGTGATGAATTATACAAGAAAGTTAAGAAAGCACTCACAGATAATCCACAAGATGCAAGGTACACAGGTTTTCACTTTGACCTAAATGGATTATTAAGGTTTAAAGGGAGAGTACATGTACCTAATTAGGCTCATTTTATTATTGATTATTCCCAAATCAAGTGTGATAAAGGCTTACTTTTTTCTACACTACATTTTTCCCCTACTTTAGTGAGAGTATGACCCCATGTCAAACTCACGCTAAAGTAGATATTCAAGACACTTATGTATGTAGCAATGAAAAAGATACACAATCATACAAAATCAAAGACCAAGAAAATATCAAGCCTAAATGGTCCAACGTGATGTGGAACACATCTAAGCTATTGGTTTTGTGCTCACTCTGTGGTAGTGGAACTTTAGGCCATCCACTAGGTGAGTATACCTCAAGAAGGTGGCTTAGTGAGAAAGTCATGCATGTGTGTCAGTTCTCTTTTTACTGACCATACCAAATCTATCCCTTTCATTACTTCGATAGGGTGCCACTCAAATCTTGGCTTCATGCTTAACAAGTTACGTTATGCTAAGCACCTATGCACATGGAAAGGATTCATAGGCAAGCAAGGTGTGTTATGCTAGGTGGCCTTGAATTAGGGTTTTGAGCTTCACAAAGTTAGCAAGTTGTATTATGCTAAACAATTATGAACAACAATGCATATAGGTTTTTTTTCAAAGGGATTTTGCTTCATTCATGTAAGGTATTCTTCTTAGGGAACATCATGTCTAATATCTCAAAGAGAGGACAATTCAAGAATAAAAGTTTCAAAACTTAGGGAACGCAATGTGTCACATCAAGCCACTAAGAGGAAAGTTGTACGCTAAGAAATATATCACTCTTGGAGGACATCAAACCTAATGACACCACCAAGAAAAAAGATGCATCACAAGAAAAAAGAAAATCGCACCATGAAATATGTAAAATGTTGAAAGATATTATCGATGTATGCCCCCACTTTAAAGGAGTTGCTAACACCATTGATGTGAGCAATTTCTTTAAAGTAGCCAATGTTTTCTCCTAAGACATTAGAGCCTTCCTTGGAAAACCCTATTTTGTCATATGTTTCCTAAATAAAGCTACGTCACAAAAAATGAGGAAGGGGTTGTGCCCAAAAATACATAAGGGATCTATGGATTCAAGGTCAGTATGTATTTGCTACAATTTTTTCATAGAGCTCAAAAATGCCATCATTCCCTAAATAATAATAGAACTAGAAGAATAACACATAAAGAGAGAAAAAATAAAGAAAAATATTTTGGGTCAGCATGGAAGAGACGTAAATGTCTCAATGCCTTGTGTCATACCCAAAAGGAAAACACAAGACAAGCAAAAAAAATAAAGCATTTATGACATATAGAAGAATGTAGGTACAAATAGAGGAATGCACAAAAAGAGAGAGATATACATCAAACAAAATAGTATGAGGGATCATATTATGCACATGTAATCACATAAAGAGCATGAAAAAGAAAACAATACAAACGAATAGTAAGGCACATGTGATTGAACATATAGCAAGTCGTCCAGATCCCAATCTCAGTCGGTATATATAGAAGGAAGACAACTAGCCAAAGGGAAAAAGGCAAGTGTTGAACTAGGGGAAGCACCAAGTTCAACACTCATTTTAGGATATTTTTCACTTAAGCTGATAGAAGAGGAAAATAATGAACTCAACTCATTATGCACTAGTTCATCAGTTTTTGCAATATCAATGTCATCATCTAGATTAATCACAACAAGAGGTTGAATGATAATGTATCTAGAAGGTTCTTGTTTACATTGTGGTGAAGGTATAGAATCATCATGTATTACTTCAGGTAAGTAGAGATTTTGATTTTCTATGTTACTCTTTTCTTCTTTATTTTGTAACATACAAGCAATAGCACAACGTCTATGCCTACACTCTCTAGCATTTTGATTTTGCTTCAATCTATTGTCAATTTGTGTTTGTTCAGAAATTACGTCTCAAAATTACTAGTTATTAAGATGTTTAGGCTTTGGGCTTGTTGATTACCAAATACATGGTAAAATATTTAAATTTTTTTCAAGTAGTCGAGTATTGGCCTTCAGGATTATTGCTTATTGTATGTAGTTGAAAATGACTTAGAAAAGTTGATTTTTTTTTGCAATTAGACTTTGGACTTGCACTGTATGCTTTATTGCGGGGTCTATGGTACCAGGTATTGAGGAATCCTGAGTTCTGAATCGTGAAAGTTGCATTGTTGGTAAGATTTCGGAGTTGCATTGGTGGTAAGGAGAAACATCATTAGAATGACATGTATATGTTGGAGGGAGTCTCTAAGAAGTCCCCTCGATACTCTAGTGATATTGCATCAAGGTAACTTGTCACTGGTACCTTGAATATTTTCCTCTCGACATCCCAATGGGAGGTTGGGGACTTTTTTTAGTAGAAGTGAAGTACATCCTTGGGACATAGAATGTAGTCCCCTTGATGTGCTGATGGAGTAGAACCATAGTGCACCATTAAGGTGGGACCGTTCAACATTGAAGGTGATGTTAGTTGTCTGATGATGGTGACATGGATGTTACGTTGGTGATGGGGACCACAAGTAATTCTATAAGCTTCATCGGTGGAACTTCTATGTATCGATGGAAGACACTATGTCATCCTCTTGATAATTCAATGGGAGGCGGTAATAGAAGTAAGCAATTTGCATATCGAGGTAATAGTAAGAGTTCCAAGTGACATGGTTTTATGTCTCCTCTATATTTTGATATGAATTTATTGGAGGCTACAGATAATGACAGATGAATTAGATGCTAATAGTATGTGACATGGAGCTATTAGTTGATTGCACATCATTGTTGTGAATCACCATATTCATTGGCTCAACGATTTCAACCTGAAGGTGATAATTTGAATTGTCTAATAACCATGTAGTTGCTTGTGATATCTCGATACTTGATTGGTCGATGAGGTGGTACTATGAAAATCTAGGTTAAGTCGACTTGAATAAGGAGATAGATAAATAGGGAATCGAGAATCATTTTGAGCAAGATAATATAGTGTATTACATTGTAACAGATGGCGAGTGTGGTTGGCTGAAGATCAGAGTAATGTTGCCGAATTGATTATGTAAATTGACACCTAAAAGAGCTTAGCTTTGTAACTTGTATTTAATTGATACTTTACTGTAATACAAGTGATCTCTGCTTTGGTGTGTGGGTTTTTTCCCAAAAGGGTTTTTCTATGTAAATTTTTTGTTCATTCTATATTAATGTTTTATTTGTCTATTTGTTATTTGTGTGCACTTAAATGAATTGTAATTGCAAATTTTTAAGTGATTTTATATATCTCTCTCCTGAGGATTAGCATTAGGAAGGCATATTCCACACTCTACTTTCCTTTCAGTTGGTATCAAAGTTTGGCTAGATTTGTTATCCTTGTGGGTAAGATAGGTTTTTTGTGTTGATCTTGTTTAGTGGGAATTTTGTAGTGGAATCTGTTTGTAAACTTATTGTAGGTTTAAGATGGCAAGAACATCCAAAAGAATAGAGATTTAGAAGTTTAACAGTGGAAATTTTGAGTTGTGGAAACTCAAAATGGAATATTTTCTTGTGGATCGAGAGTTATGGATTGTATTTTCTTCTAACAAACCATTAGCAACCTCACAAGATGAATGGGATGCAATGAACCAAAAAGCCAAGGGTTTGATTAGACTGTGCTTGGCAGATTTAGTTGTTTTGAATGTCCAGGAAGAGAAGACAATGAAACTTTTGTGGAAGAATCTTGGTGACATTTATCAGGGGAAGTCTCTAGTAAATATGTTATTCCTAAGGAAGAAGCTATACTCTTTAAAAATGGAGGAAGGAGAGTCTATTATAGATCATTTGAATGCTTTTAATATGATCATTGCTTAGATGGTGTCTATTGGTGTGAAAATCGATAATGAGGATTGTTGCATGGTCCTGTTGTGTTAATTTCCTAACACATGGGATCACCTGGTAATGGCTATTGGGAGTATCACAACCACTTTCAAGATGGAAGATGTGGTTGGTTCACTGTTGTTAGGGGAAATGTGAAGGAAGTCCCCTAAGATGGCCAATGAGGCTCTTGCTATTTGAGGTGGATCAAAGGAAAGAGGAAAAAAGAAAGGAAAGAAATCTAGATCCAAGTCAAAGGGGAGATCAAAGTCTCTTGGTAAAAAGTCCAAGGTGAAGTGCTAGAACTATGGGAAGATAGGAAATATCTAGAAAGATTACAAAGAGGAAAAGAAGAAGAAAAATAAAAACATCTCTTTTGATAATGAATCCTCTTAGAGTGATGCAGATACCTTCATAACACCCTTGGAAACTTAGGCATCAGATGATGTTTGGATAATTGACTAAGGTGTGTCCTTTCATATGAACTCTCATAGGGATTAGTTTTCAAGGTATGAAAAGTATGCTAGTGGAAGGGTGTATTTGGGTGATGATTCTCACTTGGAAATTATGGATCATGGAAGAGTTAGAATTCAATTCCCTAATGGAAGAATAAAAGGGATCAATAATGTGATGCATATACCAGACCTAGCTCAAAATTTTCTTTCAATTAGTAAGCTTAATGATGTTGGTGTACAAGTCTCTTTCTTGAATCGTATGTGCAAGATGTCTAGAGTCTCTATGGTTCTAGGTAAGGGTGCATGAATTGGCACTCTATACAAGTTGGACACATGTGTAGTGTAGTGTAATAGTGCTTCTATAAAGTTGACTAAATTTGGCCAAGTAGAGAAGGGTGACATTACTGTGAGCACTAATTCCTTAGAGGTGAAGCTCTCGACTGAGAAAACAATGATGTGGCATCAAAGACTCAACCACTTTGGTGAAAAAGGCTTAAAAGCTTTGAAAAATTGATGAAGGCGTAGCCCAAGACATAAAAAATAACCCACAAACAAGAGAATAATTTTATTATTCAAAAAATGGAGCTTCTTACATGCAGAGGATCTCAAATCCCCAAGTTCTATAACACATGCAAGCTACAGAAAGCTACAGAATAACCCTTTCGCAATATGCGAGCTTGTCCCCAAAGTTACCCAAAATTAGAAACCCACCTATAAATAGAGGCTCCTCCTTAGTTTTGGAGCCAAAACAACATTACTCAAATTGAGTTTAGGCAGTTTGGCAAAATTTACAGCATGAAGTTCAAATTTCAAAAGAGCATTTGCAATTGTATCTTCTAGAAAGTCATCAACTTCAGGGGCCATAGCGATCGGAGTTTCAAGATTCATGAACCGTTTGAGCCGTTGGAAAAGGTCTGAAGTCAATAGCGTGCTCAAATATGCTAGCAATTTTAGGAAGTTTTGGGGCTGATCAGGAGCTCTAAAGTGCCTCCAAAATCTAACTTTCGAAGGTTTTGAGGTGCAAATGCAGAGGAAACTAAAACTATAATATCTTTCAACCCGGGAACTGAAAATAAAAACCATAAATTGGGAATTTCATTATGACGAAAAGGGTATCCAAAAATGTAAAAACATCTAAAAACCGAGAAACTTGAAATTTAGCTATTTTTGGGTGATGCAAGATTGCCCTTACACCACTGGATGCTCCTACATCAGACACCCAGGGTAATTTGAGAAGTGATCCCATCATGTTTCAGATGGTGGAGGAAAACCCAAACGGTCGACCTCTGCCTTAGGCAACAGGATGAATCTTCAATACAGGCCACTTTCCATTCACCCGGATATTCTTCATCACTGCTGTTCACAGTACTCCTTAGCATGACTATCGAGGATTTCTTCAATCTCCTCCTTTTGAAGTAGGTGCTTTCGAATCCCAAAGCTGTTCCATCGTTGGTACTTCCTCTATACCACCTTCATGATACTCTTATTGGAAATCCTGGGAAATGTTGAACCACCCGGAAATGTTGAATCCATCTAGCAGCTCTACCTCATGCATTTCCTGAATCATGCCTCTTCAAAATTTTACAAGGACCAAACTTCTTCATCTTCAATTTATTATATGTTCCCACTGGAAACCTTTCTTTCCTCAAGTGGACCATCACTTCATCACCAATCTGAAACTCCTTATACCTCCTCTTCTGATCTGCCTTATCCTTATCTTGCATATTCATCTTGTTGTATGTTCTCTTACCAACTTCTCATGTATATCCTTGATGTGTTTTGCAAAATCTTTGGCTTGACACTTATTTTTCTTCTCTTGGTCCCATCTTCCTCAGTGCAGGGCTATCTCCATACACAATCTAGAATGAGTGATCACGGTTCTTACGGTGACAAAATTGTTGTAAAGAAAAGTGCACTTTTGGGGTAAGATCAAATCCCATCCCTTAGGTTTATCTCCTACCAAACATCTCAGCAGGTTACCCAGACTCCTGTTAACAACCTCTGTCTGTCCATCTGTTTGTGGATGGTGTGCAGAACTGAACTTCAACTCTGTCTTCAGCTTCTTCCACAAGGTCCTCCAAAAGTACCCCACAAATTTAGTGTCACGATCTGAAACAATACTCTTTGGCAGACCATGTAGCCTCACAACCTCTTTGAAGAACAAGTCAGCAATGTGGACTGCATCATGGGTCTTCTGACATGGAATGAAATGTGCCATCTTCGAAAACCTATCAACCACCACAAAGACTGAATCATTCCCTCGTTGTGTCCTTGGAAAACCAAGAACAAAGTCCATGCTTATATCCTCCCATGGCCTCTCTGGTACAGGTAAGGGCTGATATAGGCCTATATTCTGGCTCACTCCTTTAGCCATCGACATATCCTCGGCTTTGGCTAGAAGCTTCTTCACATCTGTGACAAGCTGAGGCCAATAATAATGCTTTCCCTTGATAATGGCAATGGTCTTATCCTGACAAAATGTCCTACCAATCCTCCGCTATGCTTCTCCTTTATCGAGGTTCTCCCTCATGAACTCCTCGGGATGCAATTGACTTCGCTTAAATAACATGCCATCCTTGATTATGAAATCCAGCCACCTTGTCCTGTCCACTGTAACAGGTTCCTTGCAAGCTTTCCAAGCCTCTGCAAAATCAGGATCTTCTGCATACAGTGTCTTGAGTTCATTGAACCCAACCACTTCAATCTACATCTTTGTCATCAATGTATGCCTCCTACTTAAGGCATCTGCAGCCCTATTTGACTTCCCACTCCTATGTTTCAAAACAAAGGTATATCTCTGCAAAGAAACTTCCCACACTACATTTCATATGCCTCTAATTTAATTTTCCTGACTATTATTTATATCTTTGGAAGGCTTGATCAATATATAGAACAAATTTCTTTGACAACAAATAATGTTTCCATTTCTTTAATGCTTGAACTATAAATAAAGGGGTGATTCCTAATCATATACATAATACTTTCATGTGGCATCATTTAAATTTTCTTGAAATGAGCGAAAATGGGCTTACCTTCTTGGCTCAACAACTTGCTCCAATGGCAGCCCACTAGCATCACAATCCACAGGAAACACCTTGTTGAAATCTGGGAGGGGCTGAAGCGGTTGCTAAATGCCTTACCTTCAGCAGTTCAAAACTTTTTGCAGCTCTAGTGCTCCTTGAATTCTTTCTATCCTCTCATTGTTTGATCGAGGGTCCACAAATACTACTGAAGTTTCTAATGAACTTTCTATAAAAACTAGCCAAACCATGGAAGAATCTCACCTCGGTAGCAGTTCTTGGGGTAGGCCATTCCAGAATAGCCTTCACCTTCTCTGGGTCCATCTTGAGACCTTCTACTGAGACAACAAACCCCAAGTACACTAGCTCCCTCTTCACAAAACTGCACTTCTTCAGATTAATCAATAGTTTCTCTTCTCTTAACTTCTCAAAGACTCTCTAAATATGCGCAGTCTTTCATCGATGTCTTCTTGAAAATGAAAATATCATCTAAATACACAATAGCAAACTTCCCGAGAGATTCTTTTAGTACCTGGATTCATGAGTCGCGCCGGATATTCGCTTCGGTCATTGGATTGTAAAGGCATGACTAACCCTTTCGTCTGAGGGCCCTCTTTGGTCTTGAAGGTCTTCCATTCATCTCCTCTTTCGAATCTGGATGGTGATATCCACTCTTGAGATCAATCTTTTGGTGGAAATCTCTTGAGCTCCACTCCGTGGTCACCCGGGTCATGTCATCGCCCGGTAGGGAAAATCGTAGCAGTTGTTATCTTGTTTATGGCTCGAGAATCTATACACATCCTCCACTCCCCATTCTTCTTTGGTGTTAGTATTGCAAGTACTGCACATGGACTCAAACTCTCATGTATCAAACCCTTTCTCAACAACTCTTGAACTTGTCTGTTCAACTCATCATTTTCTGCTGGAGTCATTCTATGAGCTGCCTTATTTGGCAAACTAGCTCGAGGAATCAAGTCAATCTGATGACTGATCTTCCTTATTGGTGGTAAACCCACCGAATTTTATTATTAGAAACAATAAAACTCATCCAACATCCGGAAACTGTACGGAACCTTCTCACTAATATAACACTAGGAATCAATGCATAACACACATGCTCATGCTTCATACCTTCTAAAATTTCTTCCATCTGCATAACGAATTCTACTTGCATGCAGCGGTCTCGCTAAAGGAGGTTTCAGCTTTGTAGCCGAAGACCCCCATCCGCTGTCAAGGAATAAGTGTTTTGCATGGCCATCATGTATAGCTTACTTTATCCGGTACGCCACGGCCTCTGACAACATGTGACATGCATCCATGGGGATGATATCCGCGATGCCTCATCATGGTACCTCCAGATCTTGAACTTTACTAGACGCTCATTGGTAAAACTTTTGTGGTATTTCTATAACTAGACAATCCACGTCTGGATAAGGGTGCCTTTGCCTCTCGCCGACTTCAACTTTGTGAACATCTCCTGGAAGCGCGAGATTAGTTCCCATCAATAATGACATCACAACGTTTCCTTTACGCGCATGGCGCAAAACAAATTCTTTCACATTGGTTCCTTTTCATAGTCACTAGGGCTCTCTAATCACTAGGGCTTCTCCCTTTGACATCATCGAGATGTTTAGATTAGACCTCCTCATCTACGTATTACAGCCCTTCCACGACCTTGGCCTCTTATGCGCCCTTCCTTTGTGTGTGGACATTCGCTGCCGTCTCAATGCCCTTCTTCCTACTGCTTGGAAACCGTTCCTCCTAAAACCACCTCTTCCGGATCCTTGTCCATATCTCCCTCGTCCTCTACCTCTTTGATCACCACTATTTTGATCATGAGGGCGATAGAAGTTTTCATTCCTTTGGCTTCGGCTGGTGCCCACATCTTCACTTTTCTTTTCATCATCATTTCGGCTTCCTTAAGGTCTACCATTGCCCCTTTCGCTTTGACCTCCTCATCCTTTTTGCTTGCCATCAAATCTTTTGTTCAACTTCTCTTCCACCTTCAATGATGATACATCCTCAATGGTGGTCATTGACTGGAAACCTCCTCACGAATCTTTCGATTAAAGTAACCCGATACAAGATATCGGGCTTCTACCTTCTCATATTGGCCTTTGTGTGACGTTCTATTGATTATCTTGTGAAAATCGCCGGTATATTTCGCGGATCTGCTTCCTTTGCTTCAACCTTGCAATTTCACTCCAGCGGTCAACTTCGTAGTCCACTCATTATGAACTCCTTCTTAGAGTTTCTCTACCATGCGATCCCACATCACGGTGATATTTCCTTTTCCTCTTTGATTTCTTTCCAGCTAGACCTCTTTCCGCGAAATGCGGCGTGGCCCTTCAGCTTTGTTTTTGCAAACTCAACCCGATCCGGGTCCTCTACTTCTTCATACTCGAACTACTCTTCTAGCTCGTTAATCCAGTCGATCAACTCTTTTAGGTTTAGACTTCCAGAATAACTGAGAACTTCTGCTCCTGGTCTTTTCTCTCGATCTTGAATGTAAGCCCTTGATAGCGGCATTTGGTCTTGATCAGGCTTCTTCTTCTTCCTCTCCTTCATCCTCACTTTCCTCCCTACGAGTTTGCCCTCTTCTCAACTACTCTTGTAATGCATCAATCTGCCTTTGGAGGGCTGCCAGTGCATCTCTTCCACCAGCATTTTTGTCGCCTCAACCACCTCTGGCACCACCACGCCTACCAGACATCACTCTTAGAGGCATCTTTCTTGACCTCGACCCACAACCCGCGGTCACGAATGCGAAGCTGCCTCATGATGTCGGCGATAAATGCGCAGCTCAAAGCACGCTCGATACCACTTGATGAAAGTAGCACGAGACCACGAAAAATAACCAAAATAAGAAGAATAATTGTATTATTCGAAAATGGAGCTTCTTACATCGGAAGGATCTCAAATCCCCAAGTTCTACAACACATGCAAGCTACATAAAGCTACAAAATAACCCTTTCGCAATATGCGAGCTTGTCCCCAAAAAGTTACCCAAAAAATAGAAACCCGCCCATAAATAGAGCTCCTCCTTAGTTTGGAGCCAAAACAACATTCAAATTTGAGTTTAGGCGGTTTGGCACTGAAAATTTACAACATGAAATTCAAATTTCAAAAGAGCATTTGCAATTGTATCTTCTAGAAAGTGCACCAACTTCCCGAGGCCATAACTTTTGATCCGGGACTCCGATTCATGAACCGTTTGAACCGTTGGAAAGGTCTCAAGTCAATAACGCGCTCAAAATATGCTATGCCAATTTTGGAAAGTTTTGGGGCCGATCCGGAACTCTAAGTGCCTCAAATCTAACTCGAAGGTTTTCAGGTGCAAATCCGGGAAACTAAAACTGCAATATCTTTCAACCCAAGGAACAGAAAATAAAACCATAAATTGGGAATTTCATTATGACAAAAAGGGTATCCAAAAATGTAAAAAAATATAAAAACTGAGAAACTTGAAATTTAACTATTTTTTGGGTGATGCAAGATTGCCCTTACACCACTGGATGCTCCTGCATCAAAAATAAAAACCTGGTTGAAGGGCTTGATGATTGTAATCTTGAGTTCAATTTTTGTGAACATTCCATTTATGGAAAGCAACACCGTGTTTCATTTTATGCAAGTCCTCATAAATCTTCTAGAATTTTGGATTATATTCATACTGATGTGTTTGGTCCAGTTAATGTTCCTTCATTATCGAAATCTATGTATTTGGTTTCTTTCATAAATGATTATTCGAGAAGGGAATTTGTTTATTTTCTAAGAAATAAAAAAGAAGTTTTTAGTCAGTTTAAGGAATTTAAAACCTTGGTTGAAAATCATATTGGTAGGAAAATAAAGTGCTTGAGGAAAACCATGGCGGTGAATTTTTTTCTGTAGACTTTGATAAGTTTTGCAAAGACCACAAAATTAAAAGGTATAGAACCACTCCTTATACTCCACAGAAAAATGGAATCACAGAAAGGAGGAATAGAACACTAATGGAAAGGGCGAGAAGTATGCTAAGTTGTGCTAGTCTGGAACAAAATTTCTAGGCTAAGGCTATAGTTACAACATGTTATTTAATTAATAGATTTGCCACTTCGGTACTCGTGGATAAAACACCTATGGAAGCATGGTTTAGTAAGAATCCCTATTTGAGACATGTTAGAGTCTGGCTGTGAGGCATATGTTTATGTGTCTAGTGAAAAAAGATCAAAATTGGAGAATAATGTTATAAAATGTATCTTCATCGGTTATGGAATTGGTGTGAAAGGGTACAAGCTTTGGAATCTAGTTATAGAGAAGGTGTTATACAGTAGAAGTGTGATATTCTATGAGCTGAAACCTTCTATAGTTGATCCACTACCAGAGGTGAAAGAAGAAGAAAAGAAGGAGGTAGTTGAAATTCCTTTCTCTAGATAAGGATGAAATACGTACTCCTAGTGGACTTGATAATGAAGAGAGATCAAGTAGCTCAGAAAATTATGATCAAGAAGAACCTTAGCCTCAACCTATGATAAGGTCTATGCGTGTGAAGTGAAAACTTGAAAGGTTTGGATATTCTATGTTTGACTTCAATTGTGCCAATGCTTTTTTTGTTAACACTGATGATCCTAGGACTCTTAGAGAGGCTATGGGTACGTCTTATGCAGATTCCTGGTTGGAAGCCATGAATGAAGAAATGGTGTCATTGAAGTGAAATGATACATGGGATTTGGTGCCTTTTCTTAGAGGTCAAAATCCTGGTGGATGCAAATGGGTGTTCAAAAAGAAAATCAGTTTGGATGGCAGTGTTGAAAAACATAAATCTAGGTTGGTCGCTAAAGGATATTCCTAGGTGGAGGGAATTGATTATGGATAAATATTTTCTCTTGTAGTGAAGTTGACATCAATCATATTTCGATTGTCACTTGCAGCAGTGCATGACATAGAGATCGAGCAAATGTATGTGAAGATAGTGTTTCTTCATGGTGACTTGAATGAAGAAATTTTTTATGTTCTAGCCAGAGCACTTTGTTGAAAAAGGTAAGGAAAATCTAGTTTGCAAATTAAAGAAATATCTGTATGGTTTGAAGCAGTTGCTTAGAATGTGGTTCTAGAAATTTGATGATTGTGTTCTGACATTGGTTTTGATGCAGTTAAAATTGTAATTTTTCGTGACAATCAAAGTGCTATTTGTTTGCAAAAAAATCCAACTTTCCATGCTAGGACAAAACATATTGATGTGTAGTTTCACTTTGTTTGTGATATGGTGTAGGATGGAAAGGTTAATCTGGAAAAGGTTGATACTTTAACAAATGTTGTTGATGCATTGACGAAGCCTGTGAGCATGGATAAGGTCAAATGGTATGCCAGTTTGATGGACCTTGGGGCTTATGAAATTCAATGACTTCAAGTGTTGGAAGGTTCCAATAAGTTCTTCATCAAGTGGGAGAATGTTGAGAAATTATGTCTCAAACTTACTGGCATATTAAGACATTAGGGCTTTGGGCTTGTTGATTACCAAATACATGGTAAAAGTTGTAGAAGTTTTGCAAGTAGTCAGGCATCGGCCTTTGGGATTATCGCTTATCAGATGCAATTGAAAATGACTTAGAAAAGTTTGAATATTTTCAAAAATTGGACTTCAGACTTCCATCGTATGCTTTACTAATGGGGTTTGCAGTATCGGGTATTAAGGAATCCCAAGTTTTGACCTGCAAAAGGATTTCTTTCTTTCTAAGTGGTATTGGTGGTAAGATTTTAGAGTTGCATTTGCGGTAAGAAGAAGCATCATCAACGAGACATGTAAATGTTAGAGGGAGTCTCTAAATAGTCCCCTCAATAATTCGGTGAGACTATGTTGAGGTGACTTGTTGTCGCTGGGACCTTGAATGTTGTCCCCTCGACATCCCAATGGGAGGCTAGGGACTCTTGTCAATAAAAGTGAAGTACATCACTGAGACATAGAATGCAGTCCCCTTGATGTGCCAATGGATTAGAACCATAGTGCATCATTAAGGTGGGACTAGTCAGTGTGGATGGTGAGTCAGTTGTATGACAATGGTGACATGGATGTTACATTGTCGATGGGGACCACAGGTAATGCTATAAGCTTCATCAAAAAAAATTTTGTGTATCGATGGAAGGTGCTATGTCATCCTCCCAATAATCTGATGGGAGGCAGTAATAGCAGTAAGCAACCTACATATCGAGGTGATGGCAAGAGTTCATAGGGACATGGCTTTATGTCTCCTCAATATTCTGATGACTTTATTAGAGGTTAGAGATAATGGTGGATGAATTAGATGGTGATATGTGGAATGTAGCTATTAGTTGATTGCACATCGTTGTTGTGAATCAATGTATTCATTGGCTCAATGATTTCAACCTAAAGGAAATAATTTGAATTCTATGATAACAATGTAATTGCTTGTGATATATTGATACTTGATGGGTCGATGATGTGGTAGTACAGTTCAGTGTAGGTTAAGCTAACTTGAATGAGGAGGCAGATAAATAGGGAATCAAGAATTATTTTGAGAATGATAGTATAGTGTATTACATTGTAATAGATGGAGAGGGCAGTTGGTTGAAGATAAAAGTAACACTACCAAACTAATTATGTGAATCAACACCTCAAAGAGCATAGCTCTATAACTTGTGTGTAATTGATACTTTACTATAATACAAGTGATCTTTGCTTTAGTGTGTGGGTTTTTCCTGAAAGGGTTTTCCCATGTAAATCTAGTTTTCATTTTGTGTTAATGTTTTATTTGTCTATTATGTTATTCATGTGCACTTAAATGAATGTAATTGCAAAGTTTTAAGTGATTTTTTGTATCTCTCTCCTAAAGATTAGCATTAGGAAGGCATAAATTCTGCACTCTTCTTTCCTTTTAGTGTTTGTGTAGAAGCAATTTTTTCAATCATATGTTTCTTCTCTTCCCTTAGGGGAGGAACAAAAGGAACCATAGGAGGTTGTTCAACCACTTTCTATTTAGCCTTGTAAGCTTGTTTGACTTTAAGAGGCACAACGAGATCCTTTTTCAACATTATCTTGTCGTCTCTTATAGGTTATGGTAGGAGGATTTGTCATAGGTTGCTCTTGGATATTTGGAAGGGATTTTGGTTCAATCATAATTTCATCAAGGATAGGTTGCTCAGTCATTGGTTGCAACATGTTTCTAAGGGATAATTCTTTTGTACGCTTTGTCTTAAACTTTTGATATGATTTGTAAAAGTAGTCCTCACAAGGTCTAATAGGCTCAATAGGCTCGAGGCAAAATAATTCCAATGAAAAGTTCCCACAAGAAGACATAGTATTAAAGCCACTATGGTGCACAGTAAATATTTCATGGCCAAAAGGAAACTTTAAAAATTTATGCACAACTGACAAGATGACATTCATGGAGTGAAGCCATGGATAGCCTAACTTTACACAAAATTGGTCAGATGACGGGATGATGGTGAATGTGACATTTAATGTTTTCTTTCCAACTTTTAGAGGTAGATTTATCAACCCATCACAAGACAAGTAAAACCATTATGTGTTTTAATCCATGCTTTCGGTTTATCATATGTATCTTGATAGACTCCATGCACAAATAGGAATTCTTCAGTAATAATGTTCTATACATAGACGAGATCAATTAATATCCCATTAGTAGTCTTGTCAAATTGATTCTTCTAGCTATGTACAGAGGACCATCGGGTGCATGTTTAAGTATGTAATTTTGTGAGAAATAAATATCAAGGGGAATTTTGGTTAAGCCCTTATGAGTTTAGCTTCAATAAATGCTACTACTTCAACCACTTCATCCATATTTTCATGTTTTGTAGTTTCATCATCTAAGTCAACATTCATCACATCATTCTTTATTTCGCTAGCTTTGACAAATGAAATAGTATGTTTCGACATGGGATTTGTAAAGATTTGTAATTTTTGGTTAGGAAGAGCTACATACTTATTACCTTGATCATTATTCTTGTCAACATAATTGATTTCCTCTTGTTCATTCACTTGTTTTAGTACTAACCATAGCACAAGTGACTCCTTGTTCCTTAGGGGGAGTAGATGACTTATCATAAACTCCTAATTGGTCTTTGAAAGCTTCATATTCCTCACATGTTGTATCATCAATTCAAGATGTTTCAAAGTGAGACTTATCTTAAAGGAATTACACATTATGGTATTAATGTTGAGTGAAGGAAAAATGCAATGCAATGACCTAGAATGCAATGTGACAATGCAATTTTTAGATTCTAAACAAGATAAATTTCTGATTACACTATGCAAAAATATAGAAATGAAGTCTTGTAAATGTAATTTTTAAATCACACAATGCACTAAATTACATAAAATGAATGAAACAAAAATTAGTAAATTGTAACAAAAATCTAAAAGCAGCAAATAGAAGCACATAAATGAAGATTTTAATTTCTAGAAATGCAGATTAAGCCCTGATCAGGGACTTATTCGCCCTATGGTGAATGCATCCTAGATGAGGTTTTTGAAACTAATTTAAAAAAAATTTAAGCGTTTTCGAGTGATTTTTAGATTCAAGTTTGCTACAATAAGTTTCAGTTTGATTTTTTGTCTAATGCAATGTGAAATTTAAGTGCAAAATGTGACAAAATTATGACCTAAAACACCTAGTTTGATATGCAATTTTTTGTTTCAATGTTGAAATGCAAGTTAATATGATGTGAATCATATGCAAAATGATTGATTTTTTTGTATTTTCAAGATTTAAAGAATACAAACAATGCAATCCTAAAACCCTAGATATAATGCAAAGTTTAATGTAAACTAGATACCCTAAATGAGATCTAATATAATGCAAATGAATGGAAGATCTAAATCTAGGATGAAAGGGATTCCAACATCAGCAAACTACAATTCTCAAAAGGTCGGGTTCAAAAAAATGAAACAAAGAAAAATGGGGTCCACCAAAATGGATTGATGAACGTTGCACCTATCTTCTTAGTTTCACTCAATTATGAGGGTTATAATGTGTAAATGATAATTAGAAATCAAACCTAACTGATATACCAATCAAAAGGTAGGTTTTAAGAGGCTCAAATGTTTTGTAGCTATTGCAAAAAGGGCTTTTTTTTTATCATTACTAATGAGTGATTCACCTTATGGTGAATGGGTCTTGGCTAGGGTTTTGGAAAATTAATTATTGGGTTTTGTTCTTCAATGTGTGCACTCCCATATCCTAGTCAAACATTGCCAAGAACCAAGAAATAAATCTTGTTGCTTATTTTCCATGATTTAGCAAGAAAGGTGACAACTTTGACAACTTTGGAACTTTGCAAATTTTGTTCTCCAAATGATCTTCAGCCTAAAACATCCAATCACACATCAAAGGAGATGAAATGTGCTTTTTTGTTAGGGAATAGGGTTTTTCCTTGGTCAAACCTTGTTTTTGTAATTAAACCTTGAAATGAAACAATACATAAAGGAATGATGAATGGACAACAATATGTAACAACTCACCAATCCTCAATTTAAACCTTGGAGTACAAATCAACAATCTTGCATGAAGTGGCCTTAATGAATGCAAATATTGATCACGACACTTGATTAGAAACAATTCCTTGAATATGCTTGATTGGATCTTCAATGCTACATAAACACATTAGCCCAACAACATGCATGATGCACTAAATATTTGACATGGTGATGGAATCTTGATTGCTGCAATAATCTTCTTCAAATCTACCCTTGAATGCCTTAGAAATTTCTCTTGAATGCTCTTGATCTCATAAACTTTCTATTAGGATGCTTGCACAAAAATTCTAGGTGAAACATAGTGAAATAACCTTGTATTTATACATAACTTATCATTAATTCCCAAAATTCAAATAACACAAGTTGACATCAGATCTAGAATTTCAAATCATTAAAATGCCACCAAAAACATATCCCAAGGGGTGGTCCTAGGTCTAAGTGAGGACCCATTTTCCATGTGGTGAATGGGTTCTTGCTTACTTAGCTAGGACACACTTCAAACAATATGAAAGATCATATGAAAATGGGGTCCTACAACCTAGTGAGGACCCATTCGCCACCCATTCGCCAGGTGGCGAATGGGTCCTAGGTAACTAACCTAGGACACACACCCTATAAAATTAAGTGTTGTGTAATATCATTTTTGAATGTTGGGCTTTATCCCTTAAAATCTACAATTACTTAGGCTTGGATTTGAATTAAAGGGTCCAATTAAGAAAAAAAACCTCAATTAATTAATAAAGCCCTACATTGGTGTGAAAGTGTAAAGATGCACTTTACAACACCCAAAATAAGGCACTATTAAGTCCATTTTATAAAAAGTTCCCTAAACTTAATGTGAATGTGTAAAACACATTACAACACTAAATCAAGGCATAATTAGGCTTATTTTATTATTAATTATTCTCAAATCAAGTGTGAAAAAGGGTTACTTTTTTCTACACTACATATACATAATGTGTGTGTGTGTGTTTATGGAGGGATAAGAATTAATCAAGGTATGTGTTATGAATGAATGTGATTCTTTTGTTTAAGTTATGGGATGCATTTAGATATAGTTTTCCCTTCCACAATTTACTCTTTTATGTCACTATATCCTTTGGGGTACAAATAAACTACATAAGGGATATTTAGGGTACAAATCTCTAGACTATATTCTCCTTTTTCCTCTTGCCAACAATACTCTATCCTCAATTGAAAATATGTACCGAATTGAGTAGCAATGCATATTGTATTAGGGCATGGTTCATCATTGGAACTTGATTATATATAGATTGATTAGGTAATGAGAGATGTTTTACCCCATTTCCTTATCAAAACCTATTTTTTGACATTTTTTGCTTCAATATATATGCTTTTTCCAATGTACTTAACCTCATTTTTCATCTTACAAACATCAAATTCATGGATCCAATATTCTAAGGTACAATTATGTAGTGCTAGCCTCATGTGGAACATAATCAACAATGGGTTTAGCATACCCATCTTCTAAAATAGAGTGTCAAATACATGAATGGGCTCATTAGGTTGTTGTTTACATAGACATATTGATAATCTATGGTGGTAGCACCTATGCAAATTCTAAAGTGGCTCACAAAGTTGTTTCTCTAGTTGAGACCATGTGGTTCTAGATCATGTAGTTGAATGTGAATACTGGTCATAAATAATTCATCTAAGGGAATAACATGAGGGCCACATTTGTGTGATTTACATGTAACAATAATAAGGCATATTGAAAATCTAAATATGTTCATCTATAAACCTAGTTTCATTTTTTAAATATTTTTTTAACAATCTTTTGACATTCCTTGTAAAATCATAAGTAATTGCTTAATTGTTAATAGGAACTTTTCTTCTCCAACCTATGTAGTTATGGTCATGTTTAGAGGCGGTTAATTGAGGAACAAATTTAGAAATATTGTGGATTGGATGCATTTTTTATACATGCTGGAATACAATATGTTTGTGGCTAGTCATTTCCAAATTTTTACAAAATAATCAGTGTTGATCTATAATTGAAGATGATATTATTTTTAATGTTTTTTTTTTTTTAAATTTCTTTAAAAATAGTCTTAATTATTTCAATATAAAAAATAAGATAAATAAATAAATAAATAAAACCATCATAAATAAACAAGTTCAATCTCAAATAAAAACATTAATGTATTTTTACTTGTAAATAAATACAATAAGGATTTTCCCAACATTTTCTTTAAGACTAATATTACTAATATACATATTTTACTTGATAATATAAAATAATAAGTTATTATTCTATTTTAATTATTTATAAATTTTAATTTCTACATTTTAGATCATTTCAAGATTACTTTTATAAATAAAATTTATATCATTAACATTTAATATTATTTAGATTTATAATAATTATACAAAAGAAAAATAGTCTTTTTTTTTTTAAGATTTAAGTAATCTATATACTAATATTGACATCTAATCTCTTTTCGTTTCCACATCAATTTTTTGATATTGTCTAAATCAAAATGCACATTTGATTGTATTAATTAATTAATTAAGAATCAAAGTACCCCTCTTTTTATCTATTATCTATCTAACATAGAATGCACATTTGATTAGGGAGAGGAACTAATGGTCATGCAACTAACTTTTGGAGATTTCATGGAATATTTATTTCACTTGTCAGGTTATTTATATATATTATTTAATAAGATGTATAAGCTAGTTATATAACATTCAATTCCCACGTGTTCAAGTATGAGTCCATCTTGTTGTTTTTTTATTTACATGTGGACTAATTATTTATAATATATAGTATAGATATGTGGCAAGTTTGACTATTATAAGTGCAAGCGCTATAACAAAAATTGGACGATGCACAACTACGAACCCTTCTCCCCTATATTTATCCCCTATATTTATTAAAAATCAGAATATAACATGTTTTTTTATTTTCAATTAATTAATAAATATGATCAAATGTATATCAAAATGTACATCTTGATATCTAAATAGAAATCGTCCCTCATTTTAAGTCAAACTAATAATTAATATATTAATAAAAAATTCAAAAGAATTTCTATAAAAAAAAAAACATATATTAGTAAACATTCTTTGGAAAAAACTGTGTGCAAAATTCACTTCAACTTTTCATAATATCTAGCTAGTGCTCAAGATCTTTGGAAAAAACTGAGTGCAAATTTTTACATCAACTTTCCAGATCATACTGCATGATCCGTTGTCAGAAATCAATTATAAATATTAAACCACCATAAGACGGTAAATTGACCTGTAACGAATAACATTGAAAGATATTTTTAACTATTTAGATAGGGAGGAAAATCCAATATGGGAAGCCTCTGGTTTTCTTTATGGTACACCTGTAAGTTAGCTGAGACTGTGACTTAACAAAAGCAGTGTACCATCCATAAATGGTGGAACAATAGTCCTCCACATACACCACAAATCATTCTGCCGGACATTTATTGTTAGTAAATGTTGTCATGTGTGTACTCTGCCGGTCTAAGTTTGAATTGCTGTTGTTAGCAAGAAAAACTTGTGAATGAGAGAAGAATAAGGAAACAAGTATTGAATATGTGTACCTCCCCACAACTTGCTTCTGCAACAGACAGTTGTAAATACAATCGCTTGACCTGTAACTATTGTCATACTTTTGTCAACATTAAGTATTGGATAACGTACTCACGTTCTTGGCGCTTCATTTATACTTTTAGAGTAGATAAGGCAGACCTAATAATCTGCTAGTCGATTCTTTGCTATCAAATTTAGAATATATAAAGTATGTTTCTTTTTTGGATAAGATTCTATGAGGAAGACCCAACAATGTTTCATATGTAGACGAGGGAGACTAAATAGGGGAGAGGGGTCTAAAGTAGGGTGGGAGTAGCCAGTCTTAATATGCAGATGTAAATCAGTTTTCATTCACAAAGTCAACAAAGGTACACGTATCACTGCATCGTCAAAATTGTATTATAACAGGGGAATGTTTGTCTCATACACAAATAGATATTCATAGTCTTACATGTTAGAGAATATTCAAAGCACATTTGACACCACAAACATTCAAGCCATATTGCTTGTTATGGGCCCCTCAATTTAAAACAAAAGCCCAAAATATAAAATTAGTATAACCCAAACTCCCCTATAATGTCACCACTTGCATTTCATCACAACCACCTTCCTGGCACTTGGGATTCCACGAGTAGAACTACGACCCAAGAATGTGCCATCACCAAATCCATTCTAGTCGATCCCCCATCCCACTTGCCCACCAACACAACACTCAGATAGGTAGCAATCATTCATGTGTCCCATCTGTTAAATCAAACCTCTCTACTAATGGTTCCTCCTGTTTTTCCCACCTGCAACCACCAAAACAATGGTGTTAAAGCCACCCAAATCTCTTGTCAAGCAAATAAGGAATGCATGCCATTAATACATACAAACTCATCAATTGAAGGCATCCGATGAAGATTTCAAATTTGAAATTAAAAGGACATGAATTAAAGACTCCGCACCAAACCAACATTGAACATATAAGGATATTTTCAAATTCAAAAATGCATTAGTCAATCTCTTGCAATTTCCATTTAGCACATCCCACTTTCATCATTAGTTATACAGTTTGGTCCAGAAATATGAAGATAGTCCAAAGGAAACAACAACAACAACATCCTGACAAGCTATAGGTATTCTACTACTACAAATTCATGCTGCCTGTGAATGCAAATATTTTGTATGGGATGTCAATTTTTGTCACATTGACCTATAACTCAATATCTGGGGTTTCAACTTACACTTTGTATGAATGTCAAGTCATTTCAATTCAAGTTCATGCTTTCACTGGTTTTCCTTTCCTCTATACTCATCCATGCACAACGTTTACCCTGCATTGTGCATTTCAATAGTTTGTGTTATTAATTGCACAACGTTTATTATGCTTTTCATATTTGCTAACTTACATGAAATATGAACTAGGTTTGACTGGTTTAAAATGGTTTTTCATTATTATTAGACTTGTTAAACAAAATATGGAAAGGGTTTGACTAGTTTTTAGCCAGTCACTTGTTTTTGTGTGTTTGTCATTGCACAAACTTTAAATCTGCAATTTTTTTTTACATTTGTTTGTTATTCCAAAATATGGAAATGGATACAATATATTTGCTTGTTACTATGAAATATTCATACGATTTTAATGTTTATCATTTCGAGGGTTTCTTCCATGCACTTGCATTCCTGTCTTCCTTACTGCATAGACTTAAACTCTACAATTTGTTTATAATATTCTCATGTTATTTTGAAAAATTAAAATGGTATGACTGGTTTTCATTTCCAAGATATTCTAGCATGTTTATGTATTATTCTATTCTTTTATGCACAATAGTTATATCTGCGAAATGCTTTTTCATTTCATTGTTACTACCAAACATGGAAAGGGTTTCACTGGCTCAAAATTATAGGGTTTTCTCTTTGACAATGCACAAACTTTAACTCTACAATTTGTCTTTAATATTTATTTGTTATTTGCAAATATGAAAATGGAATAACTTGTTTTCATTCCGAAGTTATTTTGTCATGCAATTATATTATTTTGTTCTTATATATGTATTTGTCTTTCCATACATACATATAGATATTGTGCATGGAAGAACAGAATAATACATAGACATATTTCCATACATATATATGGTATGACTAGTTTTCATATTCAAGATATTCTGCCATGCAATCGTATTATTTTGTTCTTCCTTTCACAATAGTTTTGTCTACGAAATGCAATTTTTATTTCATTGTTACTACCAGACATTTTTTATGGTTTCACTGGTTCACAATTACAGGGTTTTCTGCCATGCACTTGTATTCGTCTCTTTCACAATGCACAAACTAACTCTGCAATTTTCCTTTATTATTTGTTTGTTATTCCCACATATGAAAATGGATTCACTTGATTTCATTTTGAAGATATTCTACCATGCAATTATATTATTCTCTTCCTATATATGTATATATATATATATATATTCATGTATATAAATATGTATGTAATTGTTTATGTGATTGTTACTACAAAATTTGTTTTACATATTTATGTCTGACTCTTCACATTTCATTGTTCTAATCTGCACTCAAGAAAGCTCCCTTTCTCTTTCAGCTGAGGTTTTCTACCTCACTACGCCTATACCATTGTATTTCCTTTTGACAATGTTTAACCAATGTTTGTTCATGCCTCACTAAAAAATCTACTCCAAGCCATTTCAATTCAAATAATAAAATTGAATAAACTGAGATCATGCACATATTGAATAAAAACAAATTGTTCATGCACATTAAAGACAATTGTACTACAAAGTGTCATCAATTGCATTACAAACTGTTCATAAAAACCAAGCAAAATAAAGACAATAAAAACATACTATTCATGGACAATAAAGAAAATTTCATTACAAACAGTGGACAATTGCATTACAAACTATTCATAAAAACTAGAGCATTGAATTTCAGAATGTCACTTGATGCATATTAAATAAATGCAAGTTGTTCATGCATCACTGTGACTTCAACAATGTTCAATTTTTTGTTTTATTTAACTAATCCAAACATCTTTTTCAATATCTGCAGGTGCAATCTAAAGGTAAACTAAGGTCAAAAACTAAAACCAAGTCTACAAAGACATCATCTCATATAAGGAAATACACTGTAACAATCCCCAATGTGCAACAACTGGTTGCATAAGTAAACACAAATCCAAAACTTGTTGAGGTTGTTTAGGAGGTTGGTGCACCACCAATCCAGCGGGCAAGAGCATCAAAGGAAAGGGAATGGTCATCAGAGGACATGGATAGGGCATTGGAGGATGTTGAAATGAATGGGATGTCGATGAGAGCTGCTGTAAAGAAGTGGAAAATCCCAGCTACAACACTTAGCAATTGGTTAGGTGGCTTGAGGTCTACTTCAAAGAAGGGTCCACCAACAGTCGTGAAAGAAGAGGAGGAGGGTTTGGTTGTGAATTGGTGCACAGATATAGAAGATATTGGCCATGGGCTTGAGATTATTAATCTCAAGCAAGAGGTTGCTCAGATATGCTAGACTAGACCCAACCCTTTCATAGAGGGGCTTCCTAGAAAATCATGGTGGACTGGATTCAAGACGCACCATCCAGAATTGACCTTGCACATAGCTGAAGGTCTTGACAAAGACAGGGCGGTAAACCTTAGACCCGATATAGTAGCTAAATTTTATAAAACGTGGACAATAGCATATGAAAGTACCCCATACGGTCTTGACAGAATTTGGAATTGTGATGAAATAGGAATTCAAGCTGGCAGAAATGGAACTATGAGGGTCTTATCATGTCGAGGAAACAAGAATGTCTCCTACATCATTCCAAAAAGTAGAGAATGGATAACAATTCTATGCTGTGTTAATGCATTTGGCCAAACCATACCTGGTTTCTATCTGTTCAAGGGAAATACAGAGATAGAGAATTACATTGTGAACTGTGAACCACAACAACTATGGAAACCCAAGCACATGCTTGGATGACGAAGGAGATTTTCTATGAGTGGCTGGAACATTTTTGTGTGTTGGTTCCTAGGGGTGTCTCATCTACTAATAGGCGCCTGCTAATTTTTGATGGCCATGGAAGTCATGTTGCATTGTCAACTATCTAAAGGGAAAGGGGGTTAGGCATTGACTTCCTTACACTACCTGCTCATACTTCTCATGCACTACAACCTTTGGATGTTAGCATGTTTGCACCATTCAAGCAATATTTCAAATCAGAACAAGCAAATTTTCTCACTAAATTCCCCAATATTGATATCAGAAGGGTAGAATTGGCGGAGTTAGGCAGAAAAGCATTGAGAAGAGCTTTGACTCCATCCAACATAAAAGCTGGCTTTAAAAGGACAAGAATATGGCCCCTCAATTCTGATGCTCTCATAAATGACATGCGTCCCGATGAGACGTATGACATTGCTGACATCGATGATGCTTCTACAGTGCAGAACATCCTTAGTCTTTCAGGACTCGATGTTTCAACAGATGAACTTTCACAAACATTGTAGACTCCAATGGATAGTCAAGTGCATGAAGGTGCCGAGAAACAACTTGAGGACATGGACAATCAACCTGCACAAGAAGACATGGGGGATTTCACATTCCCATCTCCAACACCCACACCTCCAAAAAAATAGTGCACTATTATGTAGATTGCAGTAATGAAAGTTAGGGTACACTGGACCAGGGGAGTTTACTGACTCCCAAGTCAATGAAATAATTGAAATAGAAAGTGGTTCTCAGATCAGTAACTTCCTTAAGCTTCCAAGTCACAGAATAAATGGAACAATGAGAAATTCTGTTGGTGGTGCTCTTCGGGTGAGGCGACAGTCTCAGTTGTTGACTGCTGATAGTTACATGACTCTCATAATGGAGCATGAATGGAGAAAAAAAGAATTGGAAGAATTGAAAATTAGAAAGAGGCAACAAACTGAGGACAAAAAGGAAGCATGAATTATCACCTTGGAGTAGAAGGAAGAAAAGAAAATTGAAAAGGAAATTGAGTGCAAGGAAAGATAGCAACTAAAACAGTTGCAAATAAAGGAAAAAGAGTAGAAGAAGGAGCAAGAGAGGATACAAAAAGAACAAGAGAAGAAGGAAAGGGAGATCAAGGCTATCCATAGAGCATTGATGCGAGATAAATGCTTAAGCAGTCCTGTAACTCCCTTATTTGATAACCACAGTTACTTTCGAGATATAACCAGTAATAACATCCCTCCGTTTTCTGCAAGAAATGTGTGTTTCAGTCCCAACTCATCTCAGGTTAGTTGCACTCAATTTCTAGTTGGATAGACTTCACCACTAATGCCTTCAATTGTAAGTTTCACGCAACTGACAAATGCAAATGCAAATCAATTTATGGCAAGTCTAAATGCAGTAGCAGGAGACGAGAACACATCTCTAGATTCTTTCCTTGGAGCATTCAACTGAGTTTGGGAGGGACCAACTGAAACAGTGCCTTATATCTTGGTTTTTTTGGGGTTGTAGTTGCAGATGCCATTTTCATTGTGTCACATCTGTTTATAAATGTGAACTAAATCTGTTTATTATTTTGAACTAAACCTTGGTTGACTTTGCATATTAAGGTGGTCTATTGTCGGGCCCATTAACAACTATGTCAATACCTTTTTTATGGTTGTCTTATAATCTACATTTCAAAAAATATATTGTATGGAGATATTTTGTTTCAATTTTTTTTACTAGAATTGCTATGTTTATAATATCTATTTTACATTTGTGAAAAAAATATTCAATGTTGAAAATATTATACAACATTTCATACGATATAGTCTATGCTGATAATTCAACATACTATGGGATAGATATGAGGGGCTTGATTTAGATATAGACATGAGACCTTATATATCTTATTAGCATATCTATGATGCCACATCATCAAATATGATAATATGGGATGTACATGAGGGGCTTGATTTAGATATAGACATGAGACCTTGTGGGATAAATATCAAGTTTAAACATATGTGTTTTGTATAAAGTTTGAAAGAGGGGGGGAGGAGGGGGAATTCTTATAGAAAATTAGGTTACAAAAGTGACAACACTTGCATGTGTTGAAGTTGAATTCAATCCTTTTGACACATATCTCCCTATGAGGTAACATGATTAGTGAAGGTTGACATTTCTTGTGATGTCATGATACTTCCTAGGACTCAATTCCATGTCATCTTAATGTAGAGCTTTTAGTGATAGATAAAGTAATTCCAATAACATCAATAAGACTCTTATTGTTTAGATTTCCAATTACATCAATTGGTATGAATTGAAAGTGATGCATCTAAATTAAGAGGTCATTCTCATAGAGACATAATTTTATAACCTATTTTTTCTGTAATACTGCCTCTATAAATTGTATATCCATCATAGGATTTTTCATACTACAATTTGCAATTTCATTCAAGAAAGTAACATGACACTTTATATGTTCAATATCTATCATTTTAAAGCTAAACATTTATTTTCTAGATTTTTTGATATATCAAGCCCCTCATGTCTATCCCATATTATGCAATGACAAATAAAAAATATTCAATGCTGATAATCTTATATATCCTTTTGTATATCAGTAGCTCAATTAAAATTTACTTTTAGGCTATACCTCTACAAAAGATAACATGTATGTATGTCTTATCTCAAGTTTATTTGTTTTGGTACATTACGGTTCTTTCTTGATTTGTGAATGGTAGAGATGGATGTGACTTATTTGACCTATATGATTCTATCTATCCCCTATTATTATGTTCATCATTGCACAAAATTTAAATCTGCAATTTGTTTATAACATTTATTTGTTATCCCCAAATATGAAAATGGTTTGACTGGTTTTCATTTTGAGGATATATGTAGTGCTTATATGTCCATACATATAATCATATATATCTATGTGCTTAGGTATTTAGATGTATGTCTATGTGAATATGTATGTACATATATATGCGTGTGCATATGAAGACACATGTATGTATAGGACAATATGTATGTACATATATATATTTGTGTATGTACATGTATATATATATATGTATGTACATATATATCAATGTGTATCTACACGTATATATATATATATATATATATATATATATATATATATATATATATATGTATGTACGTATCTAGATATATATGAATGTGAATCTACATATATATATATGTATGTACAGATATATACATACACACACATATATACATATATATATATATATATATGTACATATATATATATGTACATATATATATATATGTACATATATATATATATATATATGTACATATATATATATATACATACACACACACATATATACATATATATATGCCTTGTTCATATATATATACATAGATATATAGATATATATACATGCATACATTGATATATAGATTGAAAGCTATAGTGTATGTATACATAGAAATTAA
Source organism: Sequoia sempervirens (assembly GCA_007258455.2). Classification (NCBI taxonomy): domain Eukaryota; kingdom Viridiplantae; phylum Streptophyta; class Pinopsida; order Cupressales; family Cupressaceae; genus Sequoia; species Sequoia sempervirens. Next base: position 356,608,687 of record VDFB02000017.1, read on the forward strand.
ATGCAAAGATTAAACCCATTAAAGTCACAGTGATGCATGAAGAGAACCATATATTTCCTTGACAAATTGAGTGTGTTTATGAACACAAGTATTGGAAGTGTTCATAAACACCATACATGCCATAAAAATCATGGAGCACATTGTTGATTCACTTAGAATGAAAGAGAACCTTCAATCTATGGACAATCAAATAAACACTTTAAATATTTTGTTCAGAATCAACAACAAAATAAAATAACATTCACCTTAAGTAACATAACACACCCATAACAAAAAAAAAAACCAAAAAGAAGAAAGAAAAGGGAATGACAGGAGAAAATGGTGCAACTTTAGTGAGGTTAAAAACCTCACCTGTATGAATTGGAGATGGCCAATGCTATGGTGAATTTCTCCAACTGAATCCTGTAAACATATACGAAAATAGTCATTAATAAGAAAAGTCTAGTAAGGAAAGTGTTTAACTTACAGTAAGAATGTATAGTATCATTTTCTTTTTACCTTTGACATGCAATTCACCATCACGAAGCCAATAATGGATTGAAATAGCACACCATTGAAGAAGATTGAACAAGACAAAAATTTACAACAAGTGTCAGCTAAATATACCAACATGTCTAAAACAATGAAATGGATAACTACTAAGGAATGAACATGACGTATATGACATTCAAATTAACAATTTAAATGAACAATCAAATTGAACATTGCAAGTGAACAATGAAATTGAACATTCCAATTGAACAATGAAATTGAACATTCCAATTGAACAATGCAATTGAACAATAAAATTGAACATTCCAATTGATCAATTGAATAGAACAATCCATTTAAACAATTGAATGGAACAATGCAATAGAACAATAACTTTTAACAATGCAATTGAACAATCAAATTGAACAATCCAATTGATCAATAAAATTGAACAATCCAATTGAACATTGCAAGTGAACAATGAAATTGAACATTCCAATTGAACAATGAAATTGAACATTCCAATTGAACAATAAAATTGAATATTCGAATTGATCAATCAAATAGAACAATCCAATAGAACAATGCAATAGAACAATAACTTTTAACAATGCAATTGAATGATCAAATTGAACAATCCAATTGATGAATCAAATTGAACAATCCAATTGAACAATCAAATTGGTCAATCCAATTAATCAATCAGATTGAACAACCCAATTAAACAATTAAATGGAACCATCAAATTGAAGAAAGCAATTGAAAAATCCAATTGAACAATCAAATTGAACATCTATACATGAGTTATACATATATACCAACATGATATGGTGTAACAATCACAATGTATGGAATTGAAATGCATTGACATCCATAAATAGTGCAAGTTGAAAACCCAAATACCAAGTTACATGGTGGTGGGTGACAAACATTAAGAGTGCATAGAACTGATATATATTCCTTGGCATATGCCTTAAAAAAAACCATGAAATTGAACTGAAATGTCTTCACATTCATAAATAATGTAAGTTGAAACCCTAGATATTGAGTTAAATGAAAAACTCAATGTGAACATACATACACACACATTATATACAAATATTATATATATATATATACACATACATACACATTATATATGTATGTATGTATTCATATATATATATATGTATGCATGTATATATATATCTATATATCTATATTTATATATATATATATATATGTATGTATGTATGTTAATTTTAATATATATAGGCATTGGTAGAGGCCTAGTGAGGTAAAAAATCTCACCTCAAAGAGAAAGGGAGCTTTTGATAGTGCATAGCCTAACAATGAAGCATGTAGAGCCAAACAATGAGTTGTGGAGAGCCAAACATGTATGGGTAAGTAACCAAAAAAATAGTTGAGAATGTTTGCAAACATAAGGAATGAGAGTGAGCGGGAATTGAATGAACCTTGATCTTTGATTAACGCACCTAAAAGATTGAGTAAATGCCAAGCGATGCATAAGGCAAGTTGGTCAGTGGAGGAAACAAAGGAGGCGGCGAGTGATTATTGCTCTAAACTTGTCATTTAGGGTGGGGAAAGGCACTAATCATATACATCTATTCCTTGCTCAACAACACATTCACTCTTGTTCAATACACCAGAGTGAATGAGTCGAACCCAAACAAAAAACATGAATAGAATCATATGTTTTACCCTAGGTAAAACCCGTTCTGAATTCATGTTTTTTGTTAGGTTTAGCTCATTCAGGCATTAGTTTTCTCCAAAAATGTTCTGTGGTTTGCTACATCAGACCCCTCTTTGTCCACACTTGTCTCCAATTTTCACAGGCAGCACTTCCCTGAAACAACAACCTTATTATATCATGTTATTATAGGGTTTTCTGCCATCCAATGGTTAAACATGGAATGGGATTCACTGGTTCACAATTAGAGGGTATTCAACCATGCACTTGTGTATATATGTATATATATGTATATGTATATGGATACATGTATATATATACATGTATATATCTATATATACATGTATACATATATACAAATATACAATTTGCTTTTCTTTAATATGTAACTTCAAAGTTTGCAATTCAATGCTTGGTTTTTATGAATAGTTTGTAGTGCAATTGTCTTTAATGTGCATGAATGGTTTGTTTTTATTCAATATATGCATGATCTTAGTTTATGCAATTTTATTATTTGAATTGAAATGGCTTGGACTAGATCTTTTTAGTGAGACATGAAAAAACATTGGTTAAACATTGTCAAACCGAAAGACAATGGTACATGCATAGTGAGGTAGCAAATCCCAACTGAAAGACAAAGGGAGCTGTCTTCAGTGCAGAATATAACAGTGAATCATGGAGAGCGGAACATAAATATAAAAAATAAATTTCTTAGTAACCATCACACGAACAATTAAAAATATACACATATTCGAATATGTATATATATACATATATATATTTATATATAGTTATATACTATATATATATATTCAAATATATATACATATATTTGTATATGTATGGAAATATGTCTATGTATTATTATGTTCTTCCATGCACAATATATATATATATATATATATATATATATATATATATATATATATATATATATATATATATATATATATATATATATATATATATATATATATATATATATATATATATATATATATATATTCAAATATATATATACATATATTTTTATATGTATGGAAATATGTCTATGTATTATTCTATTCTTCCATGCACAATATATATATATATAGACGGAGAGAAGGAGAGATAAATATATATGTAAGAATAGAATAATATATTTGCATGGCAGAAAAGCTTCGAAATGAAAACAAGTACATGTATGGAAAGAAAAATACATATATAAGAACAAAATAATATATTTGCATGGAAGATTAACTTTAGAATGAAAAACAAGAGAGTCCATTTTCATATTTGGGAATAACAAACAAATATTAAAGGAAAATTACAGAGTTAAAGTTTGTGCATTGTCAAAGAGAGGAATACAAGTGCATGGCAAAAAACCCTATAATTTTGAACAAGTGAAACCCTTTCCAATGTTTGGTAATAACAACATGAAATTAAAAAAGCATTTTACAAACATTACTATTATGCATGAAAGAATAGAATAATACATAAACATGCTAGAATATCTTCGAAAGGAATACTAGTCATACCATTTTCATATTTCGAAATAACATGAGAATATTATAAGCAAATTGTAGAGTTAAAGCATGTGTAGTGAGGAAGACAGGAATGCAAGTGCATGGAAAAAAAAACTTTAAATGATATACATTAAAACCATATGAATATTTCCTAGTAACAAGCAAATATATTGTATCCATTTTGATATTTGGGAATAACAAACAAATATTAAAGGGAAATTGCAGAGTTAAAGTGTGTGCATTGTCAAAGAGAAAACCCTTTAATTTTGAACCAGTGAAACCCTTTCCATGTTTGGTAGTACCAATGAAATGAAAAAATCATTTCGCATACATTACTATTGTGCATGGAAGAAAAAAATAATACATAAACATGCCAAAATATCTTCAAAATGAAAACCAGTCATACCATTTTCATATTTCAGAATAACATGAGAATATTATAAGAAAATTACAGAGTTAAAGTGTGTTCAGTGAGGAAGACATGAATGCAAGTGCATGGAAAAAACCTTGTAAATGATATACATTAAAACCGTATGAGTATTTCCTAGTAACAAGCAAATATATTGTATCCATTTTGATATTTTGGAAAAATAAACAAATATTAAAGGGAAATTGTAGAGTTAAAGTGTGTGCATTGTCAAAGAGGAAACCATGCAATTTTGAACTAGTGAAACCATTTCCATGTTTGGTAGTAACAATGAAATGAAAAAAGAATTTCACATACATAAGTATTGTGCATGGAAGAACAAAACAATACATAAACATTCTAGAATATTTTGGAAATGAAAACCAATCATACCATTTTCATATTTTAGAATAACATGAGAATATTATAAGAAAATTGCAAAGTTAAAGTATGTGCAGTGAGGAAGACACGAATGCAAGTGCATGGTAGAAACCCTTGAAATGATAAACATTAAAACCACATGAATATTTCCTAGTAACAAGCAAATATATTGTATCAATTTCCATATTTTGGAATAACAAACAAATGTAAAAACAAAATTCAGATTTAAAGTTTGTGCAATGACGATCACATGAAAACAAGTGCATGGCTGAAAACCAGTCAAACCCTTTCCATATTTCATCGAACAAGTCTAATAGTAATGTTCAAAACCATTTTAAACCAGTCAAACCCATTTCATATTTCGTGTAAGTAAGAAAATATGAAAAGCACAATGCAGAGGTACAATGAATATCAAAAGAATATGAGTGCATGGTCGAGTGTAGAGGAAAATAAATCAAGTTAAATCCTCCCCACATTTCATTGAAGGCATATTATTCTCAAACACAAAAGTTCGCAACAAAAAGTTCTGCAAAAAAAAGTGCATGACAGAATACTGATTAATTCAAAGACAGTGGTACGGGCCGAGTGAGGTTAGAAACCTCACTTGAAAGAGGTAGGGAGTTGTCAATAGTGCAAAGCCGAACAAAGAAGTGTGAAGAGCCGAATGATGAAGTGTGGAGAGCCAAACCAATTTTGGTGACAAACAAAATGAACAGTCAAGAATGTTTGTGAAAAAAAAGAATGATAGTGAGTGGGATATGCGAGAATGAGAATGAACATTGATCTCTGATTATTGTGCCTGATAGACCAAGTAAATGCAAAGCAATTTGTAAGGAAAGTTGGTCAGTGGAGGAAACAAAGGAGGCGACGTGTATTTAATGTACTAAACTGTTGGTAGAGGGTGGCGAGGCTATCGTCTAAATGTGAACGTCTGATCTAATGTACATAGATGTGCTCACTGATTAAGGAGGTGGGTGAGCTCCACTTTCAGGCAAAGGGAAAAATTGGCTAGTTTTGGATACTGTTAAAATAAATATTTGAGCAGCTCCTTTCGGGTTTATTTTTGCATTATGTGTGTGCCGGCCTATGCATCGCCGAGTTTACTCAGCTTTCTATCAAGATTTTGATCTGCCACTTTACGCAGCAACTCTTCGCAGCTTCAGGTATCGACTTTCCTTTTGGTTCCTGGGAAGCTCCACTGGGCTCCCACGCATCGCGGTTACGAGCTACTTTTGTTGCTTGCTTCCTTGAGGCCTCGACGGGCTGGGAAATGCTTCCACAATTTTTTTCATTCTTAAAAGGTGTTGGTGGGCCCCATGTTCTGCTAGGTGGCAACCGTTCGCAAATCTTTCAACGCAGTGAGGAAATAAACAACTGCAGGCAGTGAAATGCTGCCATGCGTCTTTCACGCCCGGCTAATGGAGCATTCCCTCCGTTGCGATAAGGATCTCAGCCCATTGGACATGTGTTGCATTTTCACAAACCCTTGGCAGTGATGGGAGAAAGTTTCATATGGGCAGCAAAAGGCTGCCACGTGCCTAAATGCTGATTTGTTATGCAGGCGATGGGCCAGATGAACTAAACAACGCTATTGGTTGCTGTTGGTCATAATCATTCGTGGTGATGGATGACATTTGTCTGCTTGAGCCTTGTTGGGACCACCACCATCATTGCAAAGGATGCACCTGTACCTGGGATGACTGGATGTTGTGTTCCGGCTCAATGCCATTGTAATAGTCGTGAGAATATTCTGATTCAGACATCATTACATGAAGATTGTGAGATCTTTTCTGTTACTATTCTCCAAAGCGGTGGGAGTTTTGGGAGTTTTCCTGCTATATATACTTTCTCTATTGTTGAAAAAGGCCCCCCAGAATTTTGGAAAAAAAAATACACTGGTTTTAGAAAAGACACCAGGCCTCTTTTACTGTTTTATTTAAATTGTAAAACTTTTAGAATGTGCCAATTGTTCGTCCTTTCTGTTTTTCATGCTTTGATTAAACTGTAAACTGTGCTTTATACTGTCTTAACATTTCATTTGAAGAACTTCTATATATGTTGGATACAAGCTTGCTTACCTAAATCATGTCTAATGACTCTTCTTAGTAGTAAGAATGTATGCAACATTATTTTATGTCAATAAATGAATTGTCTATGCTATAATCTTAAGTCTCTGATGTTTTGGAATGCAACAACACCGTTCAGGCCCCTAAATCTATGATTTATCGTGCCCATCAGCAGATCTTGGTGCATCACCTTAGGTTAGATTTTTCTTTATTTTATCTGCTTCCTTTTCCCTTTCCAAAACCCATTATAGAAGAAACTGACTTCTTTAAAATCTGGAGGTTACTCAGTTTAGCGCAAAAGGTCCCCCTTAAACTGAGTTTTCCATAAGATACTGTTACCTCGTCAATTTTTGGTGTCAACAGTTTGTTCTTTTTCTGGCACACCTGGTGGGACCTGAATTTAATGAAATGGCATTGTAGAAAGGTGTATGAGCCATCGGCCTATAACTAGATCCCAAACTGCAAGCAACCTAGGTTTACTAGTACCTCCGCTAGGGATAGTTCAGGCCTCTAATCAGCTGGTAACCATTCCATTCCCATCACCCTTTCCTCTTACCATGTTGCTGGCCGTTAATAGAAGCTACGTAGCATGGAATGCTGGAAGTCCCTTGGTAGCCTTGGTAGCACCCGCTGTCTCGGGTGCTATTCCAGTTTCGGCCATGAAAGCTATCCCCAAATTTTCCAGAGACAACTCAAGGACACCAGCATAACATTTGCAGGATGTGGCGGACGTATGTCTCATACATGGTATTACAGCACAAAATGTAGCCCTGAGGCTCCTCGCCGTGTCTTTCAAAGGCAAGGCTCTGGATTGGTACCAAACACTAACTCCTAATTCAATTCGCACCTGGGATGAGCTCGAAGATCCATTCTATGAAAGGTTCTCTAATGACGGTGATTGTTCTTCATTATATTATCAATTATCCATCATAAAATGAGCCCCCCAAGAGTTTCTGATGGACTTCAATGCCTGATTTCATATGAATTGGCAGAGGATCCCTGTTACTGTCCACCCAACTCCCGAGTTGGCCTTTATATTCTATCTGAAGTCCATCAATTTAGACATTTCTATAATGATCAAGTCTTTGGAAGGAGCTACTCTACCAGCTGCTTATGGTACCACTATCAAAGCTGAGAATCATTTGATAGATTGCAAAAAATTTCCTCCTTGACCTATTATGCCGATATTCCCTCAAATATCAATTTTTGAGCAAGAGGTCGCATCGACTAGTGCGCTCGCAATTGCCTAGTCAATGTACTCATATGCAGCCACACCTAAAAACATGGCTTCTACGTTAGGATCTTCCAAAGATGAAATAAGCGACCTCAAAGAGATGTTACGAACCATGGCAAATGATATAACCACTCTTAAGAAGAACCAAGCAACGCCTCCAAAGCCTGCATATCAAAACTATCAAGGTGGGTGGTCTTCCTATCAGCAGAACCAATACCAAGGTGCGACTTGCAACAATCCACTAGCCCCGACGACAAACCAAATGGTGTCGGTGCCTACTCCGCTAACAAGTGCGTCACCAAACTCGAGTAGGGAATTAACCATAGGACAAAACAATCTTATTGATGATATCAATCCATGGTGTTTCCCCTACAGCGATGCACATATGCCTCAGAACTATCCGCGCGACAACCTACAATAGAAAGTGGTGGAGCAATGTAGTCAAGGCACTGCAAACAGAAAATGGAGGTTACGTATATGCCTCGCCAATGGAGAGTGAAGTCCTTACCACGCAAATGCAAGGAATGTCTTTAGAACAAGAGTCCGATATTGCTCCTGATCATGTGCTTTTCTCCTGGATAGAGGAAGAAGAAATGGTGTTTGCTAATGACGTATTCATATCTGAAACATCAAAAGTACAGTCTGATTACAACACCCGCTCAAAGAGGAGATTCATAGGTGAGCTAGTGTTTTCACACTCGGACAGCCCGCCACTCAAAGGAATGTCCAATCGAATCCCCAGTGTTTTAACCATCCCTTCATGTTCTCAACCATGAAAGGAAATTTGTATAGCAAGATCCAAGGAGCAGAAATCTCTGATCTTGCCACCTTTTAATGTGGTGGAGCAATTGAAGAAATAATCCGCTAATGTGTCTTTATGGGACATTCTAGCTATCCTGGAACAGAAGAGTATATTATAGAAGGCACTTCAAGAAGAGATCAACCCAGCACCAACAGAGCCGTCTGCCAGTACAGAGGTTGTCAAATACCACTAGCTAAGGTTCTTACAGACAAGGTGAGGGAATCCCCTGTCGAAGATAAAAGTAGGTTGAAACCTCAACCTTTCTTCTTGACTCTCATTGTAGGAAAGAAGCTATTACACAACGCTATGATTGATTTTGGCGCTAGTATGATGGTTATGCCTAAATAGATAGCTGAAGCTCTGGGACTCAGCCACGAACCTATGAAAAGAGGGGTGATGCAGCTTGATGGAAATAAATTTTAAACCGTAGGTGTCATCAAAGTGCTTCCTTTAACTCTATTTGCCTTCCCAAGTATCACAATCTCACAGGACACAGTGATCATAAATGTTCCTCCTATGTTTGGTCTTTGTCTATCTCACGAATTTACTTCAAAGGTCGGTGGATACTTGTCCTTGGATTGGTTACATCTGATACTTAGGACCAAGCATGGCGCAAAAATGAAGATAGAATCAGAGGCTCTACATTCTGAACATGTGGCGGATGAGGCCTTGATTAATTTTGAAGCAGCGCATACCTCCATCACCAATCAAGAAATGTATAGTGTGGATTTGCTAGAGGAGGAGAAGGTGAGTGGAAATTGGAATGAAAACGAAGATGCTTTGTTGAGTGAACACATAAACTATGATCCTTTCGGCAATTATCATGCTACAAGATTGGGAACATATGTAATTTATGATGAAGACCAAGCACTACCAAGGGTCACCAAAGGATCCGACGGTAACCAAACAAATGAGCTATGGGCATTGTAATTTGATGGAGCAAGAAGCAAAGTAGGTGCTGGAGTAGGGGTATATCTAAATCCCCACAAAATAAAAAATTGCTGAGGTATTTCCGCTTTCACTTCGCCTGTTCAAATAATGAGGCTGAATACGAGGGGTTAGTCGAAGGCTTAAGCCTTGTAGAACGAATGGGCATTAAGCAATTAATTGTGTTCGAAGATTCTGAACTAGTGGATAACCAAGTCTGAGGAATTTCTGCAACAAAGAATGTCTGCATTAGATCCTATCGGCATCGAGTATGGGACCTGATTGAGGGTTTTGAAGCTTTCAACATCCAGACTATTCCCCGAAGACAAAATAGTGAGGTAGATCTCATGGCTGTGATTGGTGCTTAGTTTGCTCCTGTCTCTGACTTGCTTTGGAATGAATATTCAGTACTAGTGCTAGTCCAACCAGCGATCCCTGACAATGATTAGAGTTGGAAAGTCTTTGAAAGTGACGAACACATTGCCTCGTTTATCCAGCATTCAGGGGAATTTGCTGATCAGCTTCAACCAAAGATCGCGGAGGCTTATGAAGGATAGATTATGTAACTCAAATCTAAAAAACTTCCGAAAGGATTGGTTACTCTCAAAAAAAAATTTGATTGTAATGACGCCCGAAATGATAAGCGGAAGTTCGTGGTAGACAAAAGTGATTATGAAGACCTTCCGGTCTTTGATGGTAGAAATATCTGAGTCGAAAGAAATGTCCCGCACCATGATAAAGAAAGGCTCATCGGTTTCTGCAAAAATTATGGAGTAGTGGCTTGGTCCTATGATGATTTGGAGGGTTATGATCCCGGCATCATTCAACACACTATTGAGTTGACAGAAGGTGTGAAACTAGTCCGATAGAAACATAGGCCAGTCAACCCTAAAATTGAGGCCCTAATGGCACAAGAGCTAACCAAGCTCATTGATTCATGCATTGTCTTCTCAATCAAACATAGTACTTGGGTATCAAATCTGGTCCCAGTCCGAAAGAAGAATGGTGATATCCACTTATGTGTGGACTTTCGAGACTTGAACAGAGCATCTCTAAAGGACCACTATCTGTTTCCCTCTATGGAGGTAATCCTACAAACTGTGGTAGGATCAAAAATTTTCTCTTTGCTGGATGGTTTCTCTGGCTATAACTAGATTCATGTTAAAGAAGAGGATCAACACAAGACTATGTTCACCACAAAGTGGGGAACATTTGCATATGCTAAAATGCCTTTTGGTTTATCCAATGCAAGGGCAACTTTCCAGCAGGCGATGGACATCACATTCAGTGAACTGATCAATAAGTTTATTCTAATCTATTTGGATGACCTTACTGTGTTTTGTAAATCTAAAGATGATCATTTTGATCACTTGGAATTAGTTTTGCAAAAGTGCTAGGAGTTTGGGGTTTCCCTGAATCCAAAGAAATGTGTATTCGGAGTGCCGCAGGGTAAGCTGTTGGGGCATGTTGTGTCTAGAGAAAGTGTTTCAATTGATTCCGAACGAGTAAATGCTATCAAAGAACTTCCCCTTTAGTAAATAAGAAAGGTGTCCAGTCTTTCTTGGGCAAAGTAAATTTCGTCAGCAAGTTTATTTCTGATTTCGCGGGAATGATTAGGCCGATCACCCTAATGTTGAAAAAAGATCAAGCTTTCAAGTGGACAACGGAAGCTCGGGAGGCTTTTGAATGGGTCAAGGAAGCGATTTCCATAGCCCTGGTGCTGTTTAATCTGGATCAATCCAAAGATTTTATAATGTATGCTTGCTATTGTTCTAACCCAAAAGGATAATGAAGGAAAGGGAGAACATCTAGTGGCATTCTATTCCCGGACCCTAAAGGAATATGAGGCGAATTATAACTTTGTCGAAAGAGAAGCCTTTGCAATAGTAAAGGGACTTAAAAAATTTTGCCATCTAATTTCCTGCAACAAAGTTCTGGTATATGTCGCACATTCCAATGTGCGTGAATACATCATGGAAGTGGAGATCACAGAAAAAAAGGGCTAATTGGATCACTAAGATCCTTGAATATGACATCGAATTCAAGCCTACTAAGACTATTAAAGGAAGAGGAATGCGTGAGTATATGGCACAAAACGAGGAGGTACCTACCGAGGAGGAACAACTGGAGCTCGTCTTGTTAAATGAATTGGGATCGGAAGGTGATTGGCTGACTGATAGAATGAACTTCATGCAAACCAGAAGGTATCCGCCAGGCCTCTCATCCCAAAAAAGGAGGTATTACCGGCTTTAGAATTGCGAATATACGCTGATAGGAGTCCTTTTCAAAAGGAATTTCAATGGTGTTCTCTTGCGATGCATTACTTCAGAGCAGGCGAAAAGGATCCTCGACGCATTCCACAATAGCGCTGCAGGTGGACACTTCTCTGCCAAAACCATCGTAATTAAAATCATGCATGCTAGCTATTATTGGCCTACACTTTTTAGTGACTCCCACTCTTTGGTGAGAGTTTGTAAAAAATGCCAGTTTTTCACCGATAGAAGGAAGAATTCCACAATGCCCCTCAGACCTATAGTGGCAGATGAACCATTTGCACAATGGGGCCTGGATTTCATCAGAATGATCAACCTGATCTCTAGCGCTGGACACAAGTGGATTCTAACTGCTACAGATTACTTCACCAGGTGGACGGAGGCTATCCCCCTTAAAAGCGCAACAAAGACAGAGATTGTAGATTTCCTCGAGGAACTGGTGACAAGGTTCGACCCTCCGAAATCTATCATTTCGGACAATTCCAGAGCATTCCTATGTGCAAATGTATGTCACTTTGCGTTAAAGAATGGCATATTCCTTAAAACATCATCAAACTATTACCCATAGCAAAATGGTCTAGTAGAGTCGACGAACAAAAGTTTAGTCCAACTTCTTAAAAGGATTGGCTCAGAACACTAGAGAGAATGGCATAAAAACCTCCGATTAATGCTCTGGGAAAACCGCATAACTCCTAAGAAAGTCCTTAAGACTTTGACTTATGAGTTGGTATACGGGAAAGAAGCACTGTTACCCATCTCCATGGAGATTCCGACAATACAATTGTTGAAATCTCTTGAGATAGAACAAAATGAAGCCATGGAGGTTCAGCTCGCCGAACTGTTGGAAGTGCAAGAAAAAATGAAGAATTCCCTAATAGCAATGACAAGTCATCAATAGGTGGTCAAACAATGGTTTGACAAGAAGGCTTCCGACCAGGGTCTAAAATGTGGAGACTTAGTGCTAAAGTATGATAGCAGGGCTGCAAAGCCAGGTCAGCATGGTGAATTTGACAGCCTATGGGAAGGTCCCTTTAAAGTCATTTAGTGCAAAGAACACAACGCTTTTGAGCTGGAGAATATGGAACAAGAACCATTAGGAATCCTGATCAATGGGATTCATCTTAAGATGTTCCATTAGGTATTAAGCTCTATTTTGTACATATGTAAATATCGCTTTTATTTTTATTTTCATTTCTTTGGCCAGTCTTTTTTTAAATCAGTTGTTGTTCTACAAAATTAACTCATTATTATTGATGGGTGGAATACCAGAGTTTCTTTACACAAAATACACCCATGTGCGGAGAAATAGCATATAAAACTTGCAAACCCAGAAAAGCTTAAACAAAAAATGAAGGAAAGAGCATGGATTTTCTTTAAATGATAAGATATCTATTTATATATGTTCTTTTCATCAAAAAATGGTTGGGAAACCATTTTTCAAAATTTACAAGCATATTGAGGGCATTATATATGATAACCTTTCATCAGGCTTATATACAGCAGGTAGGGAAACATATTTTGAGCAGTAGGGGTGGTACGTTTTGAGCAGGTGGCAGGGGTTTGTTTATCCAAAGGCATGGCTGGTGGTAATTGACGCATTCACTGTAGCGTCCACTTCTTCCTCGTCCATGGGTTCTTCGGCAACACTGGTAGCATCATTTGGCATGACCGCCATTGGCAGGGGAAACACCAAGTTCCTGAAATCAATGTACCAGTCTACATCGTAGAAAGGTATCACGTTGTAGCTGTGAAATAGGAAGTGGAGGGCTTGAGTAACCGTCTGCTAGTGTTGATCATGGGTTTGTAGGTGGAATCCACTGAGGAATGACAACTTCTTCCTTAATGAAGCAACACATGTTGCTAGCTGACAGCAGACCTACCCCATAGGCAGCATGCACAACAACCTCACCAAGACCATTCAGGTATTTCTTCGGGAAGATTTCTCTAACCAGCTTCAGGATAAGTGGTCGAGGAACGCAAATGTCCAGCATGGACGCTATAAAGTGGGAGCATATGTCGGTATTCACCCAATACTTATCCTCATATTCTATACAATCTTTGCCTAAAACCCACTTTATGGCTACCAAAACTAGAGAATGCTTGTTCTTCGTCATCCTTTTTAGTCTCCTAGTTGAAATCTCTCATAGGAATGTTGTCTGTGACTTATACGAAGTTAGGTGAACTGGGGTATCCATTGCTCTGACACTATCCCTAGACTTCTGAGTTATCTACCACCTAACCTATGAGAAGGCTTACTTAAAACTCTGTTAGTGGCCTATCATTTCTCAAATGCTAAGTATATTTTGCTCACTACTTACTGGCCTATTTATAGAAAATTGACAAGACTCATGCTAATTTGCTTCGAAAAATGTGATATTATGCTAGTTGTTGTCTTGAAGGGAGAGCCTGTGTTTGCTCACATTTTTGGGCCAGTTACATCCGTGATAGCACGACTCAATGCGTGCTTGATTAAAGGGAGCTGATTAATTAGCATTAAAAAGGTGGCACTCGTTGACAGTAAGACATATGGCTGTAGGCTATTGTGTCATCTCTAAAGTGCGTCCCAGAGCCCAAGGTGATATTCATATCTTTTCAGGCCGTGATCGTTTGCTTGTTGTAATCATTCCGACCAGGATATTAATTGCTAGCGCATGCTAACATAGGGTTGGCAAGCCAATTTCTGGCTCAAGTTCTAAGGAGATCAGGGTGTATCACACGATCACCCAAATGCAATAGTGAACTCTGGCCACCTCAAAATAGTAATCAATTCATTTTGCACAATTTGCAAGATTAACGGTACATGACGAATTAAATGCAAAAGGCTTGCTTTCGCCTACCACCTTGGGAAAGGTTGCTATTATTGCATGAAAAGGCTTAATATTTCAAAGTCTTTCTACAAACGCCAAGGATAAGTGCAAAGTTGTTTTTTGTCTGTCTATCTAGAGCTGAGCATAGTCACAACTAATCAGGAACTTGCAGAAATCTTTAAAGAAGAAAAATGTCAAAATCTTCAGCTCAGCCAATGTAGGAGGAAATTAGCTAGGAGCTATTCATAGCTATTTGTTCTTTAGTATAGGTATATGTTTATGAGGATGTGGCATACGCTATGCTTGGTATACCCCGAAGGACAAGGAGAGCCCACACAGAAGAGCTGAATAGACCCAAGAAATGGAGAAACTAGAAAAAAGTTGAGGAAAAATGAGACAATATCTATGACCCAAAGCTCACGAAAAACCCTAAGTCCCTTAAAGAAGTAGCTTGTGCAAGGTTATCAGCACCAAAGACAGACCAATCTATGACACAGAGAGTTTGGTACAGTGGTCTCCCTCAATACATGGTCCCATTGGTGCACTATTGCCCAGAGATTGTTGATGTTGCTATCCACTATTATAATCCTGATACCCATTACATCGAAGGCCGTAACTTAAGAGTGGATATCTCTATAGAGGCCATCTGGCACATGTTGTTTATCCTAGACCCAAGTAAGAGAAATGAGGATATTGAGCCTTTTCACCCGAGTAAAGGAGATAAAATATGGAAAAAGATGAAAACTAGCTCAAAGTTCTTGGTAGAGGAGACTGGTAAGAAAGACATCTCAACCACTAAAGCGCCAAGTATTCTGTTGTCACGTGGCATGTTCCACGATGATCTCCAGGATGCCATGTCTATGCTAGCCTTTGTATGCAGCCGAGACTCCGATGAGAAGATAGAGGCCTTTCAACTGGGACCGGCAATGCAATTTCGCAAGCAACATGAACTCTTCTGGTATGATTTTGCTGAGTTTATAATTGAAGAAATGAAACAGAAAATTGAGGATTATCAGGTGGAGAAAAAGTTTAGGTTTGTTTCTTTCTTGGTCCACATGTTTCTGCATCAGAACTCAGATTCCTTCGCCCAATTTTTTTTGCTATCAATTTTTGATGAGCAAAATAAAAGAAAGCCGGTGTCTATATGGATGCCATTCCTTTCCACATCATATGATTATTATGCATTTGCGGACTATTTCATAGCCCTGGTTTTGAATGATTTGATCAGAGGGTGATATTAACTGGCTTGATAAGGAGAAGACCAGATTTATGCAGAGCTTCACCCCTACTTGTGACTGGTTCTTGGACAAGGATTTTACGATCCTCTGAATGCGGGGCTTTACTGGTAAACCTTTCCTGCTCCCATCCTGTGTCACGGATAGAGTGCTCACGCTGGAAATGTTCTGACATGTGTGTATCATTGATTTCACTTTCTGTAATAGTGAAAAGGTTAAGAAGAAGGGATTCTTCACTTGTCCGAAGAATTTCAAATCGGTAACTCTACTGAAAAAACAATCTGACGAGTTGTTAGAGGACAAGTTGGCACATCTAGGATTGGTACTGGTAAATGATAAGTGAGAATACAACCATTTCGACGACCTATCGGAGCCACATATGAGAGTTACCCATGTTTCCCGACCATACTAGGAGAAGCGGCGTAACCTGCGAATGAACAAAGATGAGGATTTTGTTGAATTGGAACAAATCCCTACACCGGACACCAGGGGACCATGGCACAAATTCTACTTTCATGTGGCTGTGGCCCAGGATAATGTCCCTATGGAGTACAACATGTACAACAGGTTAAAGAAGGATGAAGAATGGAGCGAGGAGAAAATAAAGGCTTTCTGGAAATATCGCTAGGAAATTGCACAATTAGATGCTCCTTACAATCAATTATAGGATGACCAGGAATTTGAGAAGTGTTGGAATGAGGGCCATGCCAGCCCAAGGTCTAGTGTTGATAGGAGCAGAGAGGGGGATGAATCCGAAGAACATGAGAAGGAAGTGGCAACATCAGCTTCCCCTGCGCAAAAGGAGAAAGTCTTTTGATAGCCCGCCTATGTGGCCACGAACATACGTTTTAATATATTAAGAGGCTCGCATACACTCACTTGGGCTTTTAAACCAGCGAGGCTATCACTTAAGTAGAAGGAGATGACTTCCGAAGCTAGGGAGGCTCCACCTGCGAAACGACAGTGCACGCAGAATATTATCAGGGAGGGTTCGCAAGAACCCGCCGGAGGAGGACCCACTGCTGGCCAGGTACTTGAGGCTGAAGAGGAGTCACCGATGATTCTGGAACCACCGTCGACCAGTCAATAGGTATATTTCACTCCTCTTACATCTCATTCTTTCATATTTGCCCCTACTTCACTGGCGACTCCTGCCATTAGTCCTAGCCCTCTACCTTCTGCTTTTGGTTCGACTTATTCAGTTGGATTCACCCAGTTTTCATAGGCCCACCCACTTATAATTACTCCTCTGAGTATACTCACACTTGCCGCTGCTGCTCAGACTTTCCTTACCTCACTTTCGGAAGGCATTCCCCTTGTCGGTGCCCATTCTTTTTCCACTATGCTTATAGATCCTCTTCCATTGCAACAAGCTGACACCCCATTAGTAACTCCCCTTTCTCGACCAATGAGCCTTACGACTGATTCCTTGATTTAGCCGCTATAAATGCCTAGCCATGCTGTTAGTTCTCAAACCAAACTATGAAACATACCACACTTCTCTCCGCAAACAGTCATTCTCCAGAAGAAGCAAATGCTTGCGCCTATGAAGGTTACCTACCCCTATGCCCTGCCTTCCAGTGTTCCTTTCGCAGGTGGGCTAGTTTCATCACCAGCCAAATTCATAGCATAGATAGATTGCGGAAAGGAGGCATGCGCGAATAGAATGAGGAAACACAAGGCAAAGGATGACAGTGCTTCTGTCAAGCCAAGAGTACAAGCTCTGTATGATGAAGCACGATAAGAATTAAAGTTTGCAACCATATATCCAAGGGTAAGCAAGCCTCAGGGAGAAATGCAACCAAAAGACTATGAGATATATGTGGTCGGACTCAACATGAAGGTAGCCCGACCACATGATAAGGTTGAAATCATGGAAGAAACACAATGGGTAGTCACTTCTGACTTCCTCAAAACTGGTCGCCAGCTAAAGAAGAAAGATGAGCAGCTCAAGTCAGCCCGGGAAAGGGTGAGTTTTCTGGAAAAGAAGGGGAAGTCCTTATAGGTAGATATCGCCTGCATGACTGAAAGGGCGCTGGCAGCGGAGGATGAAAGGAACAAGCTTCAAGAGAAAATTGTGAAGACCTAGGTTGCTTACCCAAGCATAATAAAAGAGCTACAAAGCAAGAACCAGGAGGTGCGACAAAACCTACAACTAAAAGAAGAAGAGCTTGAGTGCCTCCACCTTGAGCATAGTCAGGGGATGGCATAGAAGGGTGAAGAGTTGGAACGCTAACAGGCTCAATATGAGCAAATAATACAAGAGAAATAGGCTGAATTTAAAGGCCTAAAGGCTCAACTAGAGGAAGATCTTCGAGAGACAAAGACTTCTCTAGAGGAGCAATCAACAAATCACTCCCGAGCTAAGCAGAATTGGAATAAAGAAATGAGCAACTATGTGGAGCAACTAGCGTCTGAGAAAAGGAAAAAGGTAGAATTAGCTGAGGCCCTTATTTCAAGAGACACGAAGATTACTTCGCTTAAAGCCTCTCTATTGCCTTCCCCTGCCCAAACTAATATCATTCCACTAGTTAGGAAATTATACATTTTCTCACTGGGAGAAAATCAAAACCTTTTGCTTAACACTACAGCCTACTCTCTGATTTATCGACAAGGCATCAAGGCTTAATCAGGAGGCCCACAATACAATTGAGTAGTTCCCATGATTCATCCTGGAGAAGATTCTCGAGGCGAAAGACTTGCTCAACAAGCTATACTCCGTCTCTGATGAAATCCTTGCTGGAGCGGGTATTGAAGATCGGGGCACTACTGCCCAAACGGCAAACAAATTCATTCATTGCCACTCATTTTCTAGTGCACTAAGGCAGCTGCAACTTTTCTAAGTAATACACTAGATGGCATACGGGGAAGTTTCTCCGAGTTAGGAAAGATGGGGCTGCCGTCCCCATTCCTCGAGGATGGCTCTATTGCCACAACTACATAGATTGTGAAAATTATTGAGAAGGAAAATGACCCGAAGGCTTTCAGGGAGTTTAGCCATTCCCCAAATGGCAGCCGACATTGAGGCATTCATTCATCCGCTCTCGCAGTTGCTATTTTATATACAAGCAAGAGCTGGTTTACCCGATGTGCTGCCTCATAAAGAAGTTATTGATTTACGTGGAGCACAAGATAATTTGTGTAACATAATGAAGCCATCTGAGGCTGAATGGTCACCTTTACAGTTGGCCCTTTCCAATCTATAACTCCACTAGCCCTATGGATAAGGCTCTGGTCTGCAAAACCAGAGAAATTTTGGGTTCTCTATTCTTTTGTCGAAATGCCCCTGATAGTCACCAAAAGCTATTAAAATAAATATTTGAACAGCTCCCTTTAGGTTTATTTTTGCATTATGTGTGCCCCGGCCTATGCATCATCGAGTTTACTCGGCTTTCTATCAAGTTTTTGATTTGCCACTTTACACAATGACTCTTCGCAACTTCAGGTATCGGCTTTCCTTTCGGTTCCTGGGAAGCTCCGCTGGGCTCCCATGTGTCACAGTTATGGGCTGCTTTTGTTGCTTGCTTCCTCGAGGCCTCGACAGGCTACGAAATACTTCCACAAATTTTTACATTCTTAAAAGGTGTTGGCAGGCCCCACGTTTTGCTAGGTGGCAACCGTTTGCAAATCTTTCAACGCAGTGAGGAAATAAACAGCCGCAGGCAGCGAAATGCTGCCACACAGCTTTCACACCTGACTGATGGAGTGTTCCCTCCACTGTGATAAGGATCTCAGCCCATTGGACACATTTTTCATTTTCTCAAACCCTCGACAGCGATGGGAGAAAGTTTCATACGGGCAGCGAAAGGCTGCCACATGCCTAAATGCTGATCTGTTATGAGGGCGATGGGCCGGATGAACTAAACAACTCTATTGGTTGCTGCTGGTCATAATCATTCACGGCGATGGATGACATTTGTTTGCTTGAGCCTTAGTGGGACCACCGCCATCATTGCAAAGGATGAACCTGTACCTGGGACGATTGGATGTTGTGTTCTGGCTCAATGCCGTTGTAACGGCCGCGAGAATATTCTGATTCAGAGATCATTACATGAAGATTGTGAGATCTTGTCTGTTACTATTCTCCAAAGCGGTGGGAGTTTTGAGAGTTTTCCTGCTATATATACTTTCTATGTTGTTGAGAAAGGCCCCCTGGAATTTTGAAAAAAAAAACATACTAGTTTTAGCAAAAGACACCAGGCCTCTTTTACTGTTTTATTTAAATTGCAAAACTTTCAGACTATGCCAATTGTTCAGCCTTTCTATTTTTCATGCTTTGATTAAACTATAAACTGTGCTTTATACTGTCTTAACATTTCATTTGAAGAACTTCTATATATGTTGGATACAAGCTTGCTTACCTAAATCATGTCTAATGACTCTTCTTAGTAGTAAGAATGTATGTAACATTATTTTATGTCAATAAATGAATTGTCTATGCTATAATCTTAAGTCTCTGGCATTTTGGAATGCAACAACACCGTTTAGGCCCCTAAATCTATAATTTATCGTGCCCATCAGTAGATCTTGGCGCATCGCCTTAGGTTAGACTTTTCTTTATTTTATCCGCTTCGTTTTCCCTTTCCAAAACCCATTATAGAAGAAGTCAGCTTCTTTAAAATCTAGAGGTTACTCAGTTTAGCACAAAAGGTCACCCTTAAACTAAGTTTCCCAAAAGACACTGTTACCTTGTCAATTTTTGGCGTGATCAAATACATCAACGTAAAATGTGCTTAACAGGTGGTAGGGTGATCGATTTAAAAAAATAATAATATGGGCTGATGCACAAGTGGCAGGGTGACCTGGTGGGCTATTTTTTATTTTTTTTAGGTCCACATGGACCTGCAAATTTGACCCACCCTACTTTGGGCCCATCTCCCTTAGTCTGTAGTTATGTGGTATCAATTGTTTTTACATTTATTTTAATTCAACAATAAAAAAAAAAAAATATTTAATAATTTTTATTAAAATAATACATATTTGTTGGGATTGTCTCAGTCTTAGAGTTCTAATATTGATTAATTTAATGTATTATTTAATTGTTTATGGTGTCATGCCATAAATTGGTACCCATTGATTGGATGGCATCCCTGTTGAAAGTGATTGGATGACACATCATCATCCCAAGTGGACATAGGCATCCCACTTTGGAATCTTTGACTTATGACAAATTCTATGAAGCCTCATAAGGAATCTTTATGCATGGAGAAAGTTGGCGTCCAAATTGGGTTATGACAAGTTATCAAATATTTTGGTCAATTATGACAGATTTTCTTATAGATTCTATGAAAAATCTTGTGGCAGATTTTATGACAGTTGTAAGACATCTGTCATAGGCTATTATGAGCACATTTTGGGCACCCAAGCTTGGAGAGAGAATATTGCATGTTATGATGGTTGTAAGGGGTGTAAGGGAATATTGTACATGTGTTCAAATGCATGTTTATGGCATGGGATATTGTGTCATGTGTATTTGGACACCCATCCTCTTCTAGATGCTTCTCTTCACTTATATTCTCTATATATTGTATGCTTTGCATTGTAGGATTCATAGTTTTTTTGTAGGTAACGAAGTGTTGTCGAATTCACTCTAGAATATGTGTTTGTTTCAAAGCACTTGTTGAAGAAGCTTTGTATTTAGAACTGCATTGTAACCTCTATTTGATTTAATACAGTAGTACTGTGCTTTTTGAGTGTGGGGTTTTTTACTCGAAAGGGTTTTCTCCATATATATTTGGTGTTTGTTGTTTATGTGTTCTTTCTTTTCTATCTGACTCTTTCTATTTGTTTCAACTTATTGTAATTGTATACAGTGAAAAGGATTTTTTTTGTAACTCTCCCCTACTTATATTAGTGTAGGAAGTTGTTTCTTCTCACTCAAATTCCTTTCAATATTTATCAATAAGAAACTATATATACACTATTACAAATAATATTTATCTTCTCTTTAAGAAAAATATGTATAATCTAATTATCAATTAAAACAATAAAATCTTTAATTAATTTTAAGAAAAAATAGTTAAAGGAAGTTCATTGAGCATTCATAATTACAAATTTACATGGAGTTTATGTGTGATGTGTGGAACCCTTTTGTCTAGGAATTGGGTAAATTCTTAGAGATAGTAAAACACTTTGAATTTATTTAAATTCTTTAATTTTTTTAATGAAAACAATATCATTTAAGAATATCTTTGTTGTTAATTTAAATGATTGAAAAACATAAGTATAAAAACAAAAGAATGGTAATGTTCTTGCATAACTAAAATAATTGATCAAGTTTTAGAAATAATATGAAAATATGATAGATAATTAATAAAAATATTATAGAGGTGAAATTTACATATTATTATATTAATTTTTTATATAAAATTAGAGCTTTAGGATTCTAGCTAGATTACAAGTACAACAGTACCCATACCAACTAGTCATTATGTGCAAACTCTTTTTCTTCCATCATGCACTAGCTTTTTATTGGAAAAAGGATTGGAAAATATCAATTGTAGGAAAATTATTAATGTCTTGCAATGACACTAACTACTACCAATGTTTCCTTTATGTTTATTGTATATAAAGAAAAATAAAAGGTTTTACTACAAATACTAGTCACATCTCTAGTAGTTTAGTTATTATTATAATTCACATTTACAATAACAAATAATCAATTTGTAAATGTTCTCTACTAAGGGATTTGTGATATAGTTTTCATATAAAGATACCACAATGCACACCTACTCACTAGAGATTTCACAACACAATGCAATGATAGTCATAAAACATGTTATCAATGTAAAAAAGCATGAGTGCACATGCAAGATAATTACATACTATTACATGACAACCTCATCACAATGATTATACAAGAAAGTGGATTTTTCTCTAATCATAGTGAAAGTGTACATGACCACAATCCTCGTCTCTCAAAAATGAATTAATGAATGTAGAAAAACCTTCATTTGACAATCCAAGGAACATTAAGCATCATTCTATGAAAAAAAACTTAAAAAAATTCACACATCATAAATAATTTAGAAATGACATCTAAACATAAGAAATATTAATCTAGGAGGTCAAATGATAAAGTGAGCCACTATCTCAACATAGGTTGATAAGAGATTTCATGTTTCCTCCTAAGGAATGGACTCCAACATAAAAGGAATCCAAATTGACAAAGGGCATAAAACTTAACCAAACCAAGATGATAGGAATTGAAGGAAAACCATAGAGACTAACTTTTATTTAGAATTTCCTTGGAAATGGCAAAAAAATAATGCCTATTTTAGTATCACCTTGATCTATTAGAATTTTATAACTAAAATAAGTAGTCAAATTTAGGAAAATATTAAAATATGATAGATTACTCTTAAAATATTGTAGAGGTGAATATTACATATTATTACATTATTTTTTATAAAAAAATAGAGCATTAGGATTCTAGCTAGATTACAAGTACAACGATACCCATACCAACTAGTGTTTATGTGTAATCTATTTTTTCTTTCATCTTGCACTAGGACAAAGGGATTGAAAAATAATAATTGTAGGAAAATGATCAAATGTATTGCAATGATAGTAACTAACTATTACCAATGTTTTCTATTATTTCTATTGTAGATTAATAAAATATAAAAAAGCTTCACTATAAATACTCGTTACATATCTAATAGTTTAGTTATTATTACAATTCACATTTACAATAGAAAATAATCAATTTAAAAAAATTTCTACTAAGGGATTTGTGATATAATTGTCACATAAAGATATCCCAATGCACACGTACTCACTAGAGATTTCATAACACAATACAATGCCACTCATATAAAATGTTATCAATGCGCAAAGCATGCCTATACATGAAGAATAATCCCATACTATTTCATGGAAACCTCATCATAATGATTACACAAGAGAGTAGAGTTTTCTCTAATCATAGTGAAAGGGTACAAGACCACAATTTTCATCTCTCAAAAATAAATAAATGAGTGTGTTGGTGTTTTTTCCAATCAATTGTTTGAAAACTTCTATAGATTAGCCATATCCTATATTTTGAAATCTCATATCAGTGGTCAAAAAACAAGAGACAATTTCACATTTGCACTCCTCTACACTTTAGGTTTTGTAAGACCTAGGGGGTATCCCTTCATAATATCAACACATTTAACTTTACACATGCCATGATATTAACATAACAAATATTTTATCACAAAATTCTCCAAAAATATATGAAAATTTGTTAGAATTGGCTAAGTTCTTGGGGAATTATCTATTTCTGGCTTTGAGAACATATATAATCTCAAAAATAAATTAAGGAAAAATTTCAAGTGATTCTTCATTTTGAATGGCCCATAACTTGCAACAAGTTTACTTTATTAGATTGGTGTCTTAAACCATTGGTAATAGAGTCAAACGACCCCGCAAACGCTCTTTGAACAACAATCTAGAAAATAAACTCAATGAAAACTCAATATTATTACCTTACAATAATATTTTCCATGCTAAGATTCAACCTCAATTATTCTTAACAATCATTAAATAATTTAAAACTCTCAACATTTTCATTATGGAAAATAAATACATTACTTTAATTGAAGCCATAAAAGAAACATTCACTACATAGTGATACAAAGATGAACTCAAAAAATCCTTGATCATTTTTGTCCATGAGAGAAATAAAGTATACATAGGAGATAATTATCATTCAATCATCATTAAAAATATATTTTTATCTTTTGAGATTGTGTATTGATATTTGAATAAATTTACATTTTCTTTCACTTCTCCCTAAAATCCTAGAACAAGACTCTACCACTCTAAAAAAAATTCTTAAATAAAAACTTCCAAGATCCTCAAAAATGGGTAAGAATTCCATTTTATAGAAACAAGGGAGAAAAAAAGCTTAGATAAATGAATAGATGTTGTAATATAATTTGACAACTTGTTCAAATGATAAAAAAGTGTAAGTACAATTGTCTCATATAAGACAAAAAGTATAACACTAGGAGATAAAATAATTATAGAATTCACTGTAGAATATATCTTCCTAATGCACATAATAAGAAAAAATTGGGTACTCACATTATCTTTTCAATTATATTTCTCCACCTATACCATAAAAGTATCCTCTAAGGGCCATGGAAAATAAATAATTTATTTGGAAAAATTCAAATGAGAAGAATATTCCTCATTTTTTCGTTTCTTAGCAGCTTCATATAATTTTATTAAACCTATTTCTAACCTTATTAGTTGGTCCACTATAGCACTACATTTATTCATATCTATCTTATGGTGCATATGGAAATGAGAAGGTGAGGCAAGATGTTTCTAAATTCTAACCTCCATGATTTTGTAAGGAAGCTAAGGCAGCGAAACAACTTTCTACACTAATCTTGAGAGGAGAATAATGCAAAACATTTATAGATCTTTAACAATTACAAAAAAATAAATAGAAATAAACAAAAATATCATGTATACCACAACACAATGATTTATGTGGGGAAAACCTTTTTAGGAGGAAAACCCTACACTCCAAAAGCCGCCCAATATATTATTCAGAAATCACAAAGATTACAATATACTTGCAAAGCAAGCTTCTCACATGAGTATCACCACTCAAAGATCTAGAGGCAACACAACAACTATCAGACTCTCAAAATACATCGTAATACATAGCCGTAATATAATTACCTCATAAAATAGGGTTGTCTTCTAGGGAAAGTCAAGATAATAAAATATCAGCCATCGAATATGAGATATAATGATGAACAATCTAGATTTACAATAATAAAATATAAATACAATTTTCCTTTAGAGGGTGTTGCCCTTCAACCCTTGCTAGGGCGTGTTTCCCCTAGATCCTATTTGAGGGGATGATCCCCCCAGACCCCTCGTGGGGGTGGATCCACCCACGCCCCCCCATCATCGTCGGCTAAACAATACCTTATGTATCAATAGTACATTATATAATTGCAAGGTTGAGACAATTTTTCTCAACATATTTGTATGCCTTAATTTCTCCTCTTGAAAATATCGTAGGCATCAAATTCCTTTCCAAATCCTCGATAAAATCTAAAAATTTCTCCAAATCCAATTGAAAATTCTTGTGGGTAATCAAGTTCTCTTACACTGCACTAGTATTCCAAAATGGCTAGTAGTTCATCAAGAGCACTAACATCAAACCTAGCTATGTTGATCATTTTTCCTAGTGTGGGCACCCTTGGACTCCAAACATCCAAGATTCTCTTCAATTGACCTTTCACTTGGATATTTTTGGCATGGATGCTACTTATATTAAATTATAACCATTCCAAGTATCTTCAAGGTGAATGTGGATGCATGATAACCTATGATATAATAGGTTATCCACTATTTATGTCACATTTCTTTCTTCCTCCACCTTTTCCCTTTTCTTAGCTTCTTGACTTTTCTTAAGAGCTTCTTCAAATTCCTTTACTTTCATATTCAAATCATCCATTTTACTATGTAATATGCACTTATTAATGGTCTAAGGAGGTGGAATATGTCATGTAAGTTCATTATACTTATACGATAACAACGTTATGAGAATTTATTTTCTTAAGATCGACTTCTAACTTCTTAACTAATTCCTTAGTGATCATGGTTGTGTTCACTATTAGGGATGCTACTTGAAGGGCACTAGTATCTCCAATTAGTCTTGGAATTATATTTCCAGTCAATTCATTAGAATCTCTAATCATTTGTGGCTTGTTGTTTTCAAGATATATGGACCAAATTGCCAAGGTTTCATGCTTTGAATGGAATCCTAAACCAAAATCAGGATGTGGGGATGTTACTTTTGGAATTTTAGAAAGAATATGATAGGATTTAATGGCCATTCATTCTTATGGGATTGGAGGCCTTTGGTTCTCCAAAGCTATTCTATAAAATGATCAAAACGTTATTGAATGATGCTACACCACAAGTGGAGGTTAACATGGAACTAACATATGAGTTTTAGCTACAAAGATCCATAAGGAAAGGATTCCCTCTTCCCCCCTCCCTATTTGTAATAATGGAAGATTCCCTGCACTACATCCTAAGGGTCCAAGGACTTGCACTACCAAATAATGAAGAACTGATAAATATCCAGTTTGTTGATGACACAACCCTATTTATTAAGAAGGATCAAGACACTTTCAAAAAATTAATGAGAAAAATGGAACTCTTTAGCCAAGTAGCTAGAGCCAAAATATCCAAGGGGAAGTCAATATTGCTATTGTGGAGTAACAAACAACTAGACTGGCTCTAGAAGCATGAATTCCAATGGGGAGGCCCCAATAAAGTAGTTAGATACTTGGGGATCGCTTTTGTAGTTAATACCAACCTAAAGGATATGTGGGAATGGTTAAAATGTAAAGTGGTGAGGAAGCTTGAATCCTGGAACAAGAAATACCTCTCCATAGTAAGGAGATCTCAAGTGTGTCAAAAAATTATTTCTACCTATAACATATATTATGCCTCTATATGGATGTTTAAAAGTTACTAGGTAGAAGAAATCCATAAAAGGATAAGGAAATTTCTTTGGTCCAATGGAAAGGGTAAAAGGAAAATTAATTTTTTCATATGGGAGGTTTGTTCTATTGAAAAACAAAAAGGGGGCCTTGGGTTGAAGGATTTGAAAAGGCATGGTATTGCTCTTATTGTGAAATGTATTTGCAAATTTCTAAAAGGTAATGAACCTTGGAAAGTAATTATTAGAAAAAACATTAAAAGTGTTGTCCCTAAAGATGCCAAATATTGGAGGAACTTGCCTCTCTATGATTTAGTCTTTGGAAAATTCACTGTATCCCTTGGGTGGGTGCAAAAAGATGGGGGGCCAAATTGTGGCCAAATTTTCAAAAATAATTTGAAAGGCTATAACATGAATGCATTATAATGTGCTCGTGTTATTGCTTGGTGAGACCGAGCTAAAGGTTTAGTCACATTAAGCCTATAACACACTTGCGGTATAACATGAGTGCGTTATAGCTTATTAAAACAAAAAAAGAAAATGACATCATTTCATTTTCACTATTTTTTTTGTTGTTGATGGCCAAGAAACCCTACATTTGCATGCTCACATTTTGGAAAGAGCTAAAGTCGCAATTTCTTCATTGAATTTTTACAATTTCATCACCAAGATTTTGCCACATCAACAGGGAGGTCAAACGAGTAAGCATTGTTTTTTTTTGTGAATTTTAGGTTGTTTTATATTCATTTCTTTAATTTGTAGGGGATGTTAATCAACCTCAAAAATGTCCTCAAAATCCTTAAAATCCTCAACAACCACAAGAACAAACTCCTCCTCCAATTCCTTAACATCCTCCTAGTACTCAATAAAATTTAATGGGGGTAATTGAAAATAACAAAAAATAGATTGAGGGGTTAATCACAAGGTTGAACGATCCTGTAAGTTCAACCATGGAGAGAACACTTGTGAGTTCACTTAAAGACATGTTAACACATGTAGATGCAATCAAAACATAATTAAGTGGTTGGGTAGATAGGAGGTAGGCGTGGAGGAATTTTTATGCAGATAAATTATCATATAAAGAAGTAATAGATGAAAAAATTACAAAATATGATTTGTGCTCACTATTCACTGACCCACGCACAAATCAAAATATTGAACTTAATTCCAGGAGGTTTCCTATCCACTAGTGCCACCACCAAGGGATTAGGAACAATTTTTAGGATAGGTGGTACATGGTTTTTGACTATCCACCATGCAACAATTGTGAAGTCCCCCAGTATTTCTTGAGGAAAATCTGCTGTGAGTTCATCCTCAACAAAATCCCCAACTATTTTGATATGAGGGACTTTCAAGGGAGAGGTGGAGGGTTAGCATAGGATAGACCAAGTGCACAATAGGATCCTCAGCGACAAGGGAGACACACTCTCACTAGGCTGGCTCATGAGCACATCATTATCCCTTCTATCGTGAAGGAGAGTGTTGAGGTGGACACTTTGTAGTCTATTAGCTCTTTGACCCCAGAGTATCATCCAACATATGCCAATCCTGTAGTACAACGCCATCTAGAGGAGTCTTCGAGGGGTATGCTTCCACCTCATTCTTGTTTGGTTTGTGGTTCGACTTTTAAATATGACACCACAAACACTCAGGAGGTTGGTGCATAGGATACACCTATAGCTATGGAGATTGCGATGGCAGATGAATTTTTGAATGAGGCTTTGGGCATCTATACTCAGGTAAATGTTAGCATGTTCATTGAATTTAATTTATTAAATTTCATTTTTGAAATGCAAGATTAACTAATTTAGTTTAATGATTGTAATGAAATTTTAGGGTCATAGTGTTGATACTAGATACACCAACCCTCCACCTGTTTATTACTCCATTGCATCTATCGTTGAGGTATGTAACTAGTAAACAATTATAAATATTACATGTGAATAGCATTGTTATATGAATGGTATTCCAATATCTAATTTTGGATGTTGAATAGGATAATATTGGAGGTTTTGTAGGAACACCTCCTAGTGCCAGTGGAGTTGTACAAACCTTCACCCAGGTAATAGAATAAAGAGTTTAACTAATGAATTGTACTTAATAGATTTGTGTAGTTTATATTCATATCCTTGATTACATTACATTGCACATCTTTCAAACTCAAGGCATTACTTCACATTGCATAACTAATAACTAGATGTTGATAGATGACAAAATTTCAATTACAATATAGTTTTTTAGAAAGTCAACATAAGTAGTAATGCAATTACTTCACATAACATAAGTAATAACTAGGAGTAGCTGCCAATTGCATTTTCTTGTCATGGAATTCCATGAGACCACTTTTTATTGAGGAATTTTTTCAAATAGTTCACCACCTTGTCTATGTTATGGATTCTTGGAAAAAATATATGAAAGAATAATAGCAAGCAATAAATAGACAACACAATAAATTCTTTGAGGCATTTTTTTAAACAACCCACCTCCTTTTCTATGCTACCACATTTTCCATACATTTCTACCAAAGCATTTTATTAAATAGTTCACTTCCTTGCTGCTATGGATAAAAGCCTAAAATAGGTGCTTTCCAACAAATTATGGATGCTTGGAAAAAATCTAAGCATAATAGTAAGCAATAGTGTAGACAAGGCAGTGAGTAGTTTGAAAAAATTCCTCAAAGAAATGTGGTCTCATGGTGATGGAATGCCATTCCATCACCATGAGACCCAATTTATTTGAGGCATTTTTTCAAACATCTCACCGCCTTTTCTATGTTACCACATTTTTGATACATGTCTACCAAAGCATTTTTATCAAACTACTCACTTCCTTGCTACTATGGCTAAAAGATTAAAATAGGTGGTTTCCAACAAACTATGGATTATTGAAAAAAATATATCAAAGCATAATAGTAAGCAATAGCATAGAAAAGGTAGTGAGTAGTTTGAAAAAATTCCTTGAAGAAATGTGGTCTCATGGTGATGGAATGTGATTCCATCACCATGAGACCACATTTCTTTGAGGCATTTTTTCAAACAGCTTACCCTCTTTTCTATGTTACCACATTTTCCATACATGTCTACCAAAGAATGTTATCAAACTACTTGAACTTCCTTGTTGATATGGCTAAAAGCCTAAAATAGGTGTTTTCCAACAAACTATGGATGCCTTGAAAAAATATACCAAATCATAATAGTAAGCAATAGCA
Source organism: Sequoia sempervirens (assembly GCA_007258455.2). Lineage (NCBI taxonomy): Eukaryota > Viridiplantae > Streptophyta > Pinopsida > Cupressales > Cupressaceae > Sequoia > Sequoia sempervirens. Next base: position 356,639,156 of record VDFB02000017.1, read on the forward strand.
TAGACAAGGAAATGAGTATTTTTAAAAAATGCCTCAAACAAATGTGGTCTCATGGTGATGGAATGCCATTCCATCACCATGAGACCCAATTTCTTTGAGGAATTTTTTCAAACATCTCACCACCTTTTCTATGCTACCACATTTTCCATACATGTCTACCAAAGCATTTTATCAAACTACTCACTTCCTTGCTACTATGGCTAAAAGCCTAAAAAATGTGCTTTCCAACAAACTATGGATGCTTGGAAAGAATATATCAAAGCATAATAGTAAGAAATAGCATAGAAAAGGCAACAAATAGTTTTAAGAAATTCCTTGAAGAAATATGGTCTCATGGTGATGGAATGCCATTCCATCACCATGAGACCACATTTCTTTGAGACATTTTTTCAAACAGTTCACCGCCTTTTGTATGCTACCACATTTTATGTACATGTCTAACAAAGAATTTTATCAAACAGTTCACTTCCTTGCTACTATGGATAAAAGCCTAAAAAAGGTGATTTCCAACAAAGTATGGATGCTTGGAAAGAATCTATCAAAGCATAATAGTAAGCAATAACATAGACTAGGCAATGAGTAGTTTGAAAAAATGCCTTGAAGAAATGAGGTCTCATGGTGATGGAATGCCATTCCATCACCATGAGACCAAATTTCTTTGAGGAATTTTTTCAAATAGCTCACTTCATTTTCTATGCTACCACATTTTCCATACATTTCTACCAAAGCATTTTATCAAACTACTCACTTCCTTGCTGCTATGGCTAAAATCCTAAAAAAGGCACTTTCCAACAAACTATGGATGCTTGGAAAAAATCTATCAAAGCATAATAGTATGCAATAGCATAGACAAGGTAGTGAGTACTTTGAAAAGTGCCTCAAAGAAATATGGTCTCATGGTGATGGAATGCCATTCCATCGCCATGAGAACCAATTTCTTTGAGGAAAATTTCCAAACAGTTCATCGCCTTTTCCATGCTATCACATTTTCCATACATTTCTACCAAAGGATTTTATCAAATAGTTCACTTCCTTGTTGCTATGGCTAAAAGCCTAAAAAATGTGCTTTCCAACTTACTATGGATTCTTGGAAAATATCTATCAAAGCATAATAGTAAGCAATAGCATAGACAAGGCAATGAGTAGTTTGAAAAAATACCTTGAAGAAATGTGGTCTCATGGTGATGGAATGCCATTCCATCACCATGAGACCACATTTATTTGAGGCATTTTTTCAAACAACTCATAACCTTTTCTATGCTACCACATTTTCCATACATGTCTACCAACACATTTTATCAAACAATTTACTTCCTTGCTACTATGGCTATTTTGTACATATTTTATGCCTATATGGCATGGCATTTTTGGACATATTTTGTATGACATATATTTGAAATTATATGCCTATATGGAATTCTTGTAAGCCTATATGGCTATTTTGTACATATTTTATACTTATATCGACATATATTGATGTATTCCTACATGGCTATTTGGTTAATACAAATATTTTTTATCAATGGTGTCCATATTTGCATTATAAATCCATGGTTCAATAGAATCGAGTTACGTGTATTCAAGTGTATAATTTATAACTTATGTGTATACTTTGTGATTTAAATGTATTCCAATGTATACTTTGTGACTTACGTGTTTTCATGTGTAAACCTTTGTATTCATCCATATACTTTGTATTAATGCACATACTATGTATTCATGTGTATAATTCAAGGTTTACATGTATTTGAGTACTTGTGGTTCACTTATTCACATGTAGGCTTCAATTATACACATGTATACTTATTAATTGGTTAGCCCTAGCATTTCTCATTGCTATCCTTCATCATTTGTGTTGAATATTTATTGATTGATGCTAAACAACTTCAATATTTCCAAAAATGATTCACCAATGATGTATCATTTACTTATATGCTAATTCAATATGGAATCCAAGGAAGAATTTAAAAGGGATAAAGCTAGGAGGAGAGGGAAGATAGATATTTATAGTGTAACCTATTGTACCTTCTCTATAAAAACCTCTAATTTCTCTTGCATGCTTTTCTATTTTATTTTCTACTTTTCATATCCCATATTCATATGTGGATCATAACTTCTCTCAATTTTTTTCCTTCTCCTATTCTAGGTCCTAACCTCCACTTGTGGTATTCTAAGACAAGCTCTAGTTTGTGGTGGGAACCCACTGAGATTCAATTTCTTCTTGGATGTTTGATATGATTAGGAAGGAGTAGGAATAGGGGTTGTAATATCTCATGTATCAACATATATTTATACCTCTTGTTCATAATTCTCTTTAGCTAGGTCATAAGCCACCATGTGGGCTCATATTTGTATTGACCTATGATTAGGTTTACCTATAAATCTTTCAATTTTTTCTAGAATCTTGAAAAATTTCCTCTTTACAACAACCATATTGTTGTAAGGGCAAGAAGGATAACTAAAAAATATCTTGCCCTTGCTAGACTTGAGGATGATCATACGAGATTTTAAGAGTCATGTAGCCTTTTCATTTGTGATTAGAACCATAATAGGAATAAGAAATTTACCTAAATACTAATATTAATAATAATCAATTCAACGTAAGTATAAGATCCACATAGTAATTGGATCATAACCTATTCGAGAACAAAAAGTTTTAGGATTTCCTCAATTATTTTGACACCTAGATGTTGTACCTCTTTCATGCAATCATATTCTTTTGGTGTGGAAAATTGAGAATTGTCAACTTTTGTGTGAATAATTCTCTTTTCCTACTATTCTAATAATTCACACAACTCATACCACCAAACCAACTATTCTAATAATAGTTGACAAGAGTTTTTAAGCATTAATTTTTTTGAGTAATAGCCTGTCAAAGATTACATCCATTTTTCACTTTGGAATCTTAAGGGATCGAGCTAGTTGAACGTAGCTTGGAATTATTTGGCATGTTTGGGTGCAAAACAGGACCATGCCTAGCATAAACTTACCCATGTAGACCTATTGGAATATTCTATTTTGTCATACAAGTCTTAGAACAAAATTTGAACCACTTTAAAACTTTGCACTGCTTGCATTTGACACATTTTCCATCAAGTGAAAATTGGACATCACTAGCTTGTCAATGCTCACATGAATTTTTGGATGCAATGCCTTAAATAAATGTTCTTTTGTGGCATGGCATGATTGCAATATAGGCTCAAAATGGAAGCATGGACAAGGCATGTGAATTTTTTGACATTAATGTTTTGGTAGACATGTATGCAAAATGTGGTACCTTTGACAAGCTAGTGAGCTCGCTAGCTTGTCAATGTGGTAGGGTTGACAAGGTAGGGGTAGTTTGAAAAAATTCTTAATAAAAAAGTGTTCTCATGGTAATTTACATCACTGTGAGACCGCATTGTATATCACAGTGAGACCCCATTTCTATGAGGAATTTTTTCAAACAACCCCCTACCTTGTCAACCCTACCTCATTGACAAGCTAGTGAGCTCACTAGCTTATCAAAGGTCACATGAATTTTTGGATCAAATTCCTTAAATAAATGTGGTATTGTGGCATGCCATGATTGCAAGATAGGCTGAACCTTTCCCCATGTTGCTAACTTAGCCTTGAATAAAGAGTCTGGAAACAATAGAGAGAAGGGTTATAATCCCTTGTAGGTATACTAATCAAGGAAACATTTAAAATATATCACATCGGTGATGAGGTAAGTTTAGTGATGAGGTAAGTTTAGAAATAGAGATGAAAACCAAAATAGATTCAAATATCTATCAATGTGGGAGGAGAATATTCCAATTTTGTAGACATGTTTGGAAAATTTGGTAGCATAGACAATGAAATTATCTATTTGAAAAAAATGCACATCACCATGAGACCCCGTTTCTTTGAGGCATTTCTTCAAACAACTGATTACCTTGTCTATGTTGTTTGATAAAATGATTTGGTAGACATGTATGGAAATTTTGGTAGCATAGACAAGGAAATCAGCTACTTGGTAGAACTGTTTGACAAAATACCTCAATGAATATGTCCTCGTGGATTGGCATGATTGTAGGATATCCACAAAATGGATTTTTTAAAAAGGCTTAATAAAATTTAAAGCATATACAATTTATAGGTGTAAAACCAAATTCCACTAGATTTTCCAACATCCCCCATTCCTATACCAAAAAGAAATCTTTGGAAAGGGGTATGCACATCCATAGAAAAGGATTGATAAATGATGTATTATTTTACATACTTATAACTTATCTCATATATATGTGTATATGGAATGTGGAAGCATACACAAGGTAGGTCAATTGTTTAACAAAATGCCTCAAAGAGATGTGGTTTAAAAATGTAATTGGCAAGTGTAAAGAATTGTGTAATTTAAAATGTGCATTGACAAGCTAAGGTTATAATGACAAATGAACAATGATAAAAATGGAATATACAAAATAATGAAATCAAATCAAGCCAAAATAGAATGAAAGAAAATATGAAGAAAATGTATAAAGAATTCACATACCTAAAAAATAGAGATTCGAATGGAGGAGTTCTACCCAATTATGTAGCCTTTGCTTCTTCTTGCATGAAACTCAACAATTTGAGTTTTTCAAAAGCTTGTTTCATTTTCAATGTTCAATTTTATATCACACTTGAATATAATTGAGACTTGAATTGATATATATCAAATTCGATGTGAAAAATATACTATTTCATGCAAAGGTGTTGGAAAGATCATAAAAATGGTGTTATAATGTGAAAAACTTCCATGCACACTTCACAAAAGCATCAAAAAGCTTCTTTTTGTCAAAACATGTGCATAACTAGGAGAACATGTAGAATGTGGGCCTAGAGATCATTGGTATATTGATCTTTTTTTTATCATTTTTAGAGCAAGACAAAGCATGCTTGTGTTATAATGTGAGCACATTATGTCTTGCTAAACAAACAAATACATCTGAACTTCTTCAAAATGTGCTTGTGTTATGAGAAAATTGATTTTTTATAGGTCTATTTTCTCTCTCTCTCTCTCTCTCTCTCTATCCTTAGCCATCGATACCCCTTAGCCATCTAGGTCTCTCACTTATCCCTAAACCCTCAACCCTAGACACTATGCCTTAAACCCTAATCTCTCTCTCTCCCTCCTACCTAGCTCTCTCCCTCCCTCTCTCTCTCTCTCAAGTATCTACCTCCTACCCATCTCTCTCCCACTTCCACTCCCTCTCTCTCTTACTCCCATTATCTCTCTCCCACTCTTTCTCTCTTACTCCCTTTATATCTCTCCCACTCTCTCTCTCACTCCCTCTATCTCTCTCCCACTCTCTCTCTTCATCTCTCTTAGGTATCTCGCTCTATCTCTCCCCCACTCTCTCTCTCTCACTCTCTCTTAGGTCTCTCCCTCCCAACCCCTCTCTTAGGTCTCTCTCTTTATCTCACTCACTCCCTCTATCTCTCTCTCTACCGTAATCCCTTCTCTCTCTCCCTCTCTCCCTCTATCTCTCTCCCACTCTCTCTCTCCATCTCTCTTAGGTATCTCCCTCTATCTCTCCCTTCCACCCCCCTCCCAGGTCTCTCTCTCTCTACCCTAATCCCTTCTCTCTCTCTCACTCCCTTTATCTCTCTCCAACTCCCTCTCTCTCTCTCTCTCTCAAGTCTCTCCATCCTTTCCCCTCTCCCTCTCTTAGGTCTCTCTCTCTATCACTCACTCCCTTTATCTCTCTCCCCTTTCCCGTCAACTCTCTACCCTCTACCCT